>JANAVB010037413.1:10101874-10634374 GCA_029216955.1 Iris pallida
GTGTCGGGCAATGTCGAGGCGATGGAGGCTGCCGCTGATATATGGCAGACTTTGAAGGATATATACTCAGGCTCGGGCAACCCTATGCGGGTCTTCCAACTTCAGGATGAACTTGATAGGGTGGCCCAAGACGACTGTACCATCTCTAAGTACGCGGCCCTGTTGAAGAAGTACTGGTCTGATCTGGATCACTATGATCCTTTTGGGATGGAAGATGCACAAGTCGAACCGACATTTGCGAAGTATTTTCAGACGTTCCTGACTTATATTTTACGACAGCGAATGATGAAGTTCCTGAAGGGGCTCAACCCTGTGTTTGAGCAGAGAAGGAATATTCTCCTGTCCCAACCCATGCTTCCAGACTTGGAGGAAGCTATAGCGGCCATGACACAAGAGGAACCTCGATTGAAGTTGATGCCGAACAAGGGCTCCTTCCAGGGGGACCAAGCCGCGGTTGAAAAGTCTGCCCTTGCTGCCTTCACTCAGCCTCCATCTGTGAGTGGTGTGTGCCACAACTGTGGTAACTCCGGACATTACATTAGATTTTATCCAAAACCCCTGCGAAGTCAGTCTAGTGATCGCGGACGGGGACGTGGAGGACGTCGTGGTGGTAGAGGAGGATATGCTGGTAGAAGGGAAGATTCTTTTGGAGGACACAAAGCACATCTGGCGGAGGAAGGGAAGAAAATCAACTGGTAGAAATAACCCTGCTTGAGCGGGAGTTCCTTACAAAGTTACGAGGCACAAAGCTGGGTTCGGCCGACAGTCATGTCACTCCTGGGCGTCATCTATCTCGGGGGATCACATCACTTGCTTTGCCCAACCCAGCACATGTATACCTGTACGTGCTCTTGCATCTGTTCATCAGCCAGGTTAGATTATGGACTCTGGGGCATCTCACCATGTCACGAGGTCCCGTGGTGAGTTTCAGGACTATACTCACCTACCGTTACCGGAGAGTATTCAGACTGCTGATGGTACCTCCAGACCTATGATGGATAAAGGCACTGTCGCATGCACCCCTTTCCTTACCGCAACAATGTCTTACATGCTCCTTCTTTTTCTGTCAATCTTATATCTATTAGTACCATTATCCTTGATCTAAACTGTATTGTTAATTCCTTTGACATTCCTAAGGTAACTTTTAAGGAGAATGGGACAGGATGGCGACTAGGGACTGACACATGGCATAAGGGGCTATGGTACTTGGACATGACCGGACTGGACAAAGCATTGGCATCTCTAGTAGCAGACGCACAACCGGACGCTTCACGTAGCAGTGTAGAAGACGAATTGCTCCTCCATCACCAGCGTGTCGGGCATTCTTCCTTTAAAGTTATTAGTCGAATATATCCGTCCTTATACCAAAGGGCTAATAAAGAGAAGTTATTTTGTAATGCTTGTGAGTTGGGAAAACATACCAGAAGCTCGTATGTGAGCTCCGGGAATAGAAGTTCAGCTGCATTTGACATGATACATTCGGACATATAGGGCCTTTGTCCTACAACCGGTATTAACGGTTTTCGATGGTTCGTCACTTTTATTGATTGTTATACTCGCGTGACTTGGGTCTACCTTATGAAGAATAAAAGTGACGTCTTTGAGGCATTTTGAAATTTTCATCGTCGGGTAGAAACACAATATGGCACTAAAATTAAGTGCTTATGGTCTGACAATAGGACGGAGTATACTAATAAGAAGGTTGCTGAGTATTTATCCACTCATGGAATACTACACCAAACTTCATGTGCCTATACACCGGCATAAAATGGTGTGGCCGAACGGAAGAACAGACACCTGCTGGAGGTCGCACGGACGATGATGCTGGCTATGAATGTACCAAAACACTTATGGGGACAAGCTGTCTTGACGACCTCTTATCTCATCAACAGAATGCCATCTCAGGTATTAGACTGGAAGACACCGTTGAAAATGCTTACTGGTGTAACCACTTACACAGTTCCACCGAAAGTATTTGGGTGTGTGTGTCTTATCCAAGATAATAGGCCGGGAGTTGGTAACTGGATCCTAGAGCAGTTAAATGTGTCTTTGTCGGGTACACGATGACTCAGAAGGGATATGCATGTTGGAGCCTGGTTGAGCGAAAACTGTTTGTAAGCATGGACGTTACATTTCGAGAACTGGAGCCATACTATGGTTCAGATGAAGGTTCAGCGTTTGGTGACACACCTAACACGGAGGGTGTTAGACATGAGGGGGAGAGAATAAGTCCAAACGTGGTAGTCGGATCGATCCCGTGCCCGATCGTGAAGAACTAGACGAAAGGGGGAGATAGCAGTGACTCTGATAAAGAAGACGATACATATGTTATGCAGGGGGAGAAGCCATGCCCAGTGTCAGTACCTACTGTACCAAGTCCAGTGCCTACCATACCAAGTCCCTCGTCTACTCCTGTCCCGGCTCTTGAAGATGTTGCCCCCCGCACTGAATCACTCTGATTCCTATGCGGATCTCTCTGACTCTGATGGTATGTCCTCTCCATCACTTATTGCTCCTTTAAGAAGATCTTCTCGCATCAATGCGGGTAAGGCTCATCGTCGTTATGATGATTATGAACATGACATTTCCAACTTCTTGTCTTATTCTAACATTTCTCCAAATTATAAAGCCTTAACGTTAGACTCTACTTCTTTGCCCAAGTGTTGGCAGGAAGCAAAGAAAAATCTAAGGTAGAAAGCTGCAATGATGGAAGAACTTGGGGCACTAGAGAAAAATAAGACATGAGAGTTGGTTACATTACCCAAAGGGAAGAAAGCTGTGGGATGCAAATAAGTGTACACAGTAAAGGAGACGCCAGAAGGAAAAGTAGAGCGGTACAAGGCGAGGTTGGTTGCAAAAGGATACACATAATCATATGGCATTGACTATGATGAGACGTTTGTCCCAGTAGTGAAAATGAGCACGGTAAGAACTCTGGTCTCCACTGCAGCAAACTATGGGTGGAAGCTATACCAGTTAGATGTAAAAAATGTCTTTCTCCATGTGGACCTATAAGAAGAAGTATACATGGAACCCCTGCCAGGATGCTATGCGACAGAATCAGATGGAGGGACATCACATGGTAAAGCGTGTAAACTAAAGAAGTCACTATACGGACTCAAGCAATCTTCTCGAGCCTGGTTTGACAGATTCAAAAAGGCTGTTACATCCATGGAGTACCATCAAATAAATACAGATCATACGGTCTTTCTCTAGGATACAAGAGGCCATATTACTATACTTACTGTATATGTGGATGATATAATAATCATGGTGATGATGAAGTCGAGATTACTAAGCTGAAGTCAAAACTCGTGAAGTAGTTTGAGGTGAAAGATTTAGGAGAGATGAGGTATTTTCTGGGTATCGAGGTACGTGACGGTGAACAGAAAATTGTTCTCTCATAGAGAAAATATGCACTAGATCTGCTAAAGGAGACATGGATGCTGGGATGCAAAGCAGAGTAACGCCAATTGACCAGAAGTGCAAGCTGGGAGCAGAAGCAGGAGAGACTGTTGATCGTGAAAGGTATCAAAGACTTGTAGGGAGATTGATTTATCTGGGGCACACTCGCCCAGATCTCATTTGTGATGAGTGTAGTGAGCCGCTACATACATGATCCAAGAACGGGTCATATGGAAGCAGTGTTTCAGATCTTGAGATGTCTGAAAGGGACGCCGAAAAAAGAATTATGGTTCAAGAAGAATGGACACATAGAAGTTGAGGGATACTGCGATGCAGACTGGGCAAGCTGCATAGACGATAGAAGGTCTACCATGGGGTACTTTGTATTTATAGGAAGAAATCTAGTCTCATGGAGAAGCAAAAAATAGCCAGTGGTAGCACGGTCGACAGCTGAAGCAGAATACAGGACAATAGCTCTGGGAGTGTCGGAGTTGCTATGGGTAAGAGCACTGCTGACAGAGTTGAAGCTGGACAAGGGAGCACCATTACGTCTTCTGAGCGATAGTCAAGCTGCAATAAGTATAGCTAACAATCCAGTTCAGCACGACAGAACGAAGCACATCGAGATCGATCGATTCTTCATCAAGGAGAAGCTGGAACAAGGGATACTGAAGATTGACCATGTTCGCTCAGAAGAACAAGTTGCAGACTTTTTGACTAAGGGTCTTAGTTCATTGAGTCTGTTAAAGCTATGTAACAAGATGGAGATGATTAATATCTATCGCCCATCTTGAGGGGGAGTATTGAGAACTAATAAGGGACTTTAGTCCCACATCGGAAGTTGTATTATGAAGAGGAGGTGTACTCTCTATAAGTAGTGGCAGGAGCCCATCAATAAAATCATCTGAGAAATTCTACTTATTTCAACTATATATATATATATATATATATATATATATATATATATATATTATATATATTATTTATATATATATATATATATATATATATATATATATATATATATATATATATATATATACATTATTTTTTTGGAAAAAAAATATATATTATTTTTTTGGGCTCTCATATTTTATGGGGTCCTGGATGGTCGTCCTGACTGTCCTGGGCCAAGGTCGACCCTGATTATTATTATTTTAATTGCACATACGAAGGGCAACCCACCTAATCATGGAAGACCTAGAATAATCAGTTAACTGTTAGTTATTTTAGTAATATGTTTTCGAAAATATATAATATTTGGGAATTGTATTTTTTTTCAACCACCTGAAAAGTGGGCATTTTGGCCCTTTATTAATCACAAAACAAAAAGTAAATGGAGGATGAGAGAGAGCCAAGCTTAGCCGTACCATAAAAAGGGGGAGGGAGGGGGGGTTAAATATATTGTGCAGAAATTTCATATAGAGTTATAAAATTTGGTACATTTATACAGAAGAGTACAAATTTTGAATATTTATCAGAAAGGAGATACACACAATTCTAGATTGGTGGCATCTTAGATGACGTCCAATTTTTTTTCTGGGGCCATATTTGATGACGCCCAATTTTTTAATTATTTAGGATGTGGATGGCGCCCACTTTTTTTTTCTCACGAACATCTATAAATATATAACTAATATTAATAATCGCACTAATATTATTACTATCATATATATATATATATATATATATATATATATATATATATATATATATATATATATATATATATATATATTTTTTTTTTTTTATATATATATAGGGTTATATATATTAGTGCGATTATTAATATTAGTTATATATATATATATATATATATATATATATATATATATATATATATATATATATATATATATATTTTATATATATATATATATATATATATATATATATATATATATATATATATATATATATAAACTTGGGTTATATATGTTGGTCACAATAACATAACTAGTCATAATATCCCTTCTTAGGACTAACAAAATTCCGCAAAATATAAATATAAAATATTCAGTATTAATTCTAAAATAAATCATTAATATTTTGGAAATATAATTGCATAAAAAATATTTAGAAACCATCTCATGATCAATCTATTATCAACATTGATAAATCAACGTTATTGGAACCTTGTTAACCATAAATAAAATAACTTTAATATTCTAAAATAAATGGCAAAAAATTATTTAAATTATCATATATTCATGTTCATAAGTTGAGGATCAATAATTTTGGGTCTTGGATCCACACAAAACATTTTGGGACTCACAAGATGGTAATTTTGATGTTTCGTTTTACGGCAAAATTTGTACTTCAAAGATGTGATGATTCAAGCATTAAAACAGAAATATATGAAAAAGTAATTGAAGAGGATTGTACATAATCGAAATCATTTTCATATATAATTTCAATGGTAAAAGTGAAGTTATAAAGATCCAAACCTTCGTTCACTAAACAGTGTCAATTATGGAAACCCTTTGGTAAAATGTGTTCCCCGAAAAATCTAGAAACAATTTTGACATGAAATTTTACAGGAAGTAGTAGACACATATAGGAATCCAGTAATTTTCAATTTGTGAAGTTTCGATTTCTAGAAGTGGAGAAAATACGTTTACAAAACAGACATACTTGTTGTGTTTTCGGACAATAAGTTATGATGGACTTTGGGCGGCTGTCGCGGCTTATAGGGGTGGTTCCAAGTGGTGGACGACCTTGGGAGGGTGAAGGGGGGTCTTGGGCACGTCGAGGCTGAGGTGGCAAGGCCTAGAGTGGTCGGCAAAGGGTCGGAAGAACAGCGAGAAAAGGGACGGTAGTGGCCGCAGGTCGGCAAGAAGTAGGGGTCGAGTTAGGGTTTGTAGGATGGGTTTTCGGTTAGGTTTAGGTGTTATATATACCCGGTCTAGATGGAGGTCAGCCATGGGTTGATGCAACAGGGTTTTGGGTTGGTTTTTTATGATTTGGAGTCCTAGTACAAGAGAGATTGACACGTGAATCTAAAACTTTTTAAATATAGGAACTTGGATTGTAGAGTTTCTTTGTTGGAGTTTAACCCAATACTTACTCAATAAATCTAAACAAATAAAAAAATCAAAGGTGGCCTCTCTACATAGGGATGACCCTATCAAGTCCCCTACAGCTTGTTGGGCGAGTTTAGGCTTGCTAAAATTACCTCAATTGTCAATAGGCTCTAAAAGTCACGTAAAAGGTCTTATGTGCCATTTGAATTTAAATAGCACATGGGACCACGATTTAGTGAGACACCCTAGGCACGTGTGTAGTAGGCTAAAAAAATAGTCGAAATCATATATTAATTCATTTAGGTTGTTTCGATGTCGAGTTCCGAATTCAAGTTGGAAGTTACGACAAGTCTCACGGTAGATAATTTCATGGCCTAAATTGACCCCGAAGTTGTGCAAAGCAAATAGAATACAAGAAGACATATTTGAATGGGACATGATATACCAAATCGAAGATAAACTTATCTAGGTCAAAACTCATGAAGAAAGTTTTTAGAGTTTGGCATTTCTTGTACTCAAAAATCAAAGCTACGAAAGAGTATATTTTATGATCATGAATGAAAGTGGGAAAATATATAATAACCAATATATAACTCGAATAAAATATACAAAAATATATATATAATATGTCAAAAATTCAGAGGTCTTACACAGCGGCATCTGCATAATATGCTTCGACTCCTTAAAGGATCAACGTCAACGAATTCTGTTTTGACAGTGCCGTCATTATCGACAGACTTTAAGTAATGGTGAATAGTAAACGGTACAATCATGTGTTCATGTATCCATGGTCTCCCGAATATGACATTATAGGATACTTTTGCGTCGATGATGTAGCAGGTAGCTTCCGTCTTTAGATCACCTATCTCGTATTTGAGGCATATATTCCCGAGAGGGTAACTTCTTCCGACGTTGAAACCGCTAATGGTTGTACGAGTGAGTGACAACTGATGCATGGGGATCCAAGACATTGGAGGAGGCTGTAAAACCCATATTTTTGGATTTTTGAATTATTGGATTTTGTCGCAGCATAGTTAGATTATTGGTAGTATTATTATATTTATTATTATTATTATTATTATTATTATTATTATTATTATTAGTCGGTATTCGAAAAAATACTATTTCAAATTTATTGGTATCGGATCTTTGAATGCCGACCCGTCCCGATTCCGTGCCCGGGGTCCGACCCCAAACCCAACCCGACTTCGAACCCGTCTCGAACTCAAATCCTTTTAATCATTTAACTTGGTTTTTAAGAAAGGAAAAAAATATAATTATTTATGAATGAAGAAGAAAAGGAAAAAAAAAACCTCTCCAACACTCAGCCGAGTGACTCGTTCCCACGTTTCCAACTCTTCCCTCAATTTCCTCTCTATCACACAAAACTACCACCACCATCACTCACCCCCTTCTCTCCCGACAGATTACTCAACATCTCCCCCAACTCTCACGATCCTTCATTTTTTATTCCTCTTCCTTCTCATTCCATTCAACTCCTCCTCCATCCTCCATCTCCACTTTAACTCACCCCTCCTCCCCAAAACCTCATATCCACCAACCCATGCCCGTCTTCCATCGGAGCAGCCCAGCATCCGCCTCGACCCCAAGGTCCGCGACCCTACGCCGGATATGCCCCCTTGACTGGCCCCTTTCCTAATCCGGCCAGCTTCTCCCCAACCCAGCTATCTTCCTCCGACCCGTGCGACCAGTTCAGCCGGCCCCGTGGCCACCCGATTGGCCAGATCCGTGACCCCACGGTCGCCCGTGCCAGATCCGGCCAGCCTCGTGGCCATTCCGACCGGCCGGACCCGCGACCCCGTGGCTGCCCGCGCCGGATCCGCCTCCCCGGACCCTTTTACGGCCAGCGTTCATTGTAGAACCGGTCCGCCTTCGTGCACCTGTGGCTCCACATCGCTGACGTTCATCGCTGTCCGGGACGCGCTCGGAGACTTCCGAGTCGTTGACGACGCTCTGTGGAACCGATCCGAGCCCGAGGCCACCCTTCGGATTCCGTCATGGAGCCTATCCGGTATATTTCTGTTAATCATAGTAGCTCGTCCCTCCGTTAGATAGTCAATGATGACGCGATCCCGACCCCGTTCCGGGGATCGACTTTTTAATAATTGTTGCGTGTAGGGGATATGACGTTCGAGTCCAACTCGGACTTGTTTCTGTGAATTATAGTTATTTTCCTTCGATTGATTATTATTGGGAACCATTCCTATGTGCTATTAGCTTTTCCCATTGCGTTGTGGGATTCATTTCTCTAGCTGGAACATTATTCATATATTGTGGTTGGCTTTTGGTGGATTATATTCTTTCGGGTTGGACTTTGTATGTGATGATATTATGTTGTCTCCCCGGTTCGGGATCGACTGGTTGGGTGTGGTTTTTTTTATCGCCTATGTGGCTAGATTGTCCTAGTTATAGAGGAGGTGCTGCCCAAATTTTCAGTAAAATATTTCAAAATACTATTATTTAACTAAGTTTAGTAATTGGTAAATTAAAATCTATTTTCAAAATCCGGTCTTTGAAAACGGTTTACAAAATTGGTTTTATTTGGCTTTAAATGTGGATTTTGTGAGTTTTGTATCCCCTTTTATACGACGACCATATCGGTCGGATGAGCCTCGGCAAAACGCAAACGCTACAGGACTTCCTGTACGTTGAGGTGTAAGCCAGCAACGTGAGATTGCATGACCAAGTCTGAGACACCCATTTTCTATAATTTATATTTAAATTATATTATGTTTTATTTAGAACTCGTTACTGGATATTTTTCATATTTCGAGTGCAGGGCCTCGACCTCCTGAATAGACTGCTTCCCGGCATTCAGAGCTCGCCAGCAACTTTTAATATTTAATTAATTTATGTAAATAAGTTGTAAGGGCATAAGCCCAGTTTTTTATTTATTTTCTGTGACCCTGTATTGTGTAGTGTAGATTTTACTTTCTTTCTGAGTTGGATCGCATACCTAGACGAGTAACTATAAATCGGATATTAATTATTTTTGTATAAAATTAATAAGGATTTCTCACACTTAATTTTAAATGAATAAAATTTTGGTAAGTTAACAAGTTCATGATTATATATATATATATATATATATATATATATATATATATATATATATATATATATATATATATATATATATATATATATTATAAAAATATATATATATATATATTAAAAAAAAAAAAAATATTATAAAAATATAAAGATTTGCCAATCAACCTATAAATGCTATCTTCTCCAATTAAATCAATTAACCGGTTTAACCAAGTAAATGATAACCAATGTAGCTTGCGACGTTAGGCGTGTTTCGGTAGTTAATTAAATAACTTAAAACCTGATTAGGGTCTGTTTCTAAAAATTGTAACTAGCACACCTAGATTTGGCTCAACTATGTTTCTAAGTCAGGGTTCTAAACTGTAGGGTTTCGAGGACGTATCTGACTTCATCCCCGGTGCCGACATCCTATTTCCAGTCATTAAACAAAGACAAGTTACGTTTATGCTATCTTATATTTTAATTAGTAATTGTCAAGTTGCATGTTTAAACCACATTGCTACACGAAACCCTCTCCTAGGGTTCAAATATTGATTGATATTGATTGTGGAGATATTGGGAGAATAGTGTAGCGTTTATGACCAATACCCATCATATTGCATATTGTTATTGTGCTAGCTTACCCCTCTTACACACGGGGATAAGCCGTATCGCATCGCAAGATGCTATTGTACAACCCAAGCCGGTCATAGACGTTACATATTCAAATCACATTGTTTTAAGAAATGAATTGTTAAATTGCTGGAAAATATTGTTTCAACTGTTTAGCCTGCACTTTTCCATTATTTGAAATGTGAGATACGTATATATTCGTACTTGCTCCCTCCTGACTGGAGACCAACATTTTTAGGTGACCTTGAGGATACTGAGCTATTGTACAATAGCTACTATGACCCGGTACTGTATCCTGTAGTGTTGCCAGAGTCCTCTTGGAGGACGCAAAACTAGAGGCTGATGAGCCGACTGTCTAGCTAGTTGTTTTCCAGTTTTATTGTATTGGAGTTTGTTAATTTGAATTCAGTATTTTATTTCAGTTCTTTCGTTTCCAGTTGTACTTTCAATTGTTGAATAAAAGTTTTTTTAAATTTTTTGTATATTCGAGTTGTGACAAATGTATAGATGTTGTTATGAATACCTGCATATAGAACAGCTTACTGCCGCCGTCTCACAACGGTGCAGGCTGGGCATGATTCGATTCGACCCAATAATTTGGGATTGGGTCGTGACATATTTATAGTGGTGGCCCATGCAGGTCCATCAATAACTTAAGTGAACATGCCTAGAAATAACTAGAATACTAGAATATTGATTTGTCACAACATAGGACCGAATTATCTATATATAAGTAACTATTTTTGCTTGCTTATAGAACGGTAGGTTACCTTGTTTATGCTTGCCCCTAAACTTGCCAGACTATGAAGACAACCTGACCTATGCCTATTAGTCGGTACTAGCAAGATCTTGTTTTCTATGCACGACGCAAGAAAATATGACAAGAGAAACGTAGTAGTAGATTGAGCAGCGGGAGGCTGCTCGAACCAGACCAGACCAGAAGAGCTAATGATACCTAGAATTATTGATTTGCACTAGATGATACCCTACCGAAGCATAACATATTACCCTTGATTACACTTTTTCTGGCCAATATCTTTTCCAAAGTCATGTCTCCCCTACGATACAATTTCTAAATTGTAATCTTAATGAGAATGTATGTAAGGCGGTATTTCTCAAGAATATATTAGGTGATTAAGAATTGGAAGAATAGAATTTTGGAATACCTAGATATTAATAACAATTGGAAGTGATATAATATACATGGTGAACAGAGAGTCTACTAATTCACCATGTTACAATATATGGCCAAAATTATTTATTTTAAAATATTTATTTTGGCTTGCTTATAGTTTTATAGGTTACCTTGCTTACGTTTGTACCTAAACCTTATCTAAATTAGGCCAATTGTATGATGGTATGTTTTACTGCCTATTTTATTTTCTAGATTTTTGGTATATTTTAGTGTCCCATGGCTTTCGGGATTATTTTCTTCCATATCTCATATCTTTATCAGATTCTAGCATACTTTAGGATCCATACTCTCTCGCCATTTTTGGATTAAGATTAGATTTTTTTTATTTATCTCCTTCTTTAGCAAACCTATTCCAACTTCTCCATTTGTTGATCAAATCTTACTCCTCTATCTTTATTTGGAATCTACATCCATTCGCTATTTAGAGTTTCAAATTCTTCTATAGCAAACCTAATAAACTCTTATCTACCCAAAGTATTTCTATGGCTAGTGTATCCAACCATTTCTCTTGTCCTTATTTCCAATTGACTTTCTCAGAACCAATTTTGAACCGAATTCTTTTGGAACCATAAAGTCCCAAGGTTAATTGTTACCAAAGAATTGGTTCAACTTAGCTGGTTCACATATCTCCCAAGGAAACTATTTTCCAAAAAACTAATTCCAATATGGATTGACATTTCCTACGTTACTCCAAGTACCAAAAATATTTTCATTTGTTGACTTCCTCCACTCAACTTGAAACCTTACTCGTTCTATACAACTTATTGAGCAATTCAAGGCCTAGAACGCTTCTTAACTCAATGCTTGAGTATCATGAAGCAGGAACGGCCAGAGAATTGATTCCATTCTATTATTGAATTTCCTTTAGTCATTGGAAAACTTTTGAATTGTTGATCTATCTCTTTGAAATTTCTATGGACAAAGTTAAGAAAATATTTGGTAATCTAATATGGCTTCACAATATGCGTTGCAGCCATTTATTTAAATTATGTAAACTGCGAGTTTATTGCAGCCAGTTGCGCACTGGCGAGGCATAGACTCTAAGTTGAAGTACTTTCATGTGTTCATAGGTTTTCGGATATTATTGAGACTATATCCTAAATGCATCATATTTGTCTCCTATGTTGTTCAGCCAGAAAATGGATAAAGTTGTTAGACTACTCGGTAACCTATCATTATTCAAGTTATGGAGCCAAAATTTTACTACAATCAGGTGCACTCTGGCGAGGCATAAATTTGAGGCAAAGTGACTTCGGATATATTTAGGTTTTCGAATATTATTAAGACTATATCCATAATATGGTTGTCTTTTCTGCACCATCAAATTATTCTGACTGTTGTCCGATTAGAGGATTTGTATTTCTAGCGGCTTTCCATTTTCAGAAATCTCTTATCACATCCAAAAAGGATAGATTTTTTATAAAATTGTACTTGATTTTTCCTAGAACTTATTAGGACCATATGAATCTCTATTGGCTAAATCTCTTTCCTGTTTCAACCTTAGTACGTTGCATATATATATTTTTATATTTATTTATTTATTTAGTATTATTATTATTTTTTAGTTACATATTTTGGAAGCTGTAGATAGTTGTGGTTAGCTTTTTATATTAATAGTTGATATACATCTTGTGGATGACCATATGTATATAGTTGATAGCTATATGCGGGGAAACGTAGATTGTTACTTATCTTATTCCTTGTAAGGGATCATTGGGATTAATATTAGATAGCTAAAGGGTAGAAAAGGTAGAAGAATACCTTGAGTAAGCTAGCCTTGAGGCAGTGGTATACCTAGCTTGTGACTTATTTGGAATAGAATCATTAGTAGTGCTCGCTAGCGTCTAAACCTCATTCAAAAAAATGATGGTATTTGACGATTTTGAATTTTATGCTTAAAGAAAGAGTTATTGAAGATAAAGGAAGACGTATGTAGAGTTAGCGAGGAAAGTATAGGATTTGGTAATGTTCTTTCATGGAAGAAGTAAATTTGGATAATATATATATATATAAACATGTGAATATAATGATCAAGTAAAGAAATACTTGATGAGGATCAACTTTTATGGTTAGATGACTACTATACCTAGAAGGGACAGATATAGTCATGGAAGGAATAACACGAGCAATGGAATGATATGTTCTATAGAAGGAATAAGCAGAGAGGAATTGAGATAAGACCATTGGCATACAACGATGGATGAAAAATTAATTTAGGTGATTTATGATTCCATATATATATTTAGTTTTAATACCTTGACAGATATCTTAGTTTTATGTAGATACCGAAAGTTCGGCTAGTTAGAGATTGGTTTTGCATGGTATTAATAAGATAGTTATCTTGTAAGTCTTTTCCTGCATATCTTATCTTCTGACCGTTGAAATAGTGAAACGATATTCTTTCTATTTCCTTTGATCATCATTCGGCCCTCAGTGAAAATATCTTATTCGATTACATTCCTATCATAGCTATATTGTTCTGATCACCCTCGCTATCCTCCTATCATATAACTTGTTGATTTTTCTTGAGTTACAAACCCTTATACCCCATTCCAATTTGATTTAGAATTTTTAGTCCCTCATCTCAGAAGATTATATTATTTTGTCTTCTCAATAAATTGTCGATGTTCGTCACTTTCGTTTTCTGTTTCACGAGACCTCATTTAAATTTTTCTCTATTTTATGATCATTTGATTATATTTTAATTGTATCTAGATTTTACTCGTGCCCAAAATGATTTTGATCACAACAACAATCTAACCTTATCTCAGATCACATCATGATAATTCTGATCGTGCCGATATTTTATTATTGTACCTTATGATCATGCCTAGAATCTGATTGTACCTATTGATTTAAATTCCATGTTTGATCAAGGTTAAGTGATTTTGATTGTACCCCGGCCCTTATCTTTGAAATTTTGAGGACAAAATTTTCTAAGGAGGGAAGGTTGTAAAACCCATATTTTTGGATTTTCAAATTATCGGCGAATTATTGGATTTTGTCGCAGCAAGTTAGATTATTGGTAGTATTATATATTTATTATTATTATTATTATTAGTCAGTATTCGAAAAAAATACTATTTCAAATTTATTGGTATCGGATCTTTGAATGCTGACCCGTCCCGATTCCGTGCCCGGGGTCCGACCCCAAACCCAACCCGACTTCGAACCCGTCTCGAACTCAAATCCTTTTAATCATTTAACTTTATTTTTAAGAAAGGAAAAAAATATAATTATTTATGAAAGAAGAAGAAAAGGAAAGAAAAACCTCTCCAACACTCAGCCGAGTGACTCTTTCCCACGTTCCCAACTCTCCCCTCAATTTCCTCTCTTTCACACAAAACTACCACCACCATCACTCACCCCTTCTCTCCCTACAGATTACTCAACATCTCCCCCAACTCTCATGATCCTTCATTTTTCATTCCACTTCCTTATCCTTCTATTCAACTCCTCTTCCATCCTCCATCTCCACTTCATCTCACCCCTCCTTTCCAAAACCTCATATCCACCAACCCCTGGCTCGCCTTCCATCATCGTAGCCCAGCATCCGCCTCGACCCTATGGTCCGCTACCCTACGCCGGATCTGCCCCCTTGATTGGCCCCTTTTCCAATCCAGCCACCTTCTTCCCAACCCGGCTATCTTCCTCCGACCCGTGGGGCCAGTTTGGCCGGCCCCGTGGCCACCCAATTGGCCAGATCCACGACCCTATGGCCGTCCGTGCCAGATTTGGCTAGCCTCGTGGCCAACCCGACCGGTCGAATCCGCGACCCCGTGGCTGCCCGTGCCGGATCCGCCTTCCCGGACCCTTTTGCGGCCAGCATTCATTGCAGAACTGGTCCGCCTTCGTGCACCTGTGGCTCAACATCACTGACGTTCATCGTTGTCCGGGACACGCTCGGAGACTTTCGAGTCGTTGACGACGCTCTGTGGAATCGATCCGAGTCCGAGGCCACCCTTCGAATTCCGTCATCGAGCCTATCCGATATATTTCTGTTAATCATAGTAGCTCGTCCCTCCATTAGATAGTCAATGATGACACGGTCCCGACCCCATTTCGGGGATCGACTTTTTATTAATTGTTGCGTGTAGGGGATACGACTTTCGAGTCCTACTCGGACTTGTTTCTGTGAATTATATTTATTTTCCTTCGATTGATTATTGTTGGGAACCATTCCTATGTGTTGTTAGCTTTTCCCATTGCATTGTGGGATTGATTTCTCTAGCTGGAACATTATTCATAAACTGTGGTTGGCTTTTGGTGGATTATATTCTTTCGAGTTGGACTTTGTATGTGATGATATTGTGTTGTCTCCCCGGTTCGGGATCGACTGGTTGGGTGTGGGTTTTTTTTACCGCCTATGTGGCTAGATTGTCCTAGTTACAGAGGAGGTGCTGCCCAAATTTTCAGTAAAATATTTCAAAATACTATTATTTAATTAAGTTTAGTAATTGGTAAATTAAAATCTATTTTCAAAATCCGGTCTTTGAAAACGGTTTACAAAATTGGGTTTGTTTAGCTTTAAATGTGGATTTTGAGAGTTTTGTATCCCCTTTTAGGCGACGAACGTATCGATCGGATGAGCCTCGACGAAACGCAAACGCTACAGAACTTCCTGTACGTTGAGGTGTAAGCCAACAATGTGAGATTGCATGACCAAGTCCGAGACGCCCATTTTCTATAATTTATATTTAAATTATATTATGTTTTATTTAGAACTCGTTACAAGGTATTTTTCATATTTCGAGTGCAGGGCCTCGGCCTCCTGAATAGACCGCTTCCCGACATTCGGAGCTCGTCAGCAACTTTTAATATTTAATTAATTTATGTAAATAAGTTGTAAGGGCATAAGCCCAGTTTTTTATTTATTTTCTGTGACCCTGTATTGTGTAGTATAGATTTTACTTTCTTTCTGAGTTGGTATCGCGTACCTAGACGAGTAACTATAAATCGGATATTAATTATTTTTTTATAAAATTAATAAGGATTTCTCACACTTAATTTTAAATAAATAAAATATTGGTATGTTAACAAGTTCATGATTTATCAGTAGAAACAATGTAGTTATATATATATATATATTATAAAAATACAAAGATTTGCCAATCAACCTATAAATGCTATCTTCTCCAATTAAATCAATTAACCGGTTTAACCAAGTAAATGATAACCAACGTAGCTTGCGACGTTAGGCGTGTTTCGGTAGTTAATTAAAGAACTTAAAACCTGACTAGGGTCTGTTTCTAGAAATTGTAACTAGCACACCTAGATTTGGCTCATCTATGTTTCTAAGTCAGGGTTCTCAACTGTAGGATTTCTAGGACGTATCTGACTTCATCCCCGGTACCGACATCCTATTTTCAGTCATTAAACAAAGGCAATTTACGTTTATGCTATCTTATATTTTAATTAGTAATTGTCAAGTTGCATGTTTAAACCATATTGCTACACGGAACCCTCTCTTAGGGTTCAAATATTGATTGATATTGATTGTGGGAATATTGGAGGAATAGTGTAGCGTTTATGACCATTATCCCTCATATTGCATATTGTTATTGTGCGAGCTTACCCGTCTTACACACGGGGATAAGCCGTATCGCATTGCTAGGATGCTATTGTACAACCCATGCCGGTCATAGATGTTACATATTCAAATCACATTGTTTTAAGAAATAAATTGTTAAATTGCTGGAAAATATTGTTTCAACTGTTTAGCCTGCACTTTTCTATTATTATTTGAAATGTGAGGTACATATTAATACTTGCTCTCTCCTGACTGAAGACCAACATTTTTAGGTGACCTTGAGGATGCTGAGCTATTGTACAATAGCTACTATGACCCGGTACTGTATCTTGTGGTGTTGCCAGAGTTCCCTTGGAGGACGCAGAACCAGAGGCTGATGAGCCGACTGTCTAGCTAGTTGTTTTCTAGTTTTATTGTATTGAAGTTTGTTAATTTAAATTCAGTACTTTATTTTAGTTCTTTCATTTCCAGTTGTACTTTCAATTGTTGGATAAAAGTTTTTTTAAATTTTTTGTATATTCAAGTTGTGAAAAATGTATAGATGTTGTTGTGAATACCTGCATATAGAACAGCTTACTGTCGCCGTCTCACAACGGTGCAGGCTGGACATGATCTGGTTCGACCCAATAATTTGGGATCGGGTCGTGACAGAGGCTCTATAGGATGATGCTGATAGAGGACCCTGGGTCGATGTGCATATGGTCCACCTTGAAGGCCCTAATGTATCCCGTATAATATAGGGGCTGGTTGTACATGTTATTTTTTAATACATGTCTTGTTGCGAATATATGATGTTCGGCATGTTATCCGTCATATTGTGGCAGTAGAGGTACGCCCTTGGATCGTCTTCCTACTTTTTGATTTGCACCAGGTTGATCGGCATTTTGAAGTGCTTCGTTTAGCACGTCCAGCATGTTTTTGGACAGGAGGAGGAGCTCAAAGATTGACAGCCTAGCCGGAGTATTGGCTAATTGAGCCAGTTTATCAAAGTTGTAGGGCCGGTCTGGCCCTGGTGAGGAGCCATTCTTCAGGGGTTTTTCGAACCTAGTCTCCTTCTGTTTGTTCTTGTCTATGAAAGGCAGTTTTGAAATGGCCCCTTCTAGTGTATCGACGACAACTAGTACGCTTGGGGGTGTGGCCTCTTCTTGATCAGGGTTGATGTTGCGTCGATATGTTTTGCCAGATCTGGTTTCACCGATCATGGCCTAGTTATCGGAGGCCATGTAGACAAACTTGCATTGCATGAAGCTCGACAAAATCATGATATAGGCTGACTCCATCCTATTGGCTCCGTCTTTGTTGGGGTAGGGACGTATGGTGGCGTCACCTTCTGATTCTCGCAGCTGGCTACCCGCAACCACTACAACAGCTTGGTTGGGCGAAGGCCTACCCCCAGATTTGTATCTCATCCTTGGCAGATCGCTAACCCTAGCATGGGAGATAGGTGAACAAAATGTGTTCCCTGGCTACGGCACCATTTCTGCAAGGGTCCTCTCGATCAGGTATTTTAGAATGCCCCTGTTGTGAGACTCGTCTCACAGTATCGGTATTTATATACGGATACATATTTTGTATTGTATTTCATATTTTCTCAGTTTTTGGAATGCTTTAAAATTTTCCCAAATTATGGATTTTCTCCTTGGCAGGCATACCGACGGTGTACCGAAGTATACCGATGGTATACCGCCCGGGGCAGATTTCCACATTTCAGATATTTACGATTTCAAATACTTTTTGAATAGTATTTTCGATATTTTTGTGAATAGTGTTTTGGATATTTTGATGAATAGTATTTAGATATTTTGGTGAATAGTATAGATGCATCCTATTATCCATTAGATAATTGGTTTTCTTTCAATTGATGAGATTGACTTAGATTGTGACATGGATCATGATCCAACGGTCACGATTAATTCCCCCTTCTATATATACCCATTGAGTTTCTCTCTCCTCTCTCTTTTCTTTTCTTCTTTATTTCCTCTTCACTATCCTTCCTCTTCCTCAAGCTTAGAAAAGCTTGGCCTTGAGGCCTAGAGTGTTGTTTCAGAACCCCTCTTGGTGGTGGAGTAGAAGATTAGGCTTGGAACTTAACCCTAGGAAAGTACATCTTGTTCAAAAGTGACATGACCATGCTATAATTTTGTTTTTTATAGAAATTAAAGTTTTATTGTTCTATAATATGCTCCTATAAATTGTTAACATCTTTAGTATATAGCACTTTTGGTTTTGATCGGTAGAATTACATAGATCTGAGTTTCTAGAGATAATTTTTGAGTATTTTGAGGTATTGATCTATCAAATATTTTAATTTGTGAAAACTAATACTACCATGTTGTAGGAAATTAAATTCTATGCAATTTTGGCTTTTGAAAAATCCGAATTTCGATTTGAAATGAAGTTTTTATGACCGAAACAAGTTTTGGCAAAAATTTAAATTTTGTTGCTGTTTGGAAGATCTGAATACCGACGGTATACCGTAGTATACCGAAGGTATGCCAATTTTTGCACCAAAAACTTTCTGTCTTTAGGCCAGTATACCGCCGGTATGCCACCATATACCGCCGGTATGCCGTTTTAGGCTGAATTGAGCTGTTTTTGCCCATTTTTGACCTTTTGATATTTTTTCGATTGTAATGGACTCTTAACATGATTAGATGACCTTGTATAGTTAGAGAATGATTGTACACCCTATATACACTTGACATTAATATATTTTCATGAATTGTTTTATGTTATGTACTTATCTTTATTAATTTCTTCCCACATGGCATGATATGTTTTTCTATTGATTTCTTCTTACATGCCATGCCATGTATTGCCGTGTCTTTTCCAATTTTATGTCAAGTACATTTATTGTCTAGCTGTACATTGATTGATAGTAGCCTGTCATGGTGTACGCATGATTTTCGTACATGTCCAGATTCTTGATAGTGGCTCGTAGTAGTGCACTTATGACTTGATTTTCTTATTGATTTCTAGATCAGAGATATGAGTACATGTTCTTTCTTGACACAGTGGATATAGCTTGTTAAATGTTAATCTATTGCATCTTGGCACTGGACAATCGAGTGTGAGTATTGTTCCGTGTATCACGTGATGTTAGTACGGGGATGTTCGTAAGTGATAACTTACGAATTACTCGTACATAACACACGTCATCTTAGGAAATTCTTGAGTGTCCACGGCTTAAGAATTTGACATGAATATGATAAGGTAAATGACTAGTAAAATTCAAGTAGATCATTGTTGTTTACAAAAACAAAATTTATTTTTTCCAAACTTGTAAAAGAGTACAAAATACAATGAATTTTGGGGAAGTATAACTTTAGAAATCTGATCAGAAGACGATCACTTTATCCCTTGGACTATGTGAACTTGAAGACTGTAGCCTCTAGAGAACGCAGCAGCAATTTTACAAGAGTTCTTGATCTCTGTCTGTGTGTCTGATAATGATTGGAAACTCTATTTATAGACTTCTTGAAATAACTGTTTTAGCAGTTATTCTGATGGTGTGCGATGCTGGATTGTGCCACATTGAGTTGCGCTAACCTCCTGTTGCGCCAACTTTTATTCAGTTGTCAATCGTGTACTAACTATATTTAGACGCGTAGCATCATATGATTGAGATGCGCGTGGTCGTATACAGGATAGTAGACACGTCTTGAGAGATTAGTGGCATGTGCGCCACGTCATCCTGCATTAGAATGTAAGTTGTCTCAACTTTATCAGGTTGTGCGAGCTTCAGTCAACAAGTCAAATTGTGCTTGATTTGGGCTGCACCTACACACGTGGCAGCTTCTGAGCAAAAGTCATTCAGGTTGCGCCCAGGCGCAACTAAGGATTTTGTTTAGATTACTCCTGGACGCAACTCACGAAGCGTATAGGACAGCTGTCCACCAACTTCCCTTAAGTGGCACAATTCACGGGATTCAAAGAGATTTTCCTCGTTCACTGTTGTGTCATTCGTCAGTGTTGTCAGGTAATGATGACCATTAAGTGTCAGATGCCATGTAGGTTTTGGCGCAAAAAGACTGGGCACAGTCTGATATCAAGCGCAACCTGATCAGTGGCGCAGTCTGTTCTCTGAGCTTCATATCAGTGGCCCTAATTTTTGGGGCACAATTTAATCACTGATCAGTATATTCAGCACGCAACTTGATTTTTAGGCTCGACAAGACCCCCTTCAAAGTTTTCAAAACTTAAAAACATTGCAAAGTTTTGGAATACTTTGAATTTAGAAAAGTTTTGACTAAGTCAAGTTGCGTCGGACTATGCTCGGTCATCATGATTAAAAACCTTTCTCGAAAATACTCAATCCTCTCTTCATCTTCTGGAGTTTTATTAATTATTTTCAGTTTCCCATGAGGAATATGAAGAGTCAATTTATTGATATATATGTAGTAGTTGATCTTTGTGCTTTGTTCTTCGCTTCCATTCTTCATTGGCCCCCAAGAAGAAAGAGATGGAGACCAATGCTGACACCACAATCAAGTCTCCTGAAGCGGGATGTGATGTTGCACCTACAACTTTTTTGTTGGAGGCCGACCCAGCTTTGAGGCATTAAACTTTTTGAACTATTTCGGTTTAACCCCGTTAGTCTTCAATCGCTCGAGTGACGGATCATCCTCTGAGGAGCACGACAATTCGGAAGGATTTCTTAACCTGATGCGTCGCTCGGGGATCCGCACCATACAAGAATTGGACGCCGTCCTTCGTCAGACTGATGAAGGCAAGGATAAGAAATAATGTTCTAGGCAGAACAACTTTTTATTTTTATGTCCTTGACTGTAGGGGTCCATCCGTCTTTATGCAATAAAACCTAAAATTTCTGATTTTGTGTGGCTGTGATTTCGAATGGTGCTCATGGACATATTCTTTTAGCTAATTCTTCGTTTTACTGTTTCTTCTGAAGAACACATGGCAGTCGTTACACGGTTTTAGATGCCCCTTATTTAGTTTTTTTCCAAAATAGGATCCTAGAACGACGCACCCACCTCCTCTTTAAAAAGGATATCCAAAAATGAAAGAATCATTCATACTCTCTCAAAACAAATGTCTTCCCATAAGGTTTCACTTGCGCTACTTCATCCTGATGTTATTTGCCTGCATGCTGTGTCTTCAAAAATTGGTAAGTCTCGACGAAGAATCAATGGTATGAATATTCTTCTTTCGTACCACTTTTGTAGACAAATGTCGATCTGCATGGTGTAGAAACTGTTGATATGTGCTAACTATTTCTGAGAATAGGCGCACACTATGGTCCAGTATATAGCTGTCACGACCCGCACCCGTTTTTTCGGATACGAGACGTGTCCAAGCCAGCCTACGCCGCAGAGTCGACGGTAGAACGCTGTCAAGCCCGCAAGAATAATGCTCAAAAATCACATTTGCTGCTCATTCACAATTCTAAATTATTACAACATTTACAATTGAAGAAAATACAAGATGTTACAATTAATGAAATTGATACAATTGCTTTCTATTTCTAGGTTGTCTTCAACATACCCAAGTCTTCCCCAGTGCTAAGAGTGATAGCGGCTAAACCTAAAAAATGTTGGTTTCCAGTCAGGAATGGAACAAGTACACAAACCAACGGCAATGCAAAACACAATAGAATTAACAAGACATGAAAATAGCATATGGAATATGAAAGCTAGTAAGAAAACTGATGACATAGCACGACAGAGAAGTAAACAAGGAAAAACTAATAAAAGACATGTATCTAGGTGGTGTGAAATATCCGTTTCAACATGTGGATGGCTAGGGGGTAAAATACGGCTCACTGCACGTGTCATGTGCAGCTGCTATCGTGCAAGATTAGACATATTGGGATATTTCTGGATAGTCCACATGTATACTAAGATATTTCCCCTCCCGACAACTCCGTGTAACGAGCGTGTCAACAAGCAGCAAGATATATGTATAGACATGAAATGAAAAGACTACTATGAATCGGAAAGCAATCAGAAAGTGCACTTTCCTGGGGTCCTTAGCTGGAGAAACCAATAACACTATACCACTCAAAGAGCCACAATCAATCAACACATGCAGAAGTCTCCGGATGCTGAAATAAACAGTACTAACATTCTCAGAATAGTCAAATTAGCTAGGATTGCCTGTCCTTAAGTCCAATTCTGGACACAAGGGCAAAACGGTAATTTTGGGCAAATACGATGTCCGCCGTTGGACCCGTTTTGCACCGAAAAGTGTGCCAGAGTCAATGGTCTCTAAAGTCATCAAACTACATGTCTATGGATCCAGTTTTTCGATACGAACCCAACCGTATGTCCAGAGTTGAATTCCGACGGGCCGTGCACAAAATTGTCCGTTGAGTGGGACCGTGGGGCCCGTAAAACGATGATTTTATCAACGGTCTCAGAATCGGACCAAACTTGGCATACAGGACCAGAAAAAGGATACTGTCCTGTTGGCACAAGTTTCGTCTCGATCTGACGAGCGTGTATAAAGTAATTGAGAAATTTGCAAAGTACACGATACGGTGAATTTCGACGGATACGTATCAAATTGGTCGCGCACACGCGACCAATTTGAATTCCGTCAAAGCCCACACGACCACAAAGCCGTTATGCAGCTTTTGATCCTTTCGGTACGCGACCACATCGTCCGGATTGGCGTGACACACGTCGTGTAGAGCGATTTCTAGATTTTTAGAACAGGTTTTTCTTGATATTCGAGGAAGGATTACTCTGTATACAGTCTATGAAATTCAAAACTACGAACTAGTTTCCGATCTCCTATATGTTGTCTAAACATATGTTCAAATAGAATTTCTAAAAGTTTACTGGATTGATCGAAATCGATCCTCGAACATGGGTGATTGGACTGTTATAAGCCCTGTTTTCGAACAAGTTTTTCGCTATGTTCGGAGCGATTTCTCGACAAATTTATTACTCATCGTCGTAAACTAATTCATAGAATGAGAAGAGGTTTATGTTGTGCTCGAACCTATTCAGGTAGCTTGCAAATCGACTGCACGACGGTGGAGAAACTTGCCCGCGAAGTGGGGTCGCCAGGCTGTTGTCGCTGTGCGTTCCGCACTGTTGCACGCGCTGTCCCGGTGCGCGTGCGCTGGTCCGGCGGGCCGACGGCGCTCTGGCCGGCGACGAACGACCGCCCAGGTCGGGGGTTGGGGCGGCGCGCTCTGTGTTAGGGTTTTCACAATTCCCTCTCTCGATTGCAATCGTTCTCTATATATATACATATATATACGGTTCAGAGTCTTTCCGAGCGGAGAAGGTGTTCTGTACTGTGTTCGGTGGTTCGAGCCTATGGCCTGGCCCAACTGGGCTTGGGCCCAAGCTCGGCTGGGGAAGAGCTGTGGGGCTCTGTTGCATTAGCTGGGTTCGGTTTGGGTTGAACGCTGTGGTGGGTTCGAGTGTGTAGGTATTAGTATTCCTGTTGCCACTTCCCATAGTTTTGATCAGATATACTCGCAAGCTTCATGTCTGTCCCTATAGTATATTTGATTTCTCCTTTTTCACATACATACAATCTGAGTCAGACCACCCATGATGGTTTTCAGTATTCAACTTTGTGGAAGTATTTGTAATCTGAAATTTTAGATGATCATCCAAAGAGGCTCCTGGTTAGATTTTGTGGTCTTAGTGTACAATACCGAAAAATATTAGTTCACAATCTGTCATGTTGCCTTTGGTCATATTTTCAGCAGTGCACATACAGGAACTATGTTTCCAGAAATTAAGTAGTGCAACCCGCGTGTGTATATATGTTCAGATGCATGTTTCCATCCAAATTTTTAAGAAATCAAAGAAAGCCTAGAAAGTATTCACTTTTCTTTTATTATACATATACACCCACGTAAACATATTCATATATAAATACTCGTATACATATATATACATATATATATTTACAAATTTATTGACATATACATATATACACTTGTGTATACGTACACATACACAATACACCATATTTATTTATATACACATACAACATATAATATATATTTATATATATACTCGTTTATACATATATAATTCTATAACTCTATATATATATATATATGTATTATCACATTTATCTGACCAAGATAATATAAATAATAAAATAGTAATATTAAATAATAATAACCTCAATAACAAAATAATCATAATAATATTAAATAAACTAATATTGGGGTATGTACCATTTAAAACAATAAAAAAAATAATAAACAAAATATTTTAAAAATTTCGGGAAAGGGAGTTACAAATCTACCCACTTTAAAAATAATTTCGTCCTCGAAATTCAAATTCATAACTATTCCTTAAAAATTCAAAGTCTACCATTACCTTAATCTCCTCAAATTTAATTTCTCAAAAATATTTATGGCCTTCTTTAGTCACTTGGTATTTACGTAATCTCGAGGACTTCTACCCACCTTAGGTCACACTACTCCTCGATGGTATGTCCCCAAAACTTTATAATCTACCAGCTACTTGCTAAAATGGATATCTATTGCTTTTGGCCTCGATGATGCTTTCCTACCTGTCAAATAACTCAAAATCTAACCAGCAGAAAATTTACACAAGTAGCTATGGAATATTGGTAAATTGTAATAAGTATGACCACTCGCCACTCTACAATAGGAAGGTCAGGAAAATGAAAAAAAATAATTGAGAGCGAATACGAAGCTCCCAGAGCGGTAGAGTATCAATGATGTAGATAGAGAGAAGGTTTATGAACTATTGACTTATCCACTAGATTGGGCTATTATAGTCTAGTCACTCTGCTAAATCGAAGCACCTCCATTCCTATAGGAGCTTGCAATCCATGCAATACGAAATTCCGTTCTCGGAGTTCTAAACAACACTCCAAAATAGGACTGAAGTTGAGAAATCAAGATTGTGATCTTATCCGTGGTTATTTAAACACACGAGCAAGGAACATAAATGTAATATAAGATCGTATCTCGACTTCCAGGCAGATGGGATAAAGGTTACGAATGGATTCACATTCTAAGGGGTGGAGATTACATAATAGGTACAAGGGCCGATTTCTAATAGTTCAGTTCTATAGTCCAAAGTGCGCCTTTGGTGACTCTTATGTTTAAGTAGCACATGAGGCCTCAATTGGGTGTCACACTAGTGGCATGGGCGTAGTAGACTTCGAGTAGATCACAATCAAATATTGGGTCGAATGAGTTGAGTCAAGGTTGAGGCTCTAGTGGAAGTCGAAAATATACCGATACTATGGTAAGGGTTATAGCTAGTCCTTTTAACCTGAAAGTCGTAGCACAAAAATAGAGTATAAGGGGACGGGTTTGAGTGGGACATGATATACCTAGATGAAGGTGGACTCGTCTAGATCTTGCATATGAAATTTGTTGGAAGGTAATAGCTGGTCTCGTGCTCCAAATATTAATGACACGGCCGGGGACACAAAATGATCTAAATGGATGGTGGGAGTCCATGGGGCACTAACTATCATCCTAATGAAATTTATTCTAATCAATCGGTAATGTTCGTATATCCCAAGAAGGCTTACAGTCAACCCACCTTAGAAGCTAGGATATGATTTTAGGAATAATGAGACTAGAATTTCAAAGTCCGGGTACCGTGCCTCGACTCTTGTAAATAAAGAATAAGGCGCGGTGTAACGGATACGGTAGTTATAAGTCAAGTCGAGGATCATTCCTCAATAGAGGGGAAATAATTGTGTACAATGACACACGGTCGATAAAATAGGAGGATCTACTCGTCTACAGTAGACAAGAGTTGTCGAAGGGAGGACGAGTAACTCAAGGCAAGGTTCTAGTCACATGGCTGGCCGATGGTAGTTACCCTTGTGTATACAACCATCATAGACATGGGGAATACTCTATATCTATCAATTACGAGCTTTCGTCTTTCTAACCAGTGAAGACAAAACATTAAAGAGTTTAAGAGAGATGTCACTGTATACAATTACGTGAGTCAAAGGCGAATGTATTATTTCAAGAGAGATTGTCAAGACAGTCGTGGATGAGATCCTAGATACCTCTATATCTCGTTCCACGTAGTGTAATTAAATGAAGAGCGAACCAAATGCATCATGGTTGATCAGACCGTAATACAATGATTCTGATTAGATAATATGTTAGCGGGCGTCCCCAATAAACACATGTCTCGGATCAAGCTCGATAAAAGAGTAAGCTTACAAAACTAGGCTGTAGTAGCGGCATTGGTCAAGATAGTCAAAATATAAATAGGCAAGATTTTTAGAAAGGAGGCACAATAGTTCGAGTTTTGAGAAAGTCAATTCCTTATCTGGTGTTATTGTTTATACAGTCAACCTATTATCTTCTATTCATAAGACCTTGGTCGACTAATGGGTCATGGACTTCTGGGTTCTGTACTCCAGGTGAACCTATTAGTGTCTGTCCTTTACCTCATTAATAGATCACAAGGACTACGGAAGACCAGGTTGGGAGACATGCCACTCAACTTACAAATCTTACACTAGTATTGGTTTTGGATCTTAGGGTCATACAGGGCAGTCCCTATCCTCTATAGTACCTTAAACTTGTAATCACGTTTGAAATCATTTCACCGAAAATTATGTCTCGCCTGTATACTCTGGCTGTGACAACCCTTGATTCCGTGATTCAGGTGAGATAAACTATCAGGTGTTCTACCTTATATTGACACAAGGGTATCTAAGATCTAAAGAGGTCAAGAGGACATAGTTTTAGTAATGTTCTATAACCTATGATCCTCAAAATAATCTCATTTCTATGGGTTGTGCCTCGCCAGTGTGCTGCTGGCTGCAGTGAACCCACATTCTCCACTAAATAATTGACGACAGTGCACTGCTGTCTAAACTTTATGGGTTAACTAATATTCCTTTAAAAAAATCCATGAGCTTCTAGAGATTCAAACAAGTCGACTAAAATAGAGCGTAGGTATTTGTCCTATCAGTCACTATATTTAAAATAAAAGATTTAACATGAAGGAAATAACTAAATATGAAAGAAACACAAACATTCTAGTATCTATTTTGTATGCATTTCAATGGTTGAGGGAAATCTCGAATCAATCTACCTTGAGATTTTATATGAATAAGAGAATCAGTAATTATAAATCAATTCATTACAGCAAGAATGAATTTAAGTAGGCAATTCTAATTTATGACATAAGGTTTATATCTAATAAAGCAACAGAAAATTAAACAGTGTATCAAAATTAACGCCATAATTTTAGGCAAGCCTAACATACCAAGCGAATAGTGGATCCTCATTGGGTCACATGGTCATATTAAAAGTAAGAGTGTACCTATAGGGATCTAGCAAGCTATCTAAATTGCATGGCCTATATGTTAACCTTAACTACCCAACGGTCACTTTAAACAAGGGACTCCTAGTCCTAGTCGTTCTCTTAAATCATTTTAATCCGAGTTTGTGAATGAGCAATTCTTGGTCGCAGGCTCGCAATAGTACGACTAACGTACCATCACGAGTTCGCAATATTTTGCAAAAACTGACCTGCATGGGCCACCACAAAAACTTGTCACGACCCACACCCGCTTTTCCGGATACGAGACGTGTCCAAGCCAGCCTACGCCGCAGAGTCGGCGGTAGAACGCTGTCAAGCCCGCAAGAATAATACTAAAAAAATCACATTTGCTGCTCATTCACAATTCTAAATTATTACAACATTTACAATTGAAGAAAATACAAGATGTTACAATTAATGAAATTGATACAATTGCTTTCTATTTCTAGGTTGTCTTCAGCATACCCAAGTCTTCCCCAGTGCTAAGAGTGATAGCGGCTAAACCTGAAAAATGTTGGTTTCCAGTCAGGAATGGAACAAGTTAACAAACCGACGGCAATGCAAAATACAACAGAATTAACAAGACATGAAAATAACATATGGAATATGAAAGCTAGTAAGAAAACTGATGACATAGCACGACAGAGAAGTAAACAAGGAAAAACTAATAAAAGACATCTATCTAGGTGGTGTGAAATATCCGTTTCAACATGTGGACGGCTAGGGGGTAAAATACGGCTCACTGCACGTGTCATGTGCAGCTGCTATCGTGCAAGATTAGACATATTGGGATATTTCTGGATAGTCCACATGTATACTAAGATATTTTACCTTCCGACAACTCCGTGTGACGAGCGTGTCAACAAGCAGCAAGATATATGTATAGACATGAAATGAAAAGACTACTATGAATCGGAAAGCAATCAGAAAGTGCACTTACCTGAGGTCCTTAGCTGGAGAAACCAATAACACTATACCACTCAAAGAGCCACGATCAATCAACACATGCAAAAGTCTCCGGATGCTGAAATAAACAGTACTAACATTCTCAGAATAGTCAAATTAGCTAGGATTGCCTGTCCTTAAGTCCAATTCTGGATACAGGGGCAAAACGGTAATTTCAGACAAATATGATGTCCGTCGTTGGACCCGTTTTACACCGAAAAGCGTGCTAGAGTCAATGGTCTCTAAAGTCGTCAAACTACATGTCTACGGATCTAGTTTTTCGATACGAACCCAACTGTATGTCCAGAGTTGGATTCTGGCGGGCCGTGCACAAAATCGCCCGTTGAGTGGGACCGTGGGGCCCACAAAACGGTGATTTTATCAACGGTCTCAGAATCGGACCAAACTTGGCATACATGACCAGAAAAACGATACGGTCCTGTTGGCATAAGTTTTATCTCGATCTGACGAGCGTGCACAAAGTAATTGAGAAATTTGCAAAGTGCATGATACAGTGAATTTTGATGGATACGCATCAAATTCGTCGCGCATACGCGACCAATTTAAATTCCGTCAAAGCCCACACGACCACAAAGCCGTTACGCAGCTTTCGATCCTTTCGATACGCGACCACGTCGTCCGGATTGGCGTAACGCACGTCGTGTGGAGCGATTTCTAGATTTTTAGAACAAATTTTTCTTGATATTCGAGGATCGATTACTCTGTATACAGTCTATGAAATTCAAAACTACGAACTAGTTTCCGATCTTCTATATGTTGTCTAAATATATGTTCAAATAGAATTTCTTAAAGTTTACTGGATTGATCGAAATCGATCATCGAACATGGGTGATTGGACTGTTATAAGCCCTGTTTTCGAACAAGTTTTTCGCCATGTTCGGAGCGATTTCTCGACAAATTTATTACTCATCGTCGTAAACTAATTCATAGATTGAGAAGAGGGTTATGTTGTGCTCAAACCTGTTCAAGTAGTTCGTAAATCGACTGCACGACGGTGGAGAAACTTGCCCGCGAAGTGGGGTCGCCAAGCTGCTGTCGTTGTGCGTTCCGCACTGTTACACGCGCTGTCCCGGCGCGCGCGCGCTGTTCTGGCGGGCCGGCGGCGCTCTGGCCGGCGACGAACGACCGCCCAGGTCAGGGGTTGGGGCGGCGTGCTCTGTGTTAGGGTTTTCACAATTCTCTCTCTCGATTACAATCGTTCTCTTTATATATACATATATATACGGTTCAGAGTCTTTCCGAGCGGAGAAGGTGTTCTGTACTGTGCTCGGGGGTTCGAGCCTATGGCCTGGCCCGACTGGGTTTGGGCCCAAGCTCGGCTGGGGAAGAGCTGTGGGGCTCTATTGCATTAGCTGGGTTCGGTTTGGGTTGAACGCTGTGGTGGGTTCGGATGTGTAGGTATTAGTATTCCTGTTGCCACTTCCCATAGTTTTGATCAGATATACTCGCAAGCTTCATGTCTGTCCCTATAGTATATTTGATTTCTCCTTTTTCACATACATACAATCTGAGTCAGACCACCCATGATGGTTTTCAGTATTCAACTTTGTGGAAGTATTTGTAATCTAAAATTTTAGATGATCATCCAAAGAGGCTCCTGGTTAGATTTTGTGGTCTTAGTGTACAATACCGAAAAATATTAGTTCACAATCTGTCATGTTGCCTTTGGTCATATTTTCAGCAGTGCACATACAGGAACTATGTTTCCAGAAATTAAGTAGTGCAACCCGCGTGTGTATATATGTTCAGATGCATGTTTCCATCCAAATTTTTGAGAAATCAAAGAAAGCCTAGATAGTATTCACTTTTCTTTTATTATACATATACACCCACGTAAACATATTCATATATAAATACTCGTATACATATATATATATATATATATATATATATATATATATATATATATATATATATATATATATATACATATATATATTTACAAATTTATTGACATATACATATATACACTTGTGTATACGTACACATACACAATACACCATATTTATTTATATACACATACAACATATAATATATATTTATATATATACTCGTTTATACATATATAATTCTATAACTCTATATATATATATGTATTATCACATTTATCTGACCAAGATAATATAAATAATAAAATAGTAATATTAAATAATAATAACCTCAATAACAAAATAATCATAATGATATTAAATAAACTAATATTGGGGTATTTACCATTTAAAACAATAAAAAAATAATAAACAAAATATTTCAAAAATTTCGGGAAAGGGAGTTACAATAGCTCTGATCAGAGGCACGTATTGCTGACATACACTTGTTTGATCAGTGCTTAATGCTGATATGTGCCTGTTTGTAGACGTAATACTGATGTGTGCCTGTTTGTAGGCACAATGCTGATGTGCGCCTGTTTGTAGACGCATACTGCTGATAGATTCTGCTAATTTCTTCTGTTTTATTGATATTTGTAGGGGCTTGGTTAGTGAGCTTCTTCAGAACTGGCATTGGTGATTTAGATGTTGTAGAGAACATTCTTCTGATACTCACATCAGACAGCTCATTTCATGTTAAGAAGGGTCTTCCTCAGATGGTAGGAAGAGCCTATACACATGAGAGTTGGATGGTGAAGACGTAGAAATAGGAATTGTATCACAAGGGTGATCTCGTTCCTAGTTCCCCTGGCGGGCTGTCTTCTCTCCACCAGTTGTATTGACAGTAGCTCATCTTTGAGCTGCTACACTCTAGGGTTCTCCTCTCGTCTTTTTGAGAGAGAAGACCAGAGTTGATTCCATTATCTGTCTCGTTGCTTCAGGTCGAGACGACAATGAATTGCCACCAACAATTAAGAAGATCCGAAGATGTAATAGACCTTCATTATCGATGGAAAGATCCAAAGATGTAATAGACCTTCATTAGAATAAAAATCCAAGATGTAATAGATTTCCATCAAGATGTATCTATGCTTTTAAAGAAAGAATAAAAAAATAATTGTCTCATTATTCTTTTTTTTTGATAATTTGATTTTGCTATGCTGTCATAGATAACAGAATCCAGAGAGGATTATGAATGTGGCAAGTTGTTTAATTTGACGTGAATATTTGGAATTCAAGTTTGTAAGAGACATGACCTCTCACTATGATGAATGAATGGGTGATCATTCACTTCAATTTTCGAGGAAGAAATATTGAATGAATGAATGGTCGTTTAAACTTTCGAAAAAGAAAGCGAATGAATCAAGCATGTCAGTTCCGAAGAAGGGAACATGAAGTGTCGGTTATGAATGAACTGTTAGAAATGAACGAATAGTTGTGCCTCTTTCCAAAAGTCGCATCAGTTCTCAAGGCTGATTACTTAGTTGTTCTGCCTATAAATAGAACAAAACTTTTGTAAATATTGTTAAATCTCTTTTTTTCCTGTGCAAGAAAGAATGTCTTCCAAAGATTTGATTGCTTTGAAGACTGAAGAAGAAACCAAGACTTCCCTTGCTGAGCCTCTAGTGCCTTCTCAAAATGAAAGGGGTGAAAGCTCAACTGTTCCTCCTGCTCCAGGACAGGATTTGATCTCCAAGTTAGTGGAGCCTAGAAAAACTGCCAAAAAAGAGGCATTGAGGATGGCTTTTTGTGAGTTCCTGGTGCGTTCAGACAACGAGATGTTTGAATGGTTGGCGAACTTTGTATTTGATCATGAAGGATCAGAGCCTCCTCCCCGTCCATAATATTATGTAATTCTATTCTGCTTTTAAATTAAAAATGAACATTTATTTACATCATGTCTCTAAAAATAAAGTATATTTTGTCTTTATACATAATTTTTTTTTAGAAATTTACCATTGATGGGCATCATAGCAACTCTGCCATCCATATATGTTAATTGATAGGCTCTATTGGAGAAGACTTTATTTACCACATACGGTCCTTCCTATTTTGCCTCGAACTTGCCTTTGCTCATATGTGTCATAGTCATAGGACGTCTGACTATAAGAACCAACTCGCCTTCTTGAAATGTTTGCACTCTGACTTTGCGATTGAAAGCTTTTGAAATATGGGCCTGATAAAGTTCGATATGCTGTTGAGCTAATAACCTTTTCTCGTCGAGCGCCTCCAATTCCTGAAGCCGAAGACGATCATTATTGTCTGTAGTAAGCTCATTAGCAATGGCGATTCTCAATGATGGAATTTGAATTTCCAAAGGTAGCACGGCTTTACATCCATATGCCAGAGAAAAAGGTGTGCAACCTGTGGGGTTACGGACGGTAGTGCGATATGCCCATAGACATTCTCCGAGTTTATCACTCCAATTACGTTTGTTAATAGAGACAAACTTTTTAAGGAGTTTAATAATGGTCTTGTTGAATGCTTCAGCCAACCCGTTAGCCGCAGGATTATAGGCTATAGAGGCGACATTATTGATTCTGTTGTCATCACAGAACCTATTAAACTTCTGGCTGATAAAGTGTGGCCCATTATCATGGATGATTCGGCGAGGAACACCAAATCTGTATATCACATGATGTTTGATAAAATTGATAACGCTACTAGTTTTTACTTCCGCCAAAGGTATAGCTTCGGTCCACTTGGAAAAATAATCGGTTATAGCTAAGATGAACCGATGTCCTTTAGATGAAGGAGGATTGATGGGACCAATTATATCCATGCCCCAAGCTTCAAAAGGCCACGAGGCTGCAGTTGGATGAAGAAATTCCGACGGTTGGTGAATGAAATCTGTATGAATTTGACATGCACGACATTTCCTTGCATAATCAATAGTATCTGATACCATAGAGGGCCAGTAGTAGCCCATACGTCGGATATGATCCTGTAGTTTAGGACCAGGTTGATGTGCTCCATAAACACCATCATGAGCCTCACGTAATATCTGTTTTGCTTCATCACCAGCGAGACACCTCAAGAGTAATCCATCAAAAGTTTTTCGATATAGTTTCTTAGTAGTATGATTATAATAGAATCGAAGTGATAGACAACGGATACTTGTAGCTTCTTTAGGATCTTCTGGCAAAATGTCATGCACTGCAAAATCAATGAAAGGTACTCTCCAATCTTTGCTAAGGACATTGGCTTCAGTTAGGTTGCTAAATTCAATGTTGTGGTTGTTTTCAACACAGAATAGTTCTCTATTACAGATAACAACCATATGTTGCCTTTTAACTGGAACTGCCAATACTGCAGCTTGGTTAGCTAAGGCATCAGCTTCTGTATTACATGTCCGACGTACATGTTCGATGAAGAACCCTTTAAATGAAGAAGCTATCCTGGTTGCTGCTTTATGGTACCAAATCTCGATGTCGGACTTCATATATGCCTCTAACCTGATTAACAATTAGCTTAGAGTCGCCATATACTTCGAGATATTCAATATCCAGTTGTTTAGCCAATTGGAGTCCAATGAGCAAGGCATTGTATTCTGCCACATTGTTAGAGCATGATTCGTCTAAAGAATAGGCCCTTTGAATAGTTAATCCCTCGGATGAAACGAAAATAATTCCCACTCCCGCAACAAGAGTACCTCCAGGCCCAATTCTAGAAGCTCCATCAAAGAATAATCTCCAAGTAGAAAGTTCTTCTGAGACCATATTTGAATCTAAAGTTTCGTCCGGAATCTCATCATAGAGTTTAGATGTTTCAGGAACATAATGAGCTGCTAAAAAGTCAGCAAGTGCTTGGCCTTTCACAGACTTTTGAGGAACATAAACCATATCATATTGTGCTAATAATATGGCCCAAGTGGCAAGCCTAGAATTGAGTGTACTTGGTTTCTTCATTAAGACTCGAAGAGGATTGACTCGGGATATGACATAAATAGTTTGGCCTATGATGTAATGTCTTGTCTTCTGAACAACAAACATTAAGGCTAAACATTCCTTCTCTATTGGGCTATAACGATGTTCAGCTCCAATTATCGTTCGGCTAAGATAGCAGATGGCTTGTTCATGACCTTCCTTGTTCTTTTGAGCTAGCTCCCAATGAATGATCCTTTGCCCGAACATACATTAAAAAAGGTATTCCTGAGATCGGTGGTACAAGAACCGGTGGGCTCATTAAATATCGCTTTATGTCATCAAATGCTCATTGACATTCTTCCGTCCAAACAAAAGATACACCTTTCTTCATTAATTGAGTAAATGGTCTACAACGTCTAGATAAATTCGAAATAAACTGCCTGATGTACGCAAGCCGACCTTGGAATCCTCGTAGCTCTTTTAGGTTGCGTGAAGGACGCATCTCTTGAATGGCTTTGATCTTCTCGGGATCAACGTGTATACCTTTAGAGGTAATGACGAAGCCAAAAAATTTACCACTAGAGACACCCAAGAAAGACTTGGTGGGGTTCATTTTGAGTTGATGCTGGCGTATTAGATTGAAGATAGTTCTTAAATCTTGAATATGATCTTCTTTGAGACGACTTTTGACAGCAATATCGTCAATATAGCATTCGACAGTCTTTCATAAATGATCTCGAAAGATAGTACTCATAGCTCGCTGGTAAGTTGCACCTGCGTTCTTAAGACCAAACGACATGACTGTATAACAATATACTCCCCGAGGAGTACGAAACGAAGTATGTTTTTCATCTTCAGGATTCATCTGTATTTGATTATATCCAGAAAACCCATCTATGAAAGAAATTCGTTCTAATCCACATGTATTGTCGATCATAACATCAGTAATTGGGAGAGGGAATTCGTCTTTAGGGCAAGCATCATTGAGATCCCGAAAGTCTATGCAAACTCGAACCTTTCCAGTCTTCTTCAGGACTGTGATGACATTGGCCGCCCAATCAAGATGTTGTTCTTCTCTGATAAAACCGCAAGCTATAAGCTTTTTGACTTCATCATCAATTGCATCCATCATTTCAGGCTTGAATCGTCGTTGTTGTTGTTTGACCGGTTTGGCATTCGACAAAATGTTAAGCTTGTGAGTTACAATTTGAGGATCTAATCCCGACATATCTTCGTAACTCCAGGCGAAGACGTCGATGTATTCACGAATAAGGTAAATTAATTCTTTTTTATCATCATCTGGGAGATTTTTGCTAATGAAGATTGGTCGTGATGCACCTTCCTCTCCAATATTGATTTGGACCTATTGATCCTCAGTAGGTGGTTCTTGTTGTTCAAAACGAAGTTCCCACTGATTGTCCATCCTTTGTGCCCAAGGGTCCATTTCAATAGCTTCTTCAATGTCATTCTCGTCATCTTCGGAAAATTTGGCAGACACTATGTTAGAAGATACTTTCACCTTATAAACATGACCGATGCTGGTATCAGAATCCCATGATATAGAATCAGAAGAGTTTGAACGTTCTTCTTCATCAGATTCAGAAGGTTCTGGAGTTGGAAGTGGTGATGTATAACCTAGTCCTCGTTTCGTTTTACTGTGGTATTGTTGTGATTTTTCTTTTGGAACAACAATATGAAGAGGGGTTCGCCTTCCTTTACCATTGTTGAGACCTGTTCTAAAATCATAGTCCATTTTACGGATGATGGCTTTGGATTGTGGACTATAGCGTCGTAATTGTAGCCTTCCTGTATCATCTCTATTATCATTACAGAGCATAATTTTTGGTTCTTCTCTCTTGTTGAAGAATATAGGCTTTTCATCTTTCTTTCGAGACGGTACTAAGAAGTACGACTCTTGTATTAAATCCAGTGATACCACATTTCATCGAGATGATACGACTTCTATTATAAGTGGTTTAAAGCTATCTAGCATATCCAGATAACACTGAATATAGTAAAAGACATCAGTATACTGCAAAGGAGATGCTTTATTAATTTTTACACCATCATTTACAACAGGGAATTTAGCCTTAGCTGGCTTAGTCAGATTGATGACAAGAGGGGAAGAAGAAGAACGAGAAGGAGGAGGGAGCTTCTTGTGACGAAGATCGATTATAAGCGGCTCAGAAGAGGTGAGCTCCCTTTGTTCTTGACTATCACCTTTCGGTCACTTCTCATGGGAAGGAAGATAGATAGTCAGAGGTTTGGAAGACTGAGGACATGAGGTACGTCCTTTGACCGGAATCACCAGAGTATCATTAGGTATACTCTTCTGTTCTTCATCTGTGTCCATTGCTAGTACCACCTTCATGAATTCTTTTTTGTACATACGAGAATCGTTGCAGTACGCTTCAACTCCTTTGAAAGGACTCAGATCTGCAACCTCTTTTTGGACTTCTCTTTTACCATCCACATATTTGAAATATTGGTGGAGCGTAGAGGGTACAATATTGTGTTCATGGAGGAATGGCCTTTCCAACAAAGCATTGTATGAGCCATGATTGTCAATAACATAGAAAGTTACCTTGGTACGAAGATTGCCAATTTGAAGTTTTAGGCATATTTTCCCCAAAGGTTCACTTCTTCTTTGATTGAATCCCAGGATGGTAGTGATAGTTGTAGAAAGATTGCGTACTGGGATTTTCAAAGCATCCGGTAAGGACTTCGGCATGATGCTAAGTGCAGACCCGGGATCGATCAGAATGCGGTCGACTTTCATGGTGTCTACATACCCCATGAAATAGAGAGGACAATCATGACGATTGCCTTCTAACAACATGTCATCTTGTGTAAAAGTGATATTGGGTATTAATTCAAATACACTATGACAATGTGCACAGCTGACTGGCTCCTTTTCGGGCTTCTTGAGAAGAGTGAAACAAGCGTCAGCCTGCATCAAGGCTTCACTCAATGTCTCACGAGTTTCTTTTGAGAGACATAAAAGTTCAAAGATTGACAATCTTGCTGGAGTATTGGCCAATTGAGCCAATATGTCAAAATTGTAAGGCTTTTCAAGTCCAAGAGATGATGACTTCTTCAATGCTTTATCAAAGCGAATAGGTTGCTTTCCCTTGTCTGCTGATGTTGGTTTAGGAGGTGTCACGACCCGCACCCACTGTGAGGGTACGAGAGCGTAATAATGCCCAGCCTACGCTGCAGTGTCGGCGGTAGAACGCTGTTCTAGGTCATGAATTATAACTAACATAATATGAATACTCTCATAAGAAGGCCAACACAGAGGTACAACTCAATCACAATCTAGAGATAGAATATGGCACGATAAAATAGATAAGAGAATCCTCAACTGAGGTACAACAGAAAGAAATAACAAAGTCTCAACATCTCTAAAATATACAACTCTGAAAATAAAGACAACAGATAAACATAAAAAGAAGAACAATCTAAGCTATCTACACTATGCACGGTATCTTCCTGAGCAGCTGCCTGAACCTCCCCAGGGGTCCAGGTTGCGAGTGTCAACTAGGCAAGCTCCAAGTAAGGGTGCAGGGTTCCTCATCATCCTCTGTAAAATTTTCAACAGGTCTAGTCAGGACGGGAGCGAGCACAATACATCTCAACAGTTCATAGCAGGTTAGAAATATAATCATGTAGTAAAGTAAGATATAGATACTGAAGGAAATACAGTATGTAAACAGAGAGGGAACTGTAATAGAAATATCAACTATAAGTAGAGAGCTACCAGTGACTAGTGTTTTAGAGTACAAAGTCGACATGTGAACGACTTGATTTGTACATGGCTATACTAAAGAGGCGTACATGGCTATTTTACTTTGGAAATTGTTCACATGGCTATTTATACTCCCCCGTACCCCCAACTAATACACAAGGATCCAACCAGGTTATGTTATGATTCTATGTAACAGCCTCCGAAGGGTGGTAAGCCTCCGAAAGGTGATAAGCCCCCAAAGGGTGATATGTCCCCAAAGGGTGATAAGCCTCCGAAAGGTGATAAGCCCCCAAAGGGTGATAAGCCTCCGAAAGGTGATAAGCCCCTAAAGGGTGATATACCCCCAAAGGGTGGTACATAGTAGTCCCAAAAATGGGATAAGGATTCAAAGAAGACTCTGTGATCATATGGGTATATGTCACAAGTGATCAAAGAACCAAAGAAGCATATGATACGCCATGTAAGTGAAACGCACAGAACATAGAGTACCCAATGCTCCATGAAGGGATAACATCTCAAGAAGGGATCCATATAGTACTAATCCGTGTGACCAACGTGACAGTATCAAGTAAAGTAATTTAATGCAGGAAATAATTCTAAGCAAGTTATGAAATGATCAGAGAATGTACTCGCCTCGTATCTGATTGTCTGAAGTAAATGTACTGTCCGAGATGAGGTACCTGACTCCTAGTTAGAGCAACACAAGTCAAGATGTATACAGGAGATGATAAATGAAATCTACAATGCATCTGCATGCTGTCTAGGTCAAACTAGACTAAAGTCAACACTGGGTCAACTCCAGTCAACTATACTAGTCAAGCTAGGTCAACTAGGTCAAGTCCTAGCCCAAACAAGTCTAACAACTCTTACTAGGCCTAACCAAGCCTAGGCTAGCATCACACACCAATCACAAGCCACACAATTTATCCTTCATATATATATAATACATATATACTCATTATATATAAGGCATACCTATATATATAGGGAATTCATCCATGGCTATATGCCCACATACATATGTATATTCACATATTTATTCATAGACACATATTACATATATATATTTCATATATTATATATATAGGCATACAACATATAGGGGTTTACATTGTATTCATGCAAAAAGGGGTTTTAGTCAACATGTGAGGGGTTGAGGGTATACATGTGTGTATGATATACGTAAGGATGAATGTGTGTGTGTGAGCATATATGTGTGTACATGCAACCAGTAGGTAGTGTCAAGGTGTCTGTAGATGTGATAAGAGGGTACAACATGTGAGGGCTGTGTGGGGTGAATTAGGGAAAATAGTATGACAGATTTAGCTTGGGTATGAGTGAACTGTGAGTTAAATCTGGGAGTGTGAGTAGTGTTTGAATTTGCAACCTAATTCAGTTAGGAAAACAGTCCCAAAAACCTGGAAATTGACAGTTCAAACAACAAGGAGTTGGCAACCTTAATTCAAATTTCTAAGCCAATGAAATCCCAGTTACATTCAATCTAACATTCAAACCATAATAAAATCTAAATCTCAGTTAAAGGAAGTTTAATAGGAAATAACATTTCAGTCCTAGTTGGCATGCTAACTCAACTAACTCAGACAAGGAAAGGGGATAAATTCTGAGGTTTTTCATAAAGAAAGAAATCAGTCCTAAGTTTATATCAATCTCAGGTTTAAAATATATATAGGTTCAGTTCAGTTATAAAGGATCTCATTTTGTATAACATTCAGTTCAACATCAGCCAGTTAATCACAAGGGAAAATAAATTTTTCTTAGCTATAGAAAGGAAGGAAATCAGTTATTATAAGAAAAGGGAAATCAAGTTAACATGTAGATATACTCGGTTAAACAAAAGAACTCAGGTTTCTATTAAGCATTCAGTTATCTAAACTCCAAACCCAGGCCATCAACTCTGTTCTCTGGTTCAGTACATGAAGGGTGTTCAGTCATAAAACCCATACATTCAAACTTGCTAATCGAAACATTCAAATAGGAATTAAAATTCAAACCCAGACATTCAAATAGGAAAGGAAATTAATTCATGACATTCAAACTTGCTAATCGAAACCCAGACATGTACAACCCAAACTCAGCTATGATAACACATTATCACAGTTATGTAAACATATATAATCATCTAAAATTAACATAAATTAGCATTCAAAATCATCAAGAACTGGAATTAATAGAACTATTCTCAGTTAATTAAGAGAAGGATCTCAGGTTTACACAGTGAAGTGATATATGTGTGTGTGTGCATTGTATGAGAGGGTGGTCTGAACTTAGTTATAGGTTAACAGATTTGAAAATAGAAACTCAAGTTTTCTAAGATAAGTCATTCAACCCTAACTAAACCTGGCTATTTAATCCTTCAATCAGTCATTCATCCAAAACAGGTAATAAAAAGGAAAGGGATTCAGTCCAGTACTTGGACAGTCACATATGGTTCTCAGGTTTTTCAATACTGGGCAGTTTAATAAAGAAATTAGTTTATAGTTTAACAAGGAACTAGTAGACAGTTAGCTAGTAGAGTGTTCAGGAACTTACATCAAAAGCCAGAGAGTGAATGGGCATGGCAATATATTTCAGAATTTGCTAAAGAAACTGGAATCAAATTGACAGTTCACAACTGATAGTTGGTATTCCAGTTATCTGACAGTTCTAGGTGATTCGAGTGTGTGTATAACATGATATGGGGGAACAATATAATGTGTGAGTGATTGTGTACATGAGTGTCAAGCGGGAAATGAGAACACTCAGGTTAAAGGATTTATTTCAATATCAGTTATAAAGAAAAAAATGAAATCATTTACATACATTGGAATAACAATTTTGGAAATGAACCTAAATTTTAGTTGACAGGAATTAAGAATTCAAATACAGTGATATCAGTTAGTATTAGATGTAAATTTGAAAACCCAAAACCCAATTCAATTCTCAGGAAAAATTAAAATCAGTATCACATGGCAGTGCATTCAATGGTAAATTTCAGGTTTTTATAACAGTAAAATGTAAGACAGTGGCCTGTGTTCTCAATCATTCTAGTTTACATAGAGTAGTGTGTGACATGTAAAGGGTGTCAGGTTTTCAGGTAGTAGTGTAATAATGTGTGAACATGCTGAGATTAACATGGTAGTTTAGATAGGGTGAGTGTAATACCTATATGTATTCATACAAACAATTGAAACTAACTCAACTCAGACTTGATAGGGAATAGTGTAACCCCAACCCAATGTAATTTCGAACACCCATATCCATGCCAAGCACAACCCTATCATGTCAACTAATTGTACAACAATTAAACTACAACTAAATCCAATGTATTAATTCATTAAAAAAAGCTGAAACTGAAGAACAATGAAATACTTACTGATACATCATTGTATCAGTCTAATGGGGAAATCCCTATTCTATCACTCATATAACAATTAATAAATGGAAATGTGGTTGGTAATTAACAACCCATATGTACTCGTGTTATACAATTAATATCGTGTCCGAAAACAGGACACGAAAGTGTCCAACACGCACACAAACTCAATATACTGGACTGGTTCAGTGACTGTGCACCCGTGTCCACTGCGGGTCAATTTCCTCACCCGACACGGATCCAAAAGACACGTGGTCTAGGGGGTGTCATGTCAGACACAGCCCCAAGGCCTGTGTCAAATCTCACGTGTCCACGACCCCTAGATCAGTCGTACGGACACGCGAGTAGCAGGACAAAACTGTCCAGTGCGCGCGACCGTGTCCACGAGTCCAGTGTGACTCCAAAACGACACAAAACCATCTCAGACACGAAGAAACCAATAAGCGATACTAAATGAGTATTCCTATTTAAACACAATCAGAAAACAGTAAGTAAAAATCTTTTGGGGCATTAGGTCGAACACCTAGGTAATACTATTGATACGTGTCTGATACGGACACGTATCCGACATAAGTTGGGGTCAGCTCCTACCCGAGGCTAGAGGGGACCTAGGGCTATGCATCTATGATGATAAACCAATAGTTTAAATGGAGGATGAAGGAATTACCAATGGGTGTCTCGAGCTCAAAAACTGTCAAGTGCAGTCCTCTTTTTACTGTAGCTCGAGCACTGTAGATTTCCCAAATCTGCACTCTACCTCCATAGACAGCAAGAGGGTGGTGGTTAGGTCACAATGCAAGAAGTTTGGTTGAAAAAGGATGAGGAATGGAGAAGTTATGGAAAAATAAAGTTGAGCTCACCTTGTTCTTGAGGAGAGAGAGAATGAACAAGGAGGCAATGATTTGGGAAGGATTGAATAAGGGAAAATCCTAAGATGGCTGTCCTAAAATCTAGGGCTAGGGTTGATCCAAGGGTTCTCCATCATTCTAGTCAATTCAATGGCTAGATGAAACCTAGGTAGCCTATCACTAGTCTTAACTAATCAATATGACTAATAACTAACCAAATCATAAATCATGACTAGCCATGACTAACCATGACCAATCTCAATCTAACTTAGTCTAACCATGACTAACTAGGACTAATCTAGGTTAGGTCAATCTAGGTTAGGCTAATCTAGACCACATGAAAATTAGTTAAAAATAATATTTAAATCACACCATTCACAATAAATTATTTAAATTCCTAATAAAATATATTAAATTCTAATAATTCAAAAGTGACAAAAATACCCTCTAGGCTAAAATGATAAATGAAACACCCTAATCTCATGGCTAGGCTCTAGGTCAAGCTATCTCTAGGGCTACACTAGCTAGACACCAAATCATAAGTCACGATTTAAAATAGTTTTTAAAATGATTAAAAATCAATAAAAATCATAAAAAAAATTTAAATATCATAATTAAATAAATTAAAATACAAAAATTCAAAATTACCCTAATTTGGAAAAACTGGGTGTTACAATCCTACCCACCTTATAAAAATTTCATCCTCGAAATTAAAATGGTAGTAGTCCTTCTAGGTCAAACACCCCACAATCAAAGTCTCAAACATACCGTCAGATAATCATATGCATCTGTCCAAAATCATGATACTCAGAATCTTCGTCGTGCTAGTGAGCACGGCTACGATAATCACGGAGTCCTTGACTAAGGTACGTACCTCTAGGTTCATGGTATTTAAAATTTTCGTATTGTCGCGCGCATGCGACGGCGAAAACCTTAAATTCTCATACTCGAGAAATACATCCAAAGTCTGACTACGTGTCCTCACTATGCCAACTATCACGACTATCGAAGATTCTAGATCCCATGATTTAGGTGACCTAGCCCATATGATTTTCTCAGAAGAATAAGAAAACAAACATAACAAAAGGGCAACGTGACAAAATTAATCAATCAGCAAGGAACAAATGGAATTAGATTTCAAGGTAGTTATAAAAGACAATTTTGGGAATGGAATCAAGAAGAACGGAACTTGCAGCAAGATCTCCAATGATCTGTGCATCCTTGACAGTCCTGATGATAGCTCACCCTGCTGGTTTCTCCTGGTCTGCTGTTGAGAGAATCAGGATGAGGAGAAAAAGTCTCCGTACAGATAGAGGTGCACCTCCAATGTAGCAGAAACGCCAACCTGAGTCGGCACAACAAGAGCTGCGGTCTCGAGGCCCTGATGAACATGACGAGAGGTGGCCAGCCTCTCGATAGTATTTTCCTAATGTGATTGAGTACCTCTAAAAATAATCCCAATCCGACTGCAGGCTGTAGCGATACTCTAGTTCAAATACCACTACATAAACTCGACCTGCATGGGCCACCACTAAAAACGTGTCACGACCCGTACCCACTGTGAGGGTACGAGAGCGTAACAATGCCCAGCCTACGCCGTAGTGTCGCCGATAGAACGCTGTTCTAGGTCATAAACTATAACTAACATAATATGAATACTCTCCATAAGAAGGCCAACACAGAGGTACAAATCAATCGCAATCTAGAGATAGAATATGGCACGATAAAATAGATAAGAGAATCCTCAACTGAGGTACAACAGAAAGAAATAACAAAGTCTCAACATCTCTAAAATATACAACTCTGAAAATAAAGACAACAGCTAAACATAAAAAGAAGAACAATCTAAGCTATCTACACTATGCAAGGTATCATCCTGAGCAGCTGCCTGAACCTCCCCAGGGGTCCAGGTCGCGAGTGTCAACTAGGCAAGCTCCAAGTAAGGGTGCAGGGTTCCTCATCATCCTCTGTAAAATTTTCAACAGGTCCAGTCAGGACGGGAGCGAGCACAATACATCTCAACAGTTCATAGTAGGTTAGAAATATAATCATGCAGTAAAGTAAGATATAGATACTGAAGGAAATGCAGTATGTAACCAGAGAGAGAACTGTAATAGAAATATCTACTATAAGTAGAGAGCTACCAGTGACTAGTATTTTAGAGTACAAAGTCGACATGTGAACGGCTTAATTTGTACATGGCTATACTAAAGAGGCGTACATGGCTATTCTACTTTGGAAATTATTCACATGGCTATTTATACTCCCCCGTACCCCCAACTAATACACAAGGATCCAACCAGGTTATGTTATGATTCTATGTAACAGTCCTCGAAGGGTAGTAAGCCTCCGAAAGGTGATAAGCCCCCAAAGGGTGATATGCCCCCAAAGGGTGATAAGCCTCCGAAAGGTGATAAGCCCCCAAAGGGTGATATGCCCCTAAAAGGTGGTACATAGTAGTCCCACAAATGGGATAAGGATTCAAAGAAGACTCTGTGATCATATGGGTATATGTCACAAGTGATCAAAGAACCAAAGAAGCATATAATACGCCATGTAAGTGAAATGCACAGAACATAGAGTACCCGATGCTCCCTGAAGGGATAACATCTCAATAAGGGATCTATATAGTACTAATTCGTGTGACCAACGTGACAGTATCAAGTAAAGTAATTTAATGCAGGAAATAATTCTAAGCAAGTTATGAAATGATCAGAGAATGTATTCATCTCGTATCTGAATGTCTGAAGTAAATGTACCGTCCGAGATGAGGTACCTGACTCCTAGTTAGAGCAACACAAGTCAAGATATATACAGAGGATGATAAATGAAATCTACAATGCATCTGCATGCTGTCTAGGTCAAACTAGACTAAAGTCAACACTGGGTCAACTCCAGTCAACTATACTAGTCAAGCTGGGTCAACTAGGTCAAGTCCTAGCCCAAACAAGTCTCACTAGGCCTAACCAAGCCTAGGCTAGCATCACACACCAATCACAAGCCACACAATTTATCCTTCATATATATATATAATACATATATACTCATTATATATAAGGCATACCTATATATATAAGGAATTCATCCATGGCTATATGCCCACATACATATGTATATTCACATATTTATTCATACACACACATTACATATATATATTTCATATATATTATATATATAGGCATACAACATATAGGGGTTTACATTGTATTCATGCAAAAAGGGGTTTTAGTCAACATGTGAGGGGTTGAGGGTATATATGTGTGTATGATATATGTAAGGATGAATGTGTGTGTGTGAGTATATTTGTGTGTACATACAACAAGTAGGTAGTATCAAGGTGTGTGTGTAGATGTGATAAGAGGGTACAACATGTGAGGGCTGTGTGGGATGAATTGGGGAAAACAGTATGACAGATTTAGCTTGGGTATGTGTGAACTGTGAGTTAAATCTGGAAGTGTGTGTAGTGTTTGAATTTGCAACCTAATTCAGTTAGAAAAACAGTCCCAAAAACCTGGAAATTGACAGTTCAAACAACAAGGAGTTGGCAACCTTAATTCGAATTTCCAAGCCAATGAAATCCCAGTTACATTCAATCTAACATTCAAACCATAATAAAATCTATATCTCAATTAAAGGAAGTTTAACAGGAAATAACATTTCAGTCCTAGTTGGCATGCTAACTCAACTAACTCAGACAAGAAAAGGGGATAAATTCTCAGGTTTTTCATAAAGAAAGAAATCAGTCCTAAGTTTATATCAATCTCAGGTTTAAAATATATATAGGTTCAGTTCAGTTATAAAGGATCTCATTTAGTATAACATTCAGTTCAACATCAGCCAGTTAATCACAAGGGAAAAGAAATTTTTCTTAGCTATAAAAAGGAAGGAAATTAGTTTTTATAAGAAAAGGGAAATCAAGTTAACATGTAGATATACTCGGTTAAACAGAAGAACTCAGGTTTCTATTAAGCATTCAGTTATCTAAACCCCAAACCCAGGCCATCAACTATGTTCTCTGGTTCAGTACATGAAGGGTGTTCAGTCATAAAACCCATACATTCAAACTTGCTAATCGAAACATTCAAATAGGAGTTAAAATTCAAACCCAGACATTCAAATAGGAAAGGAAATTAATTCATGACATTCAAACTTGCTAATCGAAACCCAGACATGTACAACCCAAACTCAGCTATGATAACACATTATCACAGTTATGTCAACATATATAATCATCTAAAATTAACATAAATTAGCATTCAAAATCATCAAAAACTGGAATTAATAGAACTATTCTCAGTTAATTAAGAGAAGGATCTCAGGTTTACACAGTGAAGTGATATATGTGTGTGTGTGCATTGTATGAGAGGGTGGTCTGAACTTAGTTATAGGTTAACAGATTTGAAAATAGAAACTCAAGTTTTCAAAGATAAGTCATTCAACCCTAACTAAATCTAGCTATTTAATCCTTCAATCAGTCATTCATCCAAAACAGGTAATAAAAAGAAAAGGGATTCAGTCCAGTACTTGGACAGTCACATATGGTTCTCAGGTTTTTCAATACTGGGCAGTTTAATAAAGAAATCAGTTTATAGTTTAACAAGGAACTAGTAGACAGTTAGCTAGTAGAGTGTTCAGGAACTTACATCAAAAGCCAGAGAGTGAATGGGCATGGCAATACATTTCAGAATTTGCTAAAGAAACTGGAATCAAATTGATAGTTCACAACTGACAGTTGGTATTCCAGTTATCTGTCAGTTCTAGGTGATTCGAGTGTGTGTGCAACATGATATGGGGGAACAATGTAATGTGTGAGTGATTGTGTACATGAGTGTCAAGAGGGAAATGAGAACACTCAGGTTAAAGGATTTATTTCAATATCAGTTATAAAGAAAAAAATGAAATCATTTACATACATTGGAATAACAATTTTGGAAATGAACCTAAATTTTAGTTGACAGGAATTAAGAATTCAAAGACAGTGATATCAGTTAGTATTAGATGTAAATTTGAAAACCCAAAACCCAATTCAATTCTCAGGAAAAATAAAAATCAGTATCACATGGCAGTGCATTCAATGGTAAATTTCAGGTTTTCATAACAGTGAAATGTAAGACAGTGGCCTGTGTTCACAATCATTCCCGTTTACATAGAGTAGTGTGTGACATGTAAAGGGTGTCAGGTTTTCAGGTAGTAGTGTAATAATATGTGAACATGCTGAGATTAACATGGTAGTTTAGATAGGGTGAGTTAATACCTATATGTATTCATACAAACAATTGAAACCAACTCAACTCTGACTTGACAGGGAATAATGTAACCCCAACCCAATATAATTTCGAACACCCATATCCATGCCAAGCACAACCCTATCATGTCAACTAATTGTACAGCAATTAAACTATAATTAAATCCAATGTATTAATTCATTAAAAAGAAGCTGAAACTGAAGAACAATGAAATACTTACTGATACATCATTGTATCAGTCTAATGGGGAAATCCCTATTCTATCTATCATATAACAATTAATAAATGGAAATGTTGGTAATTAACAACCCATATGTACTCGTGTCATACAATTAATATCGTGTCCGAAAATAGGACACGAAAGTGTCCAACACGCACACAAACTCAATGCACTGGACTGGTTCAGTGACTGTGCACCCGTGTCCAGTACGGGTCAATTTCCTCACCCGATACGGATCCAAAGGATACGTGGTCTTGGGGGTGTCATGTTAGACACTGCCCCAAGGCCGGTGTCAAATCTCAAGTGTCTACGACCCCTAGATCAGTCGCATGGATACGCGAGTAGCAGGACAAAACTGTCCAGTGCGCGCGACCGTGTCCACGAGTCCAGTGTGACTCCAAAATGAGACAAAACCATCTCAGACATGAAGAAACCAATAAGCGATACTAAATGAGTATTCCTATTTAAACACAATCAGAAAACAGTAAGTAAAAATCTTTTGGGGTATTAGGTCGAACACCTAGGTAATACTATTGATACGTGTCTGATACGGACACGTATCCGACATAAGTTGGGGTCAGCTCCTACCCGAGGCTAGAGGGGACCTAGGGCTATGCATCCATGATGATAAACCAATAGTTTAAATGGAGGATGAAGGAATTACCAATGGGTGTCTCGAGCTCAAAAACTGTCAAGTGCAGTCCTCTTTTTACTGTAGTTCGAGCACTGTAGATTTCCCAAATCTGCACTCTACCTCCATAGACAGCAAGAGGGTGGTGGTTAGGTCACAATGCAAGAAGTTTGGTTGAAAAAGGATGAGGAATGGAGAAGTTATGGAAAAATAAAGTTGAGCTCACCTTGTTCTTGAGGAGAGAGAGAATGAACAAGGAGGCAATGATTTGGGAGGGATTAAATAGGGGAAAATCCCAAAATAGCTGCCCTAAAATCTAGGGCTAGGGTTGATCCAAGGGTTCTCCATCATTCTAGACAATTCAATGGCTAGATGAAACCTAGGTAGCCTATCACTAGTCTTAACTAATCAATATGACTAATAACTAACCAAATCATAAATCATGATTAGCCATGACTAACCATGACCAATCTCAATCTAACTTAGTCTAACCATGACTAACTAGGACTAATCTAGGTTAGGTCAATCTAGGTTAGGCTAATCTAGACCACATGAAAATTAGTTAAAAATAATATTTAAATCACACCATTCACAATAAATCATTTAAATTTCTAATAAAATATATTAAGTTCTAATAATTCAAAAGTGACAAAAATACCCTCTAGGCTAAAATGATAAATGAAACACCCTAATCTCGTGGCTTGGCTCTAGGTCAAGCTGTCTCTAGGGTTACACTAGCTAGACACCAAATCATAAGTCACGATTTAAAATAGTTTTTAAAATAATTAAAAATCAATAAAAATCATAAAAAATTTTAAATACCATAATTAAATAAATTAAAATACAAAATTTTAAAATTACCCTTATTTGGAAAAACTGGGTGTTACAGGAGGAGATGGTTCGACCAATGGCAATGATGTAGATGGTGTATCTTCAGCAGGAGAAGATGACGGTGGAAGAGCATCCGGGGATGGAGCAGGGTTCTCTTGATTTTTGGAATACTCCCGAAGATAGGGTTTCCCATATCTAGTGCCCATTAGAATTTCTTCTTCTGTTTTTGATTCAAAGGATACCATGTTGCAGTTCTTGGATTAAGACTTGGAATGCTTCTTTTGCTTAGAAGAGGATGGCATTTCAAATTCTGACACCAGATCTAGATGAATCCACATAATCTCTCCTCTGTCAGTTGACAGCGGAACAAGACCTTCGATTTGAGGAGGTGGGATATTCATAATTTCCAGAGTAGTCCTTGGAATGGGGACAACACCATCTTGTACGAGTTGTGGTAGAAAATCACCGAATTGGAGAGAAACCACATTAGCAGTCACCATTTTCTCGTCCTGCTGTAGAGTAATTGCTACAGAGTTGACCAACTCCTGGATTTTACCCTTGAGCACATAACATGCTCTGGTTGATGCCCTATGAATCTGTGATAAACACAGTATTTAGGATGATCAGTTTTACCAACTTCTTCTGGTCAGTTTGCCTCTAGAAGCTGAAGCTTATTGCTTTTGATCAAGCAATCGAAGATGCTTAAAGTATCATCTTTATCGAAAGAATACTCTTCTTTTGGACGAGTTGACTTTTGCAGTGGTACTGATGGGGTGGATGCCGTCTGAGTAACATTGACAGCCAAAGACTCTTTGCCTTTGAGATTAATAGCCAGTGTTTCTTTATTCTTGCGGTTATTCTAGCGATTACTACCCCCGGGTGTAGAATGTTCATCTTGGTTAGGATGAGTCATCTGGACTCCTAACTGCTTGAATTTTTTGGTACTAACTTCTGCCACCTTTGCATTATCAATAAAAGAAGGCCAATCCTGGAATTGTGTAGATCCCGTCCACATACTGATAATAGGCAACAAGTTTGATTTACAAGTGTCTATTGTTACAGCAGATGGAGTACCTAAAGGCATTTTGAGTGCCTTTCGGCGAAATCTTTCAATGAAACTCTCTGTGGATTCATTGTGCCTCTGTTTAATTTTAATGAGGGCAGACATCGTTATGTCATTGATTTCCTCATAAAATTATTCCAAGAACATTTGCTTGAAATCAGCAAAAGAAGTGATACAGCCATCAAGCAAGCTACGATACCAGTCATATGCTGTACCAGCTAAACAACCGACAAATACTCTGGTAAGGAGAGCAGCATTTGGCTGTAATTGATCAGTCATCACCTCAAAATAATTGATTTACTGACTTAGAGAAGTGCCGCCATCAAACAGCATAATGGTTGGAAACTTATACTTAGGAGAAAATGGAACTTCCTTTTACTCTGTAGGATATGGTTGCTTTATGCCTAGTCTTTGTAGGCCATTCTTCTGCTTGAAGGCCTCAAACTGAGTACGTAAGAGTTTTACAGCTTTATTAGCATCCCCTGATATTTGGGAATTGGTAGGCTGGTTAGAAATGTTAGGAGGAGAAATAGCGTGGTAGTTACCACCCCAGCACCAGACTGACTTGGATCAGCTTGAATTGGCACATAAGCAACCTGAGGGGCTGGTACCCCCAGACTAACAGGTACAGAAGATGCTATAAGCTTAGGATTTGTAACAAGGTTTACAATCAGGGGCACTGCATGTTGAGCCACCATTATGGTGTGCATGCTTGTAAATATTTTTGCCATGGTTTTTAATTTGTCTTCTAATGCAACAATTCGTTGCTCTTGGCTGGTTGACGTAGAGGCATCTTGATCTTCCGTAATGGTATATGCCGTCACTTCTCTTGCAGGTGTTGATGAGATAGTTTGTTCAGAACTTTTACTATCTGCATCAAACTCCAAAATAGAGTCCTCTCCCATATGGGTGATCGGAAGATCTTCTTGATTAAAGACACCTTGGTTCAAATGTCGATTTCTCGATCTAGTGTATTTAAAGACACCTTTACTGGATGCATGGATCCGATCTAAGTATTGCTGACTGGGATTACAGGATGCATTACGTCTTAGCCGTTTCCCATCCCAGTGCCTTGAGAAGTCATGTTAACAGAAGCATATAATAGCTCATCTTCGTCTTCTATTATATGTTCCGGAGTTGAAGCATAGTTCAGACGATCGAAGACAGATCGTCGAGCCGATTGGCAACAACAGTTGATGACAACTTCATGTAGGCAGTGGCAATTTGAAGCGTGATTTGTAGGTGAGGAAAACATTCCCGTAGTCTCCTGTCTTTGTGTAAGACGTTGCCGGAGATCGGTTACAACCACAGGATGAGAAAAAGTCGGAGGAACATATTCTTTAATGATGTTAGGAATATGTCTCCTATTTTTTAGGTATTTAGTTTCTTTAGTGTACAAAGATGTACTCAACTCATTAGCATAGGTAGATGGGTCTTTCTTTTCAAACTTTGGCTTTTGGTACAGATTGGCCTTTGGCATAGGGTTCTTGCGTTTCGCCAAAGTTGATATTGGTTGACGCCTATTGAGATAAGCGCGTAAATCTAAAAATTTCGTTCCCGGTGTCTCTGTTTGTGATACCTTTAATTTTTCTTGCTTGGATCTTAAAATTTGTAAGGCAGGAAGGTCTTGACCAGACCCATAGGGGTAGGTAAGATACCTCTCTGATCAGTATTCTTTCCGGTATCAGAGATCCAAGGACCTCCGTTTACAGGAATAGAATCTGATACGTCTTCCTCTGAGTCATAGACCAGGGAAGTTTGAGGAAAGACCAAAGGGTGCTTTCCTTTATTTTGAATAGGGTTAGCTAAGAAGCGTTTTCCTTTATTCTATTGTGTGACCATTTTAGGCATAGATTGTGCCAATTGAGGAAATGTCAAAGGACTTTTCCCTTTGTTCTGTCTAGTGTTGGCACTAGGACATAAATTCTCCAAGTTCAGAACTTAAGAATTGGAAGAGGGAATAGCCAAAAGACTAGTTTCCTTGAGTTGCGCCAGAGTAGCAGATTACACCAGGGTTGCCGATTGCTTGGGTTGTGCCATAGTCCTATGGACTACTGGTAGTGCCTTAGCAGCAACATTGGTAGACTGTGCCTCGACAGTAGCTTGAACTGACTGTGCCTTGGCAGCAAAGATAGTAGTAGACTGCACATGGGCAGCAGGGTGAGCAAATTGTACCCTAGCAACAGAAACAAGCTGTGCTAGAGCCACTGAGGAAGATTGCGCCTTGGTCATTGAGCACTCAAATTGTGCCTGGGCAACAGTGACTGTGGAAGATTTAGGAGTCCACACAGTCCTGTTCTTGGCGATAGCCACTGTGCGCTTGTTGCTCCTGGTGTTGATCATATTATCGTAGGCTGTCTGGTTGACTTGAATAACCAGAGTCTTCTGCGTCTTGCCGATCGACGTAATGTCACATTGAGTTGTTACTTTCTCGTCGGAGGAGAAAGTCGTCCCCACTAGAGTCGCCATTTGGTTTACAAAAACAAAAATTGTTTTTTCCATACTTGTAAAAGAGTACAAAGTACAATAAATTCTGGAGAAGTAAAACTTTAGGAATTATGTCCAGGCACAACTAAGGATTTTGTTTAGATTGTGCCTGGGCTCAACTCACGAAGCGTACATGACAGCTGTCCACCAACTTCCCTTGAGCGACACAATTTACGGAATTCGAAGAGATTTTCCTCGTTTACATTTGTCTCAGTCGCCAGTGTTGTCAGGTAATGATGACCATTAAGTGTCAGATGCCACGTAGGTTTTGGCGTAAGAAGACAGGGCACAGTCTGATATCAAGCGCAACCTGATCAGTGGCGCAGTCTGTTCTCTGAGCTTCATATCAGTGGCACAACTTAATTTTTGCGGTGCAATTTGATCACTGATCAGTATATTCAGGGCGCAACTTGATTTTTAGGCTCTACAATTGTAGAAGGAAATTCACACTACCAACCCCGAACTCCAACGGCCCCATGAGGTATTGCTCAACCCTGCTAGGCAAGGGCTCAATGACCTACCAAGTTTGCGCGTATTGATACATGATCGAGTCACATGTCGTGTCGGGTTACGACACAGTCAGTTATATGTTTTCTTTTACAAGTATATGATGTAGTTGTTCATGTTATAAGTCAAGACACGTTTCATCTGCCAGCAGTTTTGTTGGGCAATAGATGTACTACTCGTACCCCTGGACATCCGGGTATCTGTAGTCAGGTAGTTACGAAGATCCTCAACTTGCATACTAGTAATTAGGATTGTCACAACCCTAGCTAGTTAATGATAGAAAGTCGTAGGCAATGATTGGCCGTGTACTTTTGGTTGTGTGTTACTTTATATGCTCTTTGTGTCGGTGAGTGGCCAGAGACTAAGTTCTGCTCGGGAAAGGTTCTGCAACCCCGGTCCTTGTTTGGTTTAAGGATTGTGGCTCTGATTTCTAGTAGTTCTTAAGTCTTTGGTTTCTCATCGGCTTATTATGTTCCATAGCTATATTGTTCAGTATTTCCATTCAGTCATTTATATTCTTGAGATACGTGCATTGGTACTGCACTAGTCTCGATCCGTATTTATTTATTTCTGTCATTATGTTGTTGTGTTGTTGATGGGTTTTGTCTTTCACCTCGAGCTTTTCTTATGGTACTTGCTATTTGGGGCCTGACCCCACTGGTTTTTCATGGCCAGGTTCTATAGTTGAGCACGAGGATCTACCGTCTTCTCCTTCGGATGGTTCGCAGTCAGAGGACCGACACGGATTAGCGAGTGGGTTACCTTTATTTCCCACTTTATCGTGTACTCTTATTTTGTGGTGTATTAACCAAGTACATATGTTAGTCCTTGTTTCTGGATTTTGTTCCCTCTGTTCTAGTACGACGTGGATGTATATTCTGGACAGCTGCTAGTTGTATATTTACGTATGTTTTGTATAGTCAGTTGATATATCTTTTATTATGTCAGCTCTCATAATTATGTATGTACTTGTGTTTGGGATGCCTTACCCATCTCATATATGATTTACTCTTTATTTCTTCTTATATTGATTGGATTGAGATAAGATTTGTTCGACCTTAGGAGTCGTCAGTGGTATGCTAGAGTCCACCCACTTGTCTTATAGACAGCTTTGACCGTATCTCGGGGTATTGGCGTACTCTGATATACGTAGCTGGATTTGTTTCGCCCCCGATCTCCAGTATTTTGGTTCTGGGGTATGACACATGCCGTAGATATAGCCGGTTGGGCTAATCTCTGTGCCTGCGGCCCCTTTGTGCTGGTTGAGAAAGAAGACGCCTTTGATCCCTTCGGGACAAGAGTATCCTTAGGGCAGAGTAGCAGAAAGCATGAACTGGCTCATCTTCCATCGTCCGTTACATCTGTTTAGAGACAAACGACTTATTTGCATATACTACTGTCTGAGAACAATAGCAGTCGATAGTGATTTAAGTACAGAGTCCCGTGGAGGATTTATTTCTGAGCCAATATCTTTTTTCGACCCATGCTTACGGTCTATTACTTCACGTAAGTCTGGTAGAGGGTGTTTACCTGTGCCGCATGGGTTGTATGGCTGATCAAATGAGACCTCTGATTCACCACAGGGATTCTTCGGGAAGGATCTATGAGGTCGGCTAACCTCGTGCGTATTGGCCCATTGGCTAATGGTCATACCTGATTTTGATAATCAACAACAACTTTGGTCAATACACAAAATATAGGAACTGCTACTGGTTACTTGTTTCAAAAGAGAAGTTCATCTAGGTCCTACTGCTACCCACTACTTCAAAGTAAAGAGTACATCATAACATCATCCATAACAACCGCAATGAAGACATGATTAAGAGTTTTACTTTTTATTCTAATTTTACAATTTTATTGATTCTAGGAAATAATTGTGAGATTGATCAGGATTATACTGGGTTAGGTTATTCTCAGTCCACATATCCAAATAAGACTACCTATTTAATCCCATAAGTCCACAATTCTAAAAAGCCCCAAACCTATGCAAATTTGGCGCATTCCTTACTGTTCTAACCCAACAGATCTCTGACAGAACTCTGACCGAGTTTGGTCCGAGTTCGATGTGGATTATTTAAAAATCAGTTCCCACAAAGTCTGTATCCAACATTCGTTTGGGAGATTCATGCATCCGAACTCAGCCAAAACTCTGTCCGCGTTCGGTCAGGAAAAATACTATAAATATAGAAGGATTTCCACCATTCCAAATCGCTTATTCACTCTCTCTTCTCTATCTTTCTAAAGTGTTTTCAACGAGCAAAAGCTTTCAAATCTAGCTAAAGTCAGTATAGTTCTGTTCGATCTAATATTTTGGTTCAGAAGAGTTGTATCAGAGGTTGCAATTCAGAAAATATTCTAGTTTTTGAAATCAAGTTTGTGGAGTCAGTCGTACGCTCGTCACCAAGCACGATGTTGTAAAGAGACTAGAAGCTCTCATTTAGCTTGTGAATAGTGGATTAACATCGAACAAGAGTACTCGAGACTAGAGTAGTCCTCGCAGAGGGAGATCAGTATACATCGCGGTGTTCACTAAGTTTGATTATCTGATCTCCTACTTTACTGTATTTATTTACTGTCTCTTATTTGCCATAGTCTTTATAACTGCTTAATCTTTAAGTGGTGATTATTTTTGCTACATATGCACACTCTATTCACCTCCCTTTAGAGGTGCTCAACGGTCCTGCAATTGGTATCATAACAGGTTATACATATCCATAACCATCTAGAGAGTATATATATATATGGCAGCCGTTAAATCTATCTTCAACGGTTAAGGACAATCTACAAATAGACCCCTACTATTTGATGGAACGAACTATACATACTGGAAAATACGAATGAGTTTCTTTCTTAAGTCATTCGATTTCGATCTTTGGTCGATAGTTATAGATGGTTTCAAGAAACTGCCTAGAACAGTAATCAACGATGTATTTGTCGACAAGACACACGAAAAATACATGAAGAATGAAAAGACACACGCTAGTCTATATGTACGAGCCATCAATGCCCTATTATGTGCAATTGACAAAACCGAGTTCAATCGCGTATCTACCTGTATGATGTCTAATAAAATTTGGAGGCTTCTTGAGGTAACTCACGAAGCAACTTCCCAAGTGAAGGAATCCAAAATCAGTAGACTGACACAGGAGTACGATTTCTTTAAGATGAAATACGGTGAGCCAATTACACAGATGTTCACTCGTTTTCTCGATATTACTAATCCTTTATAGTCTCTTGGTAGGAATTACAGTAATCACAAGAAGATCAGAAAGGTTTTACGGGCTCTAACCAAGAATTGGAACCCAAAGGCTACTGCAATCATAGAAGGAAACGACCTCACCATGATAAATTTGGAGGCTCTGATGGGCAAGCTCATGACCCATGAGCTGGACTTACAACACTACAAGAAAAATGATTATTTACGTCGTACGAAACGCGCTGTAAATGATCTTTTACGGCATACTTTTTTATGCTGTAAAAGGTCATGCAGTAAATGATCCTATTATTTATGGCGCGCAAACACACGCTATAAATGACCTTTTTACAACGCACATATGAACGCTGTAAATAACCCTCTTTTACAATACGCATTTGAACGCTGTAAATGACCTTTTTACAACGCACATTTGAACGCTATAAATGACCCTCGTTTACGACGCACATTTGAACGCCGTAAATGACCCACTTTTACAACACACATTCGAAAGCCGTAAATGACCTATCTTTTTATGACGCACATTCGAAAGCCGTAACTATCAATGCATCATAATGAATGCCGTAAATAATTTTCCGCAAAGTTTTGACTACCATTTAAGGTATATTTGGTGTGCCGTAAATGACACTTGACAGTGTTGTAAAAGTAATTTCCACCAAATTGAAATGATAGCAAATGTAAATAACCTTTGATAAATATTGATAAAAATCATTCCTACCAAATTTTAGGTATCATTTGCAGCATGGACAAATATTATTATTTAAACTAATATCAAGTTTTGAAGAGAGCAAATAAAGTATAACATAACAAAGAAAGTAATTCCCACCAAAAGAAAGTTAATTATATTAGATAATAACATTAGTGTTTCAGTAGTCAACCAATATATATATATATATGCCATATCAAAAGTGTTTGACAACAATAGATCATCCATCCTTAAACAAACACCCACAAACAAAATCTCCAACCAAACCAAGAATGTGACGATGATGATGAAGATGAAGAAATTCCATATGAGGCCGAGAAGATGAGAGCGAGAATCCATAGTTCCATTATCAAGCATAACTCCGCTGATGCAAAAAAATCTAATATTAGTGGATAATTACTAAATTAAGTAAATGTACAATTCATGAGCGTAAGGTGTGCAATTCAATTAGCAAAGTTAGTACACAAGTATATGAGAAATATCAAGTATCCTGGCATTTTTGTTAAATTAGAGCCACCCTCTATGTCTGACCTCATCATAGGCAGTCTGCAACATTGCTTAGAGCTAATCATACTAACCCAGGTCACCCTGCTCGTAGAAGTGCGTGCAGCTTTTATCGGCGATAACAAGCAATGGAAGTATACCACGACGTAGATACAATATCAAAGATCTCGACTGAAGGTTTAAGCAAGTACAATGCATCTAGTACCAGATTAAAATCTGCAGTTGATGTATAAAGGCATGGCAAGTTTTCTAAAATGGAAGATCATAATATAATTTATGGCAATTGATGCACAAGATTGAAATCTGCAGTTGATGTATAAAATTGAAATCTGTAATTGATTCCATAATATAATTTATGGCAGCAGATCATAAAATGGAAAAGTATATAGGCATGCCAAGTTTTCTAAAATAGAAGAAAGATATGGGAAGTATAAATTTAGAGGTAGATGAAAGTAAATAAATATCCATAGTACTTAAAATGAACCAAAATCATTCTTGCTCCACTCTTTTCCAAAATGAAATCAGGACACAATGTCTCTTCCTTTGCACCGTAACCTGCCTTTAATGTAGCGATCGAACCTTGTTTTATTTTGTTGCACACGCTCGAATCTTGGGGCTTAGTTTACAAATGTTTCTTCTTGTTAATATTGTAATGCAGACTCTATCGAAAGTTCAAGTGTTTCCCTCCTTGATGTACTTGCTTTGTTGTATTATTAATGCCTCTATCGAAAGTTCAAGTTAGCCCCCATTGTTGTTTTAAGTTGTTAGTATAGAGGTTAAAAATCAAGCTGCGCATCCATAAAGTGTGCGATCATCAAGTGGCACCAAATCATTATGTTGCGCCAGAACATTAGGTTGCTCCAATAATTGGTTGTGCTAACATCAGGTTGCGCGATGCCACGTGGAAAGCATCCTTGAGAAGCTGTAACGGTTGCCATCATTACTAGCAGCTCTGACAGCATGATAGTCGAAGAAAATCCATTCGAATCCTGCACAACGCGGCGCTCGAGAAGATTTTGTCAGCATGTAATTAATGTTGACAGCTGGCTCGCCCAAGTCATTGTGTGGCACGAGAATTAATCTATACAACACAGAAGACCCAGTCAAAGGCGCCAGTTGTTGAGTTGCGCCCATGTGCAACCTGGCTAGTTGGCACCACCTGATCAACATTTATTTAGAAGCATGGTGACATGGCACGCAAGCTACCAACTTTGCAGAGCGTGCCTACTACACCACCCACGACTACGCGTATCTCATTAAAATGTTGCCACACGTCCACAGTAGTTGGTGCAACCGTTCGCGCAGGTTGTTATATTGTACCCCCCCGCAACCTAATGAAGCACACGCAAAGTGATCGAACAGTGTCCAAAATAGGGTGATGTGGTGCGCAAGCCACCAACTTCGCAGAGCATGCCCACTACATTGCCCACATGTCATGACCCGCACCCTAGAGTAAGGGCACGAGACGTGGGTACGTCCAGCCTACGCCATAGTGTCGGCGGTAGAACGCTGTCCTAGGTCACAACATCTAACAATATAAGCTAAATAGTTTATACTCCCCGAATGGGGATGACAGAGCAGAAAGTAAACTAAATCACAACTAAGGCAGATGATAAAATAGCAGATAGATAGATAAATAAAACTGCTAAAAAGAAAGGAATCCTAAGTACAAACCGAGAGTCTAAGTGTCTAAGATAAAATACATAATCCCAGATTCCAAGTATCAATATGTACAATCATCCATAGAATACTATAAATGAAGACAAGGAGATTCTGGGAACTATCCCAAGTACAAACAGTGAGTCAGAGTACAATATAAATATGTGAATGGCATAGGAGATTCTGGGAACTATACTATGGAGTGATTCTGGGAACTACACTACTTGGATATTATTCACATGTTTACTTCTACTCCCCCGTACCCCTAATCAATACACAAGGATCCAGCCAGGTTATGTTATGATTCCATGCAAAGGCCCACAAGGGATGATAAATGGACAGCCCATTAATGGGTGATTCTGGAAATGCCCATAAATGGGTGATTCTGGGAATGCCCATAAATGGGTGATTCAGGGAAGACTCTGTAATCATGAGAGTACATGTCACAAGTGATCGATGAACTGTGAAGCATAGTGATACACCATGTAAGTAAAACACACAGAACATGTAGTATACGATGCTCCCTGAGGGGATAATATCTCAAGAATGGATCCATATAGTACTAATTCGTGTTACCAACGTGACAACATCAAGTAAAGTAATCTAAAGCAGAAAAATAATTCTAACAGGATATGAAATGATCAGAGAATGTACTCGCCTGGTATCTGAGTGTCCAACTGAAATGTACTGTCCGAGGAGTGGTGTCTGGCTCCTATTTAGAACAGCACAAGTCACAACAAGTCCAGAATGGTAAAATGAAGTACTACAATACATTCTACATGAATCTAGGTCAATCTAGACCAAAGTCAACTCTTGGTCAACTCTAGTCAACCCTAAAAGTCAAACTAGGTCAACTATGGTCAAACTAGGTCAAACAAGTCCACACTAGGTCAAACAAGTCTACACTAGTCTAGCAAGTCTATTCTAGGTCTAATAAAGCTATACAAGCCCAATCTAGGCTCATTAGTCAAACAGGCACACACAGGCCGTAGGCTATATCATGCCTATAGGCCAACCCATAACACATACACCATGTCAAATTATATATCTAAAACAATACCCTTATTGATATATATATATGTAATCTAATACATACACACACACACACACACACACACACACACACACATATATATATATATATATATATATATATATATATATATATATTTTATATATATATATATATATTTTTTAATATATATATATATATATATATATATATATATATATAACACATATATTTAGTATATACACAAGTTGTATATATATGAGACATATATATACCTTAATATAATCTATGCATCCTTTGCAAATATCTATATTAGACACATATATACTACACATACATATTATATATATATAGATACACATTACATTATATATATATACATTTCATATATACATATATGTACATTTAGGAAGATAGAAAATAGAAAGTGAGTGAAATAAAACTTTGTGTGTGTAATGGTGTGTGTGAGAGAGAAATGTGAGTGAGAGAGGGGAACACAAAGTGTGTGTACATGTGAGTGTTGTGTGTGTGTTTGTGGAGGGCAATGTGAGTGAGAGAACTGTATGAGAAAAAGAGGGGACTGTCCTTGTGTAACAGAAAGGTGGGGGGTAGGCTAGGGTATTGTATGTGATAGTGCATAATCTGAAAACAGTGAACCAAACCTAAAACAGTGAATCCCATATCAGTTCCCTCACATATCACAAATTGCCTATAACAGACTTTACCTAAATCTCAGGTTTTATAGCAAGATGAATCTCACTTCAGATTTTATGAGAAAGAAAAGGAAATCAATTCATTAACCCACACTAATATCAGGTTTTATGAACTCAGTTTTGAGTTCAAACATCAAGAAAATCTCAGCAAACAGTGTTCAGTTTTGTAATACAGTCCAATTCCATGTCACCCTTATTTTCGAAATTAATACACCATCATTTCAACCCAAAACTTACACACAGATAGATGACTAATAGGAGAACATTATTAGGATATAAAACAACAGTTAACAGTACTTAAACTAATAAAAATGAATGCTAAAAATCAAATTAAAAACTTAGAAAGAAAACTGAGAATAATATGTATCAGAAATTTAGGGAAAAATAGAAATTGATTCATAAATCAAACTAAATTGCCAATTCATTGGTTGGTAACCCTAATATAGGGTGTGCACGTGTCCAACATACTGTTCGTGTCCTACCACAGCCGGATACGACGTATCCAAACAATTAAACCACAAACAGTACACACAGACACATCAAACAGGCACTGCGTCGTACACAGGTGCACGCGTGTCGTGCACCCGACACAGCCCAAACCAAAACTTGTGCTTGTGTCTGTGGGTTTGCCTAGTGTCCAGCTAGGTGTGTGTCACCCTATTTTGGGTCGACGTGTCCCTGTGTCCAACATATAAGGCCGTCAGTGCATGAAAATAGACTATGCACAGTCAGTACAAAATCAGTACACGACTGATTACTCTCCAACCCGTACACGAGACTCGATAAAACTTTGGGGGCATGATGTCAGTGCATGTCCCTCGTGTCCACCAAGTTTCATGTCAAACAAACATGTGTCGTGTCCTACAGAAGCTCCGAGTAGCAGGGGATGCGCCCAGGCCGCGCGTGCGTGTCCAATCACGTGTGTACGATTGTCCAAACGACACGACACGAACTCGATTCAGACTCAATACACTAGAAACATGTAAGCGACACTAAAATACAATTTTCCATTCAAATAGTTTCACAAAAACAAAACGAAATGCCCATTGGGGCATTTCGTCAAATACTTACATGCATCACTGATACGTGTCTGATATGGACACGTACAGGACACGAAAATCTACAAAACCTATTCCTACAGGACCAGGACACTTAGGACTAGGCATTCATGCAATTAAAACCTAATTTTGATGAGTGGAATAGGAATTTACCTATGGTGTTCTCCAACACAAAAACTCCTTGAATGAGGATTCCCAAAAGCCACCAAACTCCTTCAAATTGATAGAAAACTGAGATAAACAAATTCCAACAGCAAGAAAACATCAATTAGAACCTATTGCAATTTGTTTGGAATAAAAAGGAGTTAAAATAGATTTTTTAAGGATTTATGAAGTTGGGAAAATACCTCTTTCTAAACTTGCTCATTTCTAAAGAGGCTAGCCCTGAATGGAAGAGGATATTTATAGGGGGTTCCCAATGTGGGTGTGGTGGCCGGCCACTAGGGATTAGGGATAGGGTTAGACATTAGTTAATGGGCTTTGGGCTTCTATGGCTAGTTATTGATTAAGGGTTCAATCACAAGTCATGGCTTATGACTTAATAATCTAACTTAAGTCAAATAACCATACTATGGGTCAACTCTAGTCTAACTAGGGTTGTATAACCTAACCAAGTCCAAAATCAACTAGGGTTAGCTCCTAGGTTAGTCTACCATGGTCAATGCTAGTCAAAGTCAACCTAGTCAACCCTCATTCAAACAATTCCAAAATAAATTCTAAAAATTCCCATAAATTGAAATAAATTCTAATAAATTCAAATAACCCCAAAAATGACAAAAATACCCTCAAACTAGAAATGTGGTAGTGACAAATCTACTCTCCTTAAGAGAATTTTGTCCTCGAAATTGAAAGACGAAATACAACTGATGAGAAGGACAAAAAGTATACCTCACGGTCCAAAAAGATATGGGTAACGCTCGCACATCTCATCCTCTCGCTCCCAGGTAGACTCTCCTGGATAATAATGCCTCCATGGGACGCATACCAAGGTTATCACCTGGTTCCTCAGAACCTTCTCCCGTCGATCCAGTATCTCCACTGGCTGCTCTGGATAGCAGAGAGAAGGTCCAACCTCAATCTCCGAATGATCGAGCACATGGCTAGGGTCAGCAACGTACCATCTCAACTGTGATACATGGAATACGTTGTGGACCCCCATAAGTGCAGGTGGCAAGTCTAGCCTGTATGCCATGTCACCGACTCTCCCGCTGATAACGAAAGGGCCGATGAAGCGCGGGCTGAGCTTCCCGCCTCTACCAAAACGTATCGTACCATGAGTCGGAGATATCCTCAAGAAAACCTGGTCTCCGACCTAATCACAAGCAAGATCTCAATTAATTATGATAAACAAACATGATTAATAAAACATAAACAATCAAACCTAAATCTAATCCTACTCTAATCTGTACCTCAAACTCCAAGGGCCTCCGGTGGCTATCGGCCCAGTGCCGATGTCTGTCCTGCGCCACGCGAAGTCTGTCCCTGATGACCTTCACCTTCTCGGCTGTGTCAACAACTATCTCTGGCCCCAATAAAGCTCGTTCACCAACATCATTCCAAGATAAGGGTGTACGGCACCTACGCCCGTACAGAGCCTCGAAAGGTGATATCTCAATGCTGGCCTGGAAACTGTTGTTGTAAGCAAACTCCACCAAATGAAGATAATCCTCCTAGGAACCTCCAAAGTCTAAGACGTACGTCCGTAACATATCCTCAAGTGTCTGAATAGTCCTCTCTGACTGTCCGTCCGTCTAGGGGTGGTATACGGTACTAAACTTGAGCTGAGTGCCCAAGCTAGTCTGCAGACTCCTCCAGAAATGGAAAGTAAAGCGACTATCCCGATCTGAGACGTTGCTGACCGAAACTCCGTGAATCCTGACTATCTGTTGCATATACATCTCCGCAAGCCTCTCTGTAGACGTACCCACCTTGAATGGCAAGAAGTGGGCCGATTTGGTCAACCTGTCAATGATGACCCAAATCGCGTCTTTTTCTCCTGGTGTACGCGACAATCCTGATACGAAGTCCATATTGATATGCTCATATTTCTACTCTGGAATGGGCAGCGGCTGCAATAATCCATCGGGTCTCTGCCTCTCTGCCTTGACTTGCTGACAGACCAAGCACCTAGCTACGAAGCGAGCCACCTCCCGCTTCATCCCAGACCACCAAACATGCTCCCTCAGATCTCGGTACATCTTGTTGGCACCAGGGTGTATAGAGTACTGAGATCTGTGGGCCTTCTGTAAAACCTGCTCCCTGAGCTCTCTGCTGGACACACATAGTATGGAACCGTGCCTCAAGGCACCATCATCTGTAAGAGAAAACTTGTCGTCCACCAATCCTGCTCGAACCTGCTCTCGAAGACACTGCAGAGCTACGTCCTCAAACTGAGTCGCCTTGATTCTCTCCACCAAGTCCGACTGAACCTGCATCCCCCATAACTGCATCTGTACCCCGGGCACGATCACCTCAATCCCAAGGCTCTCCAAGTCTGCAAGCAAATGCCGATCCATGGTCAAACACATGGCTATCGGATACCTACTCAAGGCATCGACAACCACGCTGGCCTTCCCTGGGTGATACTGAAGTAGGATATCAAAGTCCTTCATCAACTCTAGCCATCTGTGTTGTCTCATGTTCAACTCCTTCTGAGTAAACACATACTTTAAGCTCTTGTGATCTGTAAAGATCTCCACCCTCTCCACATACAGATAATGCTTCCACAACTTTAGAGCAAATATCACTGCTGCCAGCTCCAGGTCGTGGGTAGGGTAGTTCTTCTCATAGGGACATAATTGCCTGGAAGAATAGGCAATCACCTTTCCATGCTGCTGTAAGACACAACCCAGCCCCTTCCCTGAAGCATCACTATAAATAGTGAAACCACCTGATCCTGAAGGCAATATCAGAATCGAAGCTGTCGTAAGCCGCTTCTTCAACTCATCAAAAGCTGCCTGACACTCCTCTGACCAAACATACTCAGCATCCTTCCGGGTCAACCGAGTCAACGGCTCTGCAACCCGGGTGAAATCCTGCACAAATCTTCGATAATATCCTACTAGCTCCAGGAAACTCCTGATCTCTGCAACTGAAGTCGGCGCTGCCCATGCCTCAACTGCTACAATCTTCTTGGGGTCAATTGAGATACCATCTCCAGTCACCACATGCCCCAAAAAGTCTATCCGGTCCAAGAAAAACTCACACTTGGAGAGTTTCCCATAAAGCTGCTCCCTCCTGAGAGTCTCCAGCACAGTCCGCAGATGCTCCTCGTACTCCTCCTCAGTCTTAGAATATATCAAGATGTCGTCAATGAACACCACCACAAACTGATCCAGGTACTGGTGGAACACCTTGTTCATCAGGTTCATAAACACTGCTGGTGCATTGGTTAGCCCAAATGGCATAACCAAAAACTCAAACTGTCCGTACCGTATCCTGAAAGCGGTCTTAGGAATATCCTCCCCGTTCACCTTCACCTGGTGATATTCCGACCTCAGATCAATCTTGGAAAATACCCGAGCTCCGCTCAACTGGTCAAAAAGATCGTCGATCCGCGGCAGTGGGTATTTGTTCTTGATTGTGAGGTTGTTGAGTGCCCTATAGTCAATACACATCTGTACTGACCCATCCTTCTTTGACACAAATAACACTGGTGCACCCCATGGTGACGAACTCGAGCGGATGAAGCCGTTGTCCTGCAGCTCATCCACTTGCTTCTTTAGCTCCACCAGCTCACTGTTGTTCACCCGATAGACATGCTGAGAGATGGGTTCCGCTCCTGGAACAAAGTCTATCAAGAACTCTATGTCTCTGTCTGGTGGCAATCCCGACAACTGCTCTAGGAAAATATCCATATACTCTGCTATCAAGGGGTGTGGAATCGTCTGCTCCTCAACCGAGACTCTGCAGAAAACTCCGCTGCTCTGCTCCGCCTGACGTCTGGAGTACTCGAACTCTGGCTCTCCTGGCGCTCTGAAGAGAACTCTACCCCCTCTGTAATCAATGCTGGCGTGGTGCCTTCTCAACCAATCCATGCCGAGTACTATATCGTAGTTCGGCAATGGCATTACGAGCAGGCTCACCTCCAACTTACGGCCTCCTAAAACAACTCTCCGACCCTTACAAACATCACGTACGAGGATAATGCCACCCCCGATCGTGATATTGTAAGTCCTAGGCAATGATTCAGCTATGATACCGTGTCTAATCGCAAAAGATATTGATATGAAACTATACGAAGAACCAGAATCGAATAATACAAAAGCTGGACTGGAGTCGAGGAGAATCGAACCTGCGATCAGCTCTCCTATCACCTCTACATCCTCAGCCGCCATGGCGAAAGCTCGTCCCGGCTGGCCTCCCCTGGCCTGCTGCTGGTGCTGAACAAATCTCTGCTACTAGGTCGGCAGAGCTGGTCCCCTCTGCTGGCCTGCTGCTGCCCTGGCTCCTCCTTCCTGAGCTGCTCGTCCCGTGGTCAAGGTACACTCCCTCATCTGGTGATCTCCTAAGCCACATACCAGGCACTTGCCCAGCCTCTTCCTACACTTATTCCACCAGTGCCCTGGCTTCTTGCAATAAGCACAGGTGGTGGCCTGCTGCCTCGGTGCCTGCTGCTGTACCCTCTGCTGCTGATGCTGCACTGGCTGATGCCTCGACTGCTGAAACTGCTACGGCTGGAACCTCTGCTGCTGATGGTGCTGCTGGTGCTACTGCTGGAAATGCGGCCTCTTGGCCGGTCCTCCGCTACTGCTGCCTCCCTGGGAGTCTCGTCCCCTCTTGAGCCTATGCTCAAGATCATCCTCTGCCGCTAGTGCGTCCACCAGGATCTTCTCAAATATAGCGCTGCGGGGCGTTCTTGGTGTAGGACTTGACCTGCTTTACCAAGCCCTTCCGGAACCTCCGGGCCTTCGTCGTCTCCGAGAAGTCCTCCATAAATCTGCTCAAGCGGCAGAACTCTTCTGCATACTCCTCCACGGACTGGCTCTCCTGGACTAGGGCCTCGAACTGGGTCTCGAGGGCTTCCAACGCTGCGTCTGGAAAAAACTTCTTCTTGAACAGCTTCTTGAATGTTGCCCAAGTCTGTCCTGCTGTGCCAACCCTCGGGTCGGTCTGGTACCAGGTACGGGCCAGATCCTGCATCATGCTGGCCACTGCCTCTATCTGGAGCCTCGTCGGGATCTCAGCCAATCTAAAAATCTCCTCCATATGCTCGATCCACTCATCGGCATACAAGATCCCCTCTGTCCCTTGGACTCTTGGGTGCATCTTCTGGAAATCTTGGATGCCCTTCTCCCGTGGCTAGTGCGGCTGCGGGGCTACCGCTGGCTGAGCCACGACTCTCTCCACTGCGGTCACTGCCAGCTCAATACCTCGAGTGAGCTCTGCCGTGTGCCTCTGCTGTTGGGTCTGCTGACCCTCCATGTACTGCCGGAAGAAGGCCAACAGCTGAACGACGTCAACTGTCCCCGCAGGTGGCTGCTGCTGGAAGGGCTCCTCTGCGATGACTGGGTCCTGCCTCCGAGCCGGTGGAGGCATACCCCCTGCTGCTGCTGCTGGGGCCTCAATACGAACAGAGGTGGCAGGAGCTGCAGTCTCCTATCTCTGTTGAACTGGCTGAGAGGTAGCAGATCCCTCTATAGCATCTCTATGAATGGTATGCTGCTGACGAGTCTCTACCATCCTGAAGATTGACCAAACAAGATTATCAATTTCTGAGAAAGAAGCGATATAACAAAGGCGGACAATTAAAATTCAAAAGGATCAGCTGACAATAAGGATTTAGATGGCAATAAAAGAATTTTTTTTCTAATGTGATTGAGTACCTTAAAAATTAATGTCCTATATCCTACTGCAGGCTGTAATGATATTCTAGTTCAAATACCACTACACTTCTAGTCTAGACCTGCATGGGCCACCACTAAAACGTGTCACAACCCGCACCCTAGAGTAAGGGCACGAGACGTGGGTACGTCCAGCCTACGCCGCAGTGTCGGCGGTAGAACGCAGTCCTAGGTCACAACATCTAACAATATAAGCTAAACAGTTTATACTCCCCGAATGGGGTGACATAGCAGAAAGTAAACTCAATCACAACTAAGGCAGATGATAAGATAGCAGATAGATAGATAAATAAAACTGCTGAAAAGAAAGGAATCCCAAGTACAAACAGAGAGTCTAAGTGTCCGAGATAAAATACATAATCCCAGATCCCAAGTATCAATATGTACAATCATCCATAGAATACTGTAAATGAAGACATCCTAATCTAAGGGTGTGTCATCCACAGCTAGTGGGACATGCTGTTGGTCCAGGTCCATGCACTCATCTATGGTAGCATCGTAATAGGTATCCACACCAGCCTCCTCCTCGTCCTCTATAATATTTTCAACAGGTCCAGTCCGGACAGGAGCGAGCATAATACATCTCAACAGTTCATAGCAGGTTAGAAAATATAAACATGCAGTAGAATAAGATACAGGAAACTGAAAGAAGTATGGAATGTAAACAGAGAAAACTGTAATAGAAATATATATACTGTAAATAGAGAACGAACTGTGGCTAGTGAGTCAGAGTACAATATAAACATGTGAATGGCATAGAAGATTCTAGGAACTATACTATGGAGTGATTCTGGGAACTACACTACTTGGATATTATTCACATGTTTACTTCTACTCTCCCGTACCCCCAATCAATACACAAGGATCCAGCCAGGTTATGTTATGATTCCATGCAAAGGCCCACAAGGGGTGATACATGGATAGCCCATAAATAGATGATTCTGGGAATGCCCATAAATGGGTGATTCTGGGAATGTCCATAAATGGGTGATTCAGGGAAGACTCTGTGATCATGAGAGTACATGTCACAAGTGATCGATGAACCGTGAAGCATAGTGATACACCATGTAAGTGAAACGCACAGAACATGTAGTATACGATGCTCCATGAGGGGATAACATCTCAAGAATGGATCCATATAGTACTAATCCGTGTTACCAACGTGACAACATCAAGTAAAGTAATCTAAAGCAGGAAAATAATTCTAACAGGATATAAAATGATCAGAGAATGTACTCGCCTGGTATCTGAGTATCCAACTGAAATGTACTGTCCGAGGAGTGGTGTCTGGCTCCTATTTAGAACATCACAAGTCACAACAAGTTCAGAATGTTAAAATGAAGTACTACAATACATTCTACATGAATCTAGGTCAATCTAGGCCAAAGTTAACTCTTGGTCAACTCTGGTCAACCCTAGAAGTCAAACTAGGTCAACTATGGTCAAACTAGGTCAAACAAGTCCACACTAGGTCAAACAAGTCTACACTAGTCTAGCAATCTATTTTAGGTCTAATAAAGCTATACAAGCCCAATCTAGGCTCATTAGTCAAACAGGCACACACAGGCCATAGGCTATATCATGCCTATAGGCCAACCCATAACACATACACCATGTCAAATTCTATATCTAAAACAATACCCTTATTGATATGTATATATATATATATATATATATATATATATATATATATATATATATATATAATCTAATACATACATACATATATATATATATATATATATATATATATATATAAAATAAAATATAATATATATATATATATATATATATATATATATATATATATATATATATATATATATATATATATATCATACAAATAAAAAAAAATATATATATATATATATCATACATATATTTAGTATATACACAAGTTGTATATATATGAGACATATATATATACCTTAATATAATATATGCATCCTTTGCAAATATCTATATTAGACACATATATATTACACATACATATTATATATAGCTACACATTACATTATATATATATACATTTCATATATACATATATGTACATTTAGGAAGATAGGAAATAGAAAGTGAGTGAAATAAAACTGTGTGTGTGTGTAATGGTGTGTGTGAGAGAGAAATGTGAGTGAGAGAGGGGAACACAAAGTGTGTGTACATGTGAGTGTTGTGTGTGTGTTTGTGGAGGGCAATGCGAGTGAGAGAACTGTGTGAGGGAAAGAGGGGACTGTTCCTGTGTGACAGGAAGGTGGGGGGTAGGCTAGTGTGTTGTATGTGACAGTGCATAATCTGAAAACAGTGAATCAAACCTAAAACATTGAATCCCATATCAGTTTCCCTCACATATCACAAATTGCCTATAACATACTTTACCTAAATCTCAGGTTTTATAGCAAGATGAATCTCAGTTCAGATTTCATGAGAAAGAAAAGGAAATCAATTCATTAACCCACACTAATCTCAGGTTTTATGAACTCAGTTTTGAGTTCAAACATCAAGAAAATCTCAGCAAACAGTGTTCAGTTTTGTAAAATAGTCCAACTCCATGTCACCCCCATTTTCGAAATCAATACACCATCATTTCAACCCAAAACTTACACACAGATAGATGACTAATAGGAGAACATTATTAGGATATAAAATAGCAATTAACAGTACTTAAATTAATAAAAATGAATGCTAAAAATCAAATCAAAAACTGGGAAAGAAAACTGAGAATAACATGTACCAGAAATTTAGGAAAAAATGGAACTTGATTCATAAATCAAACTAAATTGCCAATTCATTGGTTGGTAACCCTAATATAGGGTGTGCACGTGTCCAATATACTGTTCGTATCCCACCACAGTCGGATACGGCATGTCCAAACAATTAAACCACAAACAGTACACACAGACACATCAAACAGGCACTGCGTCGTACACAGGTGCACGCGTGCGTGCGCCCGACACAGCCTAAACCAAAACTCGTGCTTGTGTCTGTGGGTTCGTCTAGTGTCCAGCTAGGTGTGTGTCACCCTGTTTTGGGTCGACGTGTCCCTGTGTCCAACATATAAGGCCGTGTCAGTGCATGAAATAGACTATGCACAGTCAGTGCAAAATCAGTGCACGACTGATTACTCTCTAACCCGTAAACGAGACTCGATGAAACTTTAGGGGCATGATGTCAGTGTATGCCCCCTCGTGTCCACCAAGTTTCGTGTCAAACAAACCTGTGTCGTGTCCTACAGAAGCCCCGAGTAGCAGGGGATGCGCCCAGGCCGCGCTTGCGTATCCAATCACGTGTGTACGAGTGTTAAAGCAACACGACACGAACTCGATTCAGACTCAGTACACTAGAAACATGTAAGCGATACTAAAATACAATTTTCCATTCAAATAGGTTTACAAAAACAAAACGAAGTTCCCATTGGGGCATTTCGTCAAACACTTACACGCATCACTGATACGTGTCCGATACGGACACGTACAGGACACAAAAATCTATAAAACCTATTCCTACAGGACCAGGACACTTAGGGCCAGGCATTCATGAAATTAAAACCTAATTTTGATGAGTGGAATAGGAATTTACCTATGGTGTTCTCCAACACAAAAACTCCTTGAATGAGGATTCCCAAAAGCCATCAAACTCTTTCAAATTGATAGAAAACTGAGATAAACAAATTCCAACAGCAAGAAAACATCAATTAGAACCTATTGCAATTTGTTTGGAATAAAAAGAAGTTAAAATGGTTTTTCTAGGGATTTATGAAGTTGAGAAAATACCTCTTTCTAAACTTGCTCTTTCCTAAAGAGGCTAGCCCTAAATGGAAGAGGATATTTATAGGGGGGTTCCCAATGTGGGTGTGGTAGCCGGCCACTAGGGATTAGGGATAGGGTTAGACATTAGTTAATGGGCTTTGGGCTTCTCTGGCTAGTTATTGATTAAGGGTTCAATCACAAGTCATGGCTTATGACTTATTAATCTAACTTAAGTCAAATAACCATACTATGGGTCAACTCTAGTCTAACTAGGGTTGCATAACCTAACCAAGTCCAAACTCAACTACGGTTAGCTCCTAGGTTAGTCTACCATGGTCATTGCTAGTCAAAGTCAACCTAGTCAACCCTCATTCAAACAATTCCAAAATAAATTCTAAAAATTCCCATAAATTCAAATAAATTCAAATAACCCCAAAAATAACAAAAATACCCTCAAACTAGAAATGTGGCTGTCACACCACAACCACACGTATCTCACTCAAATGATGCCACGCATCCACAGCAGTTGGTTTAACCGCTCGTACAAGTGAACATGAGGCGCACAACCTGAAGTGTGCGTAACCCAGAATAACTGCTAAACAGTTATTTCAAGAACTCTATAAATAGAGTTTCAAATCAGTCTCAAAGCATCACCAAGGATCAAAAACTCATGCATAAGTGCTATTGCTTCCTCTAGAAGCTCGTGTCTTCGATATCACATTGTCCAAGGGATAAAGTGATCGTCTTCTGATCAGATTCCTATAGTTGTACTTCCCCAGAAATTTATTGTACTCGTTGTACTTTTACTCAGTTTATAGAAATTAAATTTTCTTTTTTTGTTTTTGCAAACAAAATGGTGACTCTGTTGGGGACGACTTTCTCCTCCAATGAGAAAGTGACAACTCAATATGATACCGCGTCGATCGGTAAGACGCAGAAAACCCTGGTCGTCCAAGTCGACCAGACAGCTTACGAGGCCATGATCAATACTGGGGGGCCCAAGCGCACTACTGCCACTTCTATGAGCAAGACACATTCTGTTTGGACTCCTAAGTCCTCGACGGCACAACCTGCTGCCTCTGCGCAACTTGCGCCCATCACTGCCCTGGCACAACCTAAGGGAAATAGTCTTTTGGCTAACCCCTCCACTTCTTCAATTCTAAAATCGAAGGAGGCTTTCTCTCGATACACTGCTGTCTAAAACAAAGAAAGTGCCCTTTGGCCTTTTCTTTTCTGGTGCAACCTATGCCTGTTCCTGCTGTGGCACAACCTGCACACATTTCTGCCTTGGCACAACCTAAGAGAAAAAGCCTTTTGGCTACTCACTCTGCTCCTCCAGTTCTGAACTCAGAGAAAAATATGTTCAGTACCTCTACTGGACAAAACAAAGGAAAGCGCCCTTTGGTCTTTTCTTTTCTGGCGCAACTTATGCCTGCTCCTGCTCTGGCACAACCTGCACATATTTCGGCATTGGCGCAACATAAAGGAAAACGCTGTTTAGTGGTTCCCTCTTCGTCATGAAGTCAGAAACTTACTGAGAAATCACAAAATCAAGGAAAATTCTCTTTTAGCTTTTTCTCATTCTGCTCGAATCGCTGACTGGATAGAAAGTACTGCTGGTTGTGCCTTTACGCCTCTCAGCACAAAAGTAGATTCAGATAGAAATCCTACTATCCTTAATAGAGACAACTAAATCTATGTTAGGAAGAGGGGTTCTATTTAGAATGAACTTTCCTCGCAAAAGGGTATTATGCCTACTCCAAAGAGGTCATGGCAGGATTTACCGACCCTACGTATCTCAAGATCCCGACAAGGTAAACTACTAGTATCTCAAATAGATGCACAAGCAGCACCCCTATCAGACTTGCGCACCTATATCAGCAGGTGCTAATTAGGATAAACCTCAGAAAAACACAAGATGTATCAAGTGCAGCCTACACCGGTTGCTAACTTACGCCAGAGGAAGAATTCTGAGGTAAAAAATCCTAAGACTTATGCTAATCAGCTTAGCACGTCCTTGTACACTTAAGGTATGGGATACCTCAAGAACAGGAATCATGTTCCAAATATCGTCAAGGACTACATTCCTGTAACTTCTTCTCGTCCTGTTAGTGATCTCCGTAAATCTGGTGCAATCACTCTTCAACAAGATGAGAAGACCGTAACTGCTAACGTCGTTTCTCTACAGTTTGGCAATTTTCTTGCTCAACTTGTGCAGGATGGAGTCATACCTATCCCGAAAGCTACTCTGGAGATTCTCAATCTCCCACCTGCACAAACTGATGGTCATGTAACTTTGTCAAGCGATAAGGGGGAGATTATGTGGATCCATCCTGGTTTGGTGGCTGACTTTGAAGCAGCTTCTTCATCCATACAGTCCAAGAAAGCGGACAAATATAAGTCATATCATATAACTTCATTTGGTGAACATTGTCTTCCACCTTTAACTACTACCTTCACCTCGGCAGAAGATTCTTTTTCTTCTTTTGAGATAATGCTGCCAATGTTAGAGGCCAATTACCAACCAGCCTTCCATATATATAGTCAACAATCCCGTGAACTCATGACAAAGATGGGATATGATCTACAAAAGGCTCCCGGCCTGAATCATGGAAAAGGATCTCCACTACCTCTTTCTCTATGCCTTTCACACAACCAATCTTGTGTTGGTTTGGGTTTCTGGATAGACTCTTCATCTTGTTAAAGGAAGTTGTCCAAATGCAAGATCCGAACAAAGAGTTGTAATATGGTGTCCTTCGAACCTATATCCGAAGAAGAAGCCTTAACTGTACCAGGTTTGGGATACTTTACTTGAGAGACTATTCAGAAGGTCAAGAGAGCCCTGCTCCAGCTCCGGAGGCTCCTCCAGCATCATTTTCTCCTGTTGTTAATATTCAATCGGCTTCATCATCTCCAGTGGAACCAACCCCTCCCAAACCGACGACGGTCGACAAAGAAAAATAGCATGTCCGCTTCAATAAAGTATTAAAAAAGATTCTACCTCTTGGACTTAAGAAGCCTTATAATTTTGATATATTGGCTCAACTGGCTAATACTCCAACAAGGTTATCAATCTTTGAACTCTTGCGTCTCTCAATGGAAACTCAAAAAACATTGAGTGAAGCTTTGATGCAAGCCGACACTTGTTTGAAACTCCTTAAAAAGATAGACGAAGAGACTGTGACCTACTTTCATTGTCATAGTGTGATGGAGCTGATGCCCACCATCACCTATACACAAGATGATATGCTGCTAGAAGACAATCGACATGGCCGACCTCTCTATTTTACGGGATATGTCGATACAATAAAGGTTGACCGCATCATGATCGATCCTGGGTTTGCACTCAGTATCATGCCAAAGACTCTACTAGATGCTCTGAAGATCCCTGTGCATAATCTTTCCACAACTATCTCGACAATCCGGGGATTTAATTCCAGTAGAAGTGAACCCCTGGGGAAGATTCGCCTGAAAGTACAAATCGACAATCTCTGTATAAAGGCCACCTTCTATGTGATCGATAATCATGGCTCCTATAATGCCTTGCTGGGAAGACCATTTCTGCATGAGCATAATATCATGCCATCAACCCTTCATCAATGCTTCAAATATGTGGACGTCAATAGAGAAGCCCAAAAGGAAGTAGCTGATCTAAATCCCTTCCGTGGTATCGAAGCATATTGTACTAATTCTCGAATGTACAAAGAGGAATTCATGAAGGTTTTACTAGCCATGGATACTGAGGAAGATCAGGGTGACACTCCAAATGATGTTCTCGTAATCCCGGTTAAACGACGTACTTCTCGTCCTCAGTCTTCTTAGACATAAACCATCCATCTTTTCTCTCATGCTAAGCATCGATCCACTTGCTGAAAAGATGGAAAAGAGGGAGCTCACCTCTTCTAAGCCTCTTGTTATTGACCTTCATCGTAACAAGCCTCCTCCTTCTCATTCTCCTCCTCTGGTTATCAACCTTACCAAGCTTTCTGCTAAATCCAAAACCCTGTTGTAAATGATAATAAACAAATAAATAAATAACATCTCCTTTACAGTATACTAATGTCTTTTATTATACTTGATGTTACTTAGAAATGCTAGATAACTTCGAACCACTTACAATATGAGCAGTTCAACCTCTCCAAGATGAAGTATTGCTTGAACCAGTGTAAGACTTCTTCTTCTTATTCCTTCCAGGAAGAAAGATGAACTTCTTATACTTTTTAGTAAAGTAACAGAGCAGGAGACTATGCCCGAAAGCGAAGAAGAAAATGATGATAACGGAAGGCTCCAACTACATCGTTATAGTTAATAATCAAAAGGTAACATTCAAAAGATGCGCTACAATTTTAAAGTTGGTCTCAACAGCGGTAAGGGAATTCAAACTCCTATTCATATCCCTGCTCTAAAAGGAAAGTCACTACAATATTACGGCAAAATAAAGCATGGATTGGGTTATACCTCGCCGATTCTGACCCAGAAGCCTCCGGATACGATAAAGAGGAGCGATCTAACTCTTCTGATTCTGTTTCATGGGATTCTGATACCAGTGTAGGCCACATCCATCGAGTGACACTATCTTCTAATATGGTGTCTGTTGAATTCTCAAAAGACGATGTTGACTTTATTGAAGCTCCTGAAGTAGATCCTTGGGTACAAAGGATGGACACTCAATAGGAACATCGCTTTGAACAATAAGAATCCCATACTGAAGATCAATTAATTTAGATAGATGTTGGAGAAGAAGGCTCGCCATGACCTATCTTCATTAGCAAGAGTCTCCCAAAAGAAGATAAACAAGAATTAATTCAGCTTATCCGGAAACACATTGACATCTTCGCCTGGAGTTATGAGGATATGCCGAACTGGATCCTCAGAATGATAGCCATATGCTCAACATCTTGCCCAATGGAAGGCCGGTCAAACAACAACAACGTCAATTCTGACCTGACATGATGGATGCTATAAAAATCAAAGTCAAGAAGCTTATCTCTTATGGTTTTGTCAGAGAAGAACAACATCCTGACTGGGTTGCCAATGTTGGCCCAGTTATGAAGAAAATAGGGAAGGTCAGAGTCTGCATTGACTTTAGATATCTCAACGATGCTTGTCCCAAGGATGAGTTTTCCCTTTCGATCACTGATGTCATGATCGACAATACTTGCAGATTTGAACGAATGTCTTTTATTGATGGATTCTCAGGATACAATCAAATCAAAATTCATCCAGAAGATAAGAAACATACATCTTTTTGTACTCCTCTGGGAGTCTATTACTACACTGTCATGCCATTCGGTCTTTAAAATGCTGGTACAACTTATCAGCAGACTATGCGTACTATCTTCGATAATCATTTACGGAAGACAGTTGAATGTTATTCGATGATATTGCTGTCAAAAGTCGTCTAAAGTAAGACCACATCCAAGACTTGAGAACTATCTTCAATCCAATGTGCCAGTATCAACTCAAGATGAATCCTACCAAGTCATTCCTAGGAGTCTCTAGTGGCAAATTTTTTGAATTCGTTTTTACCTCTAAAGGTATACACATTGACCCTAAGAAAATTAAAGCCATTCAAGAGATGCGTCCTCCACGCAACCTAAAGTAGCTACGATGATTCCAGGGATGGCTTGCTTACATCAGGAGATTTATCTCAAATCGCTACGGATGCTGTAGACCCTTCACTTAACTCATGAAGAAAGGTGTGTCTTTCAATTGGACTGAAGAATGCCAGCAAGCATTTGAAGACATAAAGTGGTACTTGATGAACCCTCCAGTTCTAGTACCTCCAGTCTCAAAAATACCCTTCCTGATATATGTTCGAGTAATGGATCATTCATTGGGTGCTTTACTATCTCAAAAGAACAAAGAAGGTCATGAGCAAGCTATCTATTATCTCAGCCGCACAATAATCGAGGCTGAACATCGATACAGCCCGGTGGAAAAAGAGTGCCTAGCTTTGATATTTGTTATTCAGAAAACCAGACATTATATCACAGGCCAGACTATTCATGTTATCTCCACAGTTAACCCTCTCTGGGTCTTGATGAAGAAATCCAGTACACTCAATTCCAGACTAATAATATGGGCTATATTGTTAGCACAATATGATATGGTCTATGTAACACAAAAGTCTGTTTAGGGTCAAGCCTTAGCTGACTTCCTCGCGGCTCATCCAATTCTGGAGACGTCTAAACTCTATGACGAGATTTCGGACAAAACTTTGGAATCCAATATGATTTTAGAAGAAATTCTTGTCTGGCATCTATTCTTTGATGGTGCATCCAGAATCGGACTAAAAGGTACCATTGTCGCTGGAGTTGGAATCATTAACTTATCGCTAGAAGGATTAGCTATTCAAAGGGCTTATTCTTTAGACGAGTCGCGTTCCAACAACGAGGCTGAATATAATGCTCTGCTTATTGGTCTCCAATTGGCTAAACAATTGGATATTGAATATCTTGAAGTATATGGAGACTCTAAACTGATCGTCAATCAGGTTAGGGGCACATATGAAGTTTGGCAATAGGATCTCGTCCCATATCGTGAAGCGACAGTTAGACTGGCTACATCGTTCAAAGGCTTCTTCATTGAACATATACGTCTGGCATGCAATACGGAGGTTTATGCATTGGCTAATCTGGCAGTTGTATTAGCAATCCCTAAGAAGGCAATAGATGATTGTTATCACTAACAGAGAGTTATTTTGCATCGAGAATAACTCAAATATTAAGTCCAGTAATTCAACTGAAATCAAAGTCATTAGTAAAGACTGGTGTAGAAGCATTAAAAATCTTAGCTGAAGACATTCCTTTGCCAAAGCGCAGAAGATGCAAAAGACTCAGGCTCAGTACTAAAAAGACAAAACAGAAGATATAGAGAGGAGTCCCTTTATTTTTATGTCTACCAAAGTCTAGTACAGACACATCAGGACCATACATAAGAGACTAATTTTGTTCTTCTACAAAGGATCTAGTACAAATTCGACAGAAGCCTAGAGGGATCTACAAGGGATGCAATCTTCATCGAAGCGCAACCTTCCTTCTTCTCGATACAACACTAGAGGATTGACCTACACCGAAGCATATTCTGATATTCTTGTGGGCACAGCCTCTCAGAAGCATATCAGCAACCCAGCACTTTGAAGAAGCCGGAGCCTTCAAGCCAGAGGCGCAGCCACCTCCCTGCGCCAACTTTAGAAACAAGATGGTGTAGGCCTGCCTCCCCTTCTTCTATTCCATAAGCCAGTGTCTTCACTCCAGAAGCGTAGCTATCTGTCTGCGCCAATCTCAGATGCACAAGGTTATCACATCCTTTCCTTCGCAGCTAACGCCTTTACTGTTCAGAGGTGCAGCTATTTACCTGCGTCCACATGAGGTGTAGGATGGTGATATGCTCACACCATCTCCATTCCTATGGCACAGTCATCTGCTTCAGATCAGAAGCTTAAGTCACTTTTCTACAAGAAACTTGGGAACTCCCATCACAACTAATGTGAGTCAACATGTCACTACAAAAGTACAGTAACCTCACCAATCTGAAGCAAAAGCCTACTTGTTGCCTACAGCACAGTGAATCAGGTAGTCTGAAACACATCTTCATAAGTTGCTATATATATACAGAAGTCACATCGTCATTCAAAGCCAAGTCCACTCTGTTTGCCCTTGATTATAAAAAAACATAACAGTTTTGTGGGAGGACTGGACTTTTACTTCACAATACAAACTCGCTTGTATAAAAGAGAGCCTAGGAACAAAAGCTAGAAAAAGCAATCTAAAGTACAATTGTTTATTTTTTTATTCTGGAGGGTGACGATAGAGGCTCAGGAGAGTGACGACAGCTCTGCCTTACTCCTTGGACGATCGAATGCAGCTTCGGCTCTGGGGAAGAAATGCTCTTTGTGTGGGCGGGGGTTGCTAGTCTCTCCGCTCGGGTTCTGTGCGACTGCTCCTTTGTGCTTCTACCATTCTCTGTGTCCACACTTTTGTAAGGGAATGGACCTTGCTATTTATAGGGCTTTGTGATAAGTAGGGTGTACAGTAATTGCTCCTTTAAAAGTGGGCGGTTAGGGATTTGGTGAAGATTAGACTTGATCTGTTTTGTTGAAAATCAATCCGGGCTGTTAATGTTGATTGTAACAAATTGGGGCAGTTAATGTTGATTGTGCCAAATCTATATGGTTTGTTGGAAATCGATCTAGGCAGTTAATGTTGATTGCAATAAATCTGTATTGTGATGATTTATTTGATGGAACTGGAAATTTCCAGGACCCTTTCTTTGGTGTGCGTATTGATCGATAGAAAGTTAAACAGATCTAATACGTGTTCTAACCCTTCATAGGCGGAAACTAGGTTTCACGAATTATACCTGCGGCGGAAAGAAGACAAGTGATTCCTGGCAATCTCGAGCGGACGACCCCAAGATCTTCTGCACATATTCCTTCCTCGAGTTGGACATCGTATGGGCGACGATCTTCCAACCTTTTCTTCTCCTTGGCAGCCCTCTCTTTCTCTCCTTACATGAATCACGAATTTAGAAAAAGTTTCTGATTTTTTTTTATCGGTAATATGGCGGCCAGAGAATAGAGGATATATATAGGCTACGGCAGGGACCATGAGGAGAAATTAGGGTTAGGCCTCCTAACGGATCTGGATATCTCGTGTTCAGTCCGAACACACAATCCAGGCCCATTAACAATAGCTCGGTCTACTAATGAGCTATTGTTGCACTACCTTCCTAATCCCAAATTATGTTTGTGGGCTTCTTTTATTATATGCTTGTTTGGCTCCCCATGTTAAGATATCGTATGTCCGTCGATCAAATTAAGTTACTGACAACTATATTGATTCGACATCTTTTATCCTTAAGTAGTACCGCTCAACTTTATTTGTCATGTCGGATATAATCCACCTGCAGGGTTTACATGACAATCCTTATGAGCTCCTTAAGGGGACATCATCAACCCGATGTATTGGGACATGGATTCCATTTATAATCAACAGCCCATCATACATACAATGTTATTACCCAATTCATAGAGGTTGTTGATCCATAATGAATCTCACTCTTTTATGAGTCAAAGTAATGCACACTGCATATACATGTCCGTTATTATATCCGGATTAAGAGCACAAGCATCCATAATAACAGAGGTGTTTGTTCTCTTATGTAGTCAGTACAAAGAGAACAACCTCAAGTGGTCCTGTTCAATACACACAAAGTGTACTAGTGTAAACCTATAGTCAAGATAGACTAATACCAGATTATACTACAACCTTTCTAATAGATTGTCCAAGTCCATCTAGGTTGTGAACTATTTATATACTCCATAGGAAACTGATAATATGATCTTCTGTGTGACACCACACACCATATTATCTACAATATAGAATATCAGACATTTGCATTAACACTTGTAACAAATACAATACGCAAACATTTGCCTATATGATTCTCATTCAAAATTTAAGAAAATAAGGTTACTACAAAAGTGATGCTTTTAGTATATAACCCTAACATTGTTGATATCAGCAAATCCAAGTGAATAAATCTTGGTCAATCTCTTGCCATATGTCCCAACTGCCTGTTATATCGATTGCCATAAATATGAGTTGTAGAGATTTGATCAACTCCTGCCACGTGTCCCAACTGCTGTGAGCCGTATGGAGGACTGTCATAGTTGAGCCGCATGAGTACAGCTTCGTGTTAGGGACGCATAAGGGTGGCCTTATATGAACCGCATGGATGTCCCTTAATCTGAACCGTATGGAGGCCCTTACAATTGAGCCGCATGGACGTCCTTACAACTGAGCCGCATGAACATCCTTACAACTGAGCCGCATGAACGTCCTTACAACTGAGCCACATGGACATCCTTTAATATGAACAGCATGGAGGTCCTTACCACTAACCCGCATGGACGTCCTTACAACTGAGCCGCATAAAGAGCTTTGGTAATGGACGGATCGTGCCAGCTATAAAGATTTTCCTCATCTCTCTAGGAGCACGTCAAGAGTCATTATTTTACCTTTATGTCAGAGCTGTCAATCCGTTGTGTCAGGGCTGCTGCATTGCGTCAGAGCTTTTAATGAGCTAGCTGCACAGAGTAATGATGGCCAGCTGTAGATGCCTACTTTGAACTGCATAGAGCCACATGGCCTGTTCCGAACTGCATGGAGCTACTGTGTACTTTCCAGCCGCATGGATCCTTAAGAGACTTTTGAGCCGCATGAAGCCTTAAGAGACTTTTGAGTCGCATGAAGCTCTAAAGGACTTTTGAGCCGCCTGAAGCTCCAAAGGACTTTTGAGCCGCATGAAGCTTTCATGTTCCTTTTCCATGCTTCTACAAGACCTCCTTTAAAGTTTTCAATTTGTAAAATTGAAATACTTTGAATAAGAAGCATGGCTATGTCCGCATAAGCTCCTCGTGCCGCATAGACTCTTCTAGTCGCATAGGATGTTCTGGCCGCATGGATATTCTGGCTGTATAGATGTTCTGGCCGCATAGATTGTTCTGTGCCACGTAGGCATCTCATTTATTTGCCTTTGATTTGCTCTGATTTAAAGCCGTCTTTTGGGAGGATCCCAAGAGTCAGCTTTAAATATTTAGATTTTGCCTTAATGATTAGGATTAATCTTTTCGCATGTAGGGGTTAGAAATCCAAGAGTCGACTTTGTTTTCTTGGCGGCGTGTCATGCGAAGCGTCCCTTGATCCGTATGCCCCCCATCAGCCTATAAATATGGGTTCTTTGGGAAAGAGAGACTATTTACTTTCTTTTCTCTTCAACTTTTTCTGCCCTAGTTGCTGTCGTCTTCTCTCTCGATCATCGATCAACAATGGCCCCCAAAGCTTCCTCTAGTGCTGCGGCGAAGGGTAAGAGAGCGGCTTCTTCATCGACTGAGGCACCCACAGTTCATCCTGATGTCCACCCCGCCATTGATGGTAAGGATTATGTGGAAGACCGTATGCTTCAAACCCTGAAAAAAATGGTTCTGTTGCATGTTTTATGCACAAGCCTTTTCTCCTTGGCATTTGATGCGTCCTTCGTCTTCATTGAACTGCCCAAGTTCAGTACAATAAAGCCGCATAAGTTGTATGGGCCGCATGAACTTCTCATGTAAGAGCCGCATGGGGTATGCCCCATGTTTGAGCCGCATAAGAAATGACTGAGCCGTATAAGCACCTTTAAAACTGAACCGCATGAAGTCCCACTGAACAGAACTACATGAGCTTCTGATGAACTGGGCCGCATAAGCACCTTTAAAACTAAACCGCATGAAGTCCCACTAAATATAACCATATGAGCTCCTGATGAACTGGGCCGCATAAGCTCCAACAGGTCAGAGCCGCATAAGCCTATCAGAATTGGGCCGCATAAGCCCCATTAAACAGAACCGCATGAGCCCTGCTAAACAAAGCCGCAAGAACTCCTGATGAACTAGACCGCATGAAGTCTCTTGAACAGAACCGTATATGTACCCAACACAGTAGAGCCGCATGAACTCCGTTAAAACCGAGCCGCATAAGGACCCATCAAAATGGAGCCACATGAACTCTGTTAAATCTGAGCCGCATAAGGACCCGTCCAAACATAGTCGTATGAACTCTGTTAAAATGAAGCCGCATAAGGACCCGTCTAAACAGAGCTGCATGAACTCTTTTTTAAATATTTTTTGGTCATCTCCTGACTTTGTATCCTTTGTCCTTCTTTCAGTAAACTTGTCAGTTAATGCTGCGGGAGAACCTCTAGTGGGTCGCGCACAATCTGCTGTGGGCTATAGATATAACCACATAGTCGAGTATGTGGTGAACCAGTTTCCAAAAGAAGAACCTTTGGAGAGGTTGGATGACATAAAAAAGCAGTCCTTCTTCTTTATTTCGGGGATGATAAACTCAGGGCTGCTAGGGGGCAAACACTTGAAGCCTGCATTCCTCTTCGGGGATGCCCTGACTGTGAAGAACTCCCAAGTTCTGGATGTATCTGAGAGCTGAAATTTTACCTCAGGAAAGTCAGAGATCTCCTCCGAGTTGCTCAGGATCGCCAGCGCCATTGGGCCGATGCTCATCGGCGTCCCTTAGAATTTGCCATCGGCGACCATATATTCCTTAGGATCTCACCTACCCGCGACGTCATTTATTTTGGCGTGCGGGGAAAGCTTAGTCCTAGGTATATAGGGCCGTTCGATATTCTGGAGCGAGTAGGCGATGTGTCCTATCGTCTCGCTCTTCCGTCGTCGCTAAGTGAGGTACATGACGTATTCCATGTATCGCAATTAAGACGGTACATCCCGGACCCGAGCCATATCCTAGATCATTCGGAATTGGTTGTTGGTACCAACCGTTCGTATGAGGAGAGGCCCGTGTCTATTTTGGACCAGAAGAAAAAGACGCTCAAGAACAAGACTATTAACTTAGTCCGTGTTGCTTGGGGTCATCACTCTCTAGGTGAGTCAACATGGGAGCGTAAGGACGACATCCGATCGGGATACCCCTACCTGTTTGACTCGTAAGGTATAATGTCTTCCTTGTGCCTTACGTTTTCCCTTCCTCGCTTGCATTGTATGATTGTATGATTGAACTGCTTAGTATAGCTTGTCTGTTCTTAGTATAGCTTGTCGTGGCAATCTATAGCTCTTTGATTAAATTCCGAGGACGAAATTCTTTGAAGGTGGGAAGAGTTGTCACCCCCATTTCCTGTATTTTGTATTTGTACTCGTAATTTGATTTTTGGCACATATTTTATTTTCTCGACTTGCGGATTTTGGTTTCTCGTAAATGGGTTTTCGACCATGGCATGGTTTTATTTTGTGGAGTTGGTTTCGTTTAGTTTGGTTCATCATGAGTGGAACACCTTAGCCTATTTTCCACCTCTATTCCATCACAACCACCCTCATTAAAACCTACTAACCTTTTCTCTCTCCTCCATAACTCCATTAATTTCTTACAACTTCTTCTTCTTCCTTCTTCCACACAACTCCCCAACCCATAGGCAAGTGCACCTTGCCATCAAATAAGCACCACTTTTTATTTGTCCATGAACTAGATTAGGCCATAGAGAACAACTTTAGAACTTGACATTTTGTGATTTGGAGCTTTTATTTTTCTAGATCTAGGTTTTAACCATTTTCGAAAATCTTTGGTTTTGATCCATTAAACTTCAATTTTTGCATGTTTTGATGCTTCCATGTGGAAGAGAATTCGATTTTACTCAAGTTAGAACTTTGAAAATCTAGATTTGGTTTTGATTTGGCTGAGTTATGAAGATTTGAAGTTTTTGGTGTTCTTGAAGAGTTCATCTCAGCCTTGGTGAAGGCTCTCGGCCAGTGCTCTTTAGCACTTGACCGTTTGCGCACCCCGGCCTGTGCTCTTTAGCGCATGGCCGATTATGCATAGGCTCAGCCAGTGCTTTGCACTGCGCTGGATTGTGCTGGCGCAAGCTAGCTATGCGCAAGCCAGTCATGCGCAAAGTAACCCCTGCGCACTCGACCATTGCACAGTCCATACCCTGCGTAGTCTACCCTTGCACAATCCTCTCTTGCGCAATCCAATTGATGCGCAAGGCATCCCCTGTGCCCCTTTAACCCTGTGCCTCTTGACCCCCTGCGTAGTCTACCCTTGCGCAAGGTAACCCTTGCGCAGCTCTTCCATGCGCAGTACATACCCTGCGCAGCCCAACCCCTGACCCCCTTGCACAACCTACTTGTCTATGATGAATTGTTATTTCTTTAAGCTTGGCTCTTCTATAGTCCTATATATATTGGTATTTTATTACATATTTTACGTCCATTTTATATCCTTAAGCCTTTTGTCACGAACTGATTTTTACTTAATATGTTTGGAATGACTATTGTACATGGCATGGTATTACAAGGAACTAGATAACACGACAGTGACCCGTAGTGGTGCACTCCTGACATGACCAACCTGACATGATAGTAGCCCGTCGTGGCGTACTCCTGACAGTACCCTGACATGATTTATCTTGATAACTTGATAGTGGCTCGTGGCGGCGCACTCCTAACTTGACTTGACTTGTAACTTGTAACTTATAACTTGACTCGTATAATCAACTTGACACCGTGGGTGTTCCTGCTTGCTTGCTTGTACAATCTACTTGTCTTGTCTTGCATCATGTCTAGGACGTGACTTCCTGGGTACCACGGCCAGGGACTCGCGCTAAATTGGATTAGGCTAATGATTAGATCAAACTAGAACATGGAGAATTCCCAGTCACAGGCAATCTCATTATCTGGGCGCTTTAATGGACTTGTAGCTTGCCGACGAGTAGAGCATATTTCCAGCACACTATCATGTGTTGCACCCTCTAAGTCACCTAAGGGTACATTTGTCTCTCGGGCAATGTACCCACCTATAACTCTCAACCCGCGGAAGGATAACTGGATAGTCTACAGGGCTTGGGACTGGGAGTTTCTCACTTGCATCTCGTTAGTAATTAAGGCGTGTGATAACCCTAGTTAGTTAAAGTAGTAAGCCGTAGTAATTGCTTGGCCGCTTGTGAATGCATGATGTCCAGCCTTGTCTAAGTCTTGTCTAGCTCCAGTACCTGCTATCTCCTGAGCATGTTTGTTTTCCTTATCTTAACGATAAATGAGTAGAGACAATGAGCTATTCAGGCGAAGGGTTACAACCCCGGTCCTTGTCTGGTTTAAGGATTGTAACCTGGCTCCCGGAATGGTTCCACGTCCCTAGTCGTTTATCGCTCTGTGTACTTTTATTACTTGTACTTTCCTTTTATTCTTTATGTTCTGATATGCTGGCTTTTGTTCTTATTTGTGGCCTCCTTGTGGCACTTGCTCTTTCTGGGGTTTGACCCAGCTAGTTTTGTGTGGCCAAATTTTGGAGCAGCTCCCGACGATCTACCAAGCTTCCAGCCCAATGGTGAACACTAGACGAAACCCGGACTACGAGTGGGTTTTCCCTTTTTGTTTCATCTACTTATATGTAAATTATTCTTTTGAGGCGTTTAGCCGACGAGCACGTGTTAGCTCGATGCACATTTATTTACTGTCTGCCTACGGGCTGTAAACATGATTAACAAATCCTAGGGTTGATCATGTAAGACCGAACTCTTGCTAGTCCTATCATTTTGTACGACTAGCTTCATGATCATCCGATATGTAATATTTGGGACGCCTTATATATATATATATTTGATGCTCTAATATCTTGTAACTCTGTTAATTGCTGGAGATTGAGACAATAGGCTTGACCTTAAGAGACTGCTGGCTTGTAGTAAACCCTCATATCTAGACAGCCGTGACCGTATAGTTGAGATGTATTCTATTTCAATATACGTAGCTGGCTATGTCCGCCCCCGCTCTCCAGTATTCTGGTTCTGGGGTGTGACATGGTTTAAGTGGTGGCCCATACAGGTCTTGTCAATCAAGAAATATGAGGGTTTACCGAATAGAAGTCTCAATCAATATTCGTCCTTGATCTCTGCTCGTATCTTCAAATCCCTGAGAATCTCGACCTGATCACATGCTTGTATCATTGATCCGTCCTGGTCCTTCCTTATTATTTCCTATGTCGTCTTCTTCAGCGGCATTATTCGTGGTCCTACCGACCAGCAAGGCGGAGCACCTCCCGCGGACCAGCAGCAACCTGGAGATCAAGCCCAGCATTCCGGAGTAGCCTCCAGAGTCGTGCCTTCTGACGGAGAACCACCAGTCCAGCCAGTTCAGCCTGCCGAGCCTGATGATGGCACTTTGGTAGGGCTCGTCAGGACCTTGATAGCTTCTCAAGATCGTCGTGGAGATGCATTGCAACAGGCGGTGGCGGATGCCTTGACCAGAGGCGGTCATCCAGGAAATCAGGCGGCCAACAGTTTCAAGCGCTTGAACCCTCCCTTCTTTGACGGCAGTGAAGATGCGATTGCCGCGGACGCTTGGCTTCAGGATACCGAGGTGGTCCTGAAAGCAGCTAGGACACCTGAGAATGAGAAGGTGGCGGTAGTACGGCTACAGTTACTAGACTTAGCTCACAGTTGGTGGGCAGCGCAAGCCATGGGATTAGTGGCACCCATTGCTTGGGCGACGTTCAGAGAGAGATTCTAGACAAAGTACTTTGATGCGGTGGCACGGTACGACTTGCAGACCAGATTCACCAACTTGAAGCAAGGAGGCAGGACGGTCGATGGCTATGCGATCGAGTTTTCTAGGCTGAGTAGGTTCGCCCCCACCTTGGTGGCAACCGAGTTCGATAGGGCTCAGCGGTTCCAGCAGGGGCTGCATTTGGAGATCTTGTTGGCTGTTGAACAGTTTGAGCACCAGACATTCGATGCAGTACTGAGGGCAGCTAGGAGGCATGAGTACACCTCCCAGAGGATCGTAGATAGGATCGGAGGCAGGAAGCGGTCCCACAGTCAGATGCACCAATCATCAGCTCCAGCCCCGGCAGCTAGGGGATTGACCATTGGAACTCCGAGGCGGGCGGCCTCAGTGATGTCGGTTCAGCATTCAACCCCGACGTATCCGCAGCAGCAGAAGCAGAAGCACTCTTCCGCGGTGGGATGTTCGCATTGCGGGAAGCCGGGCCATGTAGTGGCAGAGTGTCGTAGGGAACAGGGATTGTGCCTGGCTTGCGGAGGAGCAGATCATAAGATAGGGACCTGCCCGAATAGGGGAGGTCCATCATCATCCAACCTTTCTAGTTCTTCGGTGAGAGGACCAGCCCCAGTTCCAGTCCAGCAACAGCAGCAACAGCAGTACCCGAGGCCATTGGCGCCCCAGGCCCAGGCCTTCCAGCAGCAGTTCACCCAGGCTCCAGCACAAAATCGTCAGAGGGGTTCCCAGCAGAGAGGACCTGCAGCTAGAGGTCAGGCTATGATGATGACCATGGAAGAAGAAGTTGCACCAGGTGAGGTAGTGGCAGGTACTATTCTCGTTAACACCTTTCCAGCATCTGTATTATTTGATTCTGGTGCATCGCATTCATTCATGTCTGCACGATTCACGACACGGATAGGATTGGAGCCCGAGTCATTATCAGTGAGGCTCAATATACTTACTGGTAATGGTCTTGTGGGAGTAGATCGAGTGTTTTCCTCGTGTCGGATCGTAGTTAGCGGTAGAGAGTTCTCCGCTAGGCTCATAGAGTTCCCTATGGCAGACTATGATGTAGTCCTAGGCATGGATTGGTTGAGGAACCATTATGCTAGGATAGACTGCCATGTTGGCAGAGTTGTCTTTAGTATTCCCGGAGAGCCAGAGTTTTCATTTTCCAGAGGCACAGTAGAGCCATCTCCTCCAGTATTGCGGATGGCAGTAGCAGCAGTGCAGTTGCCCCGGATAGTTGAAGAGTTTCAAGATGTCTTCCCAGAGGAACTTCCAGGGATGCCACCAGAGCGGGAGATCGAGTTCACCATTGACTTGATTCCCGGGACAGCACCAGTATCAGAGCGAGTCTACAGAATGGCGCCTTCAGAGTTGGAAATTTTATACAAGATGATTGAAGAACTTAGAACCAAGGGATTCATTCGTGCTAGTGGATCGCCTTGGGGAGCCCTGATGCTTCTTGTGAAAAAGAAGGATGGTACGTCCAGGCTATGTGTTGATTATCGTACCTTGAACTTAGTGACAATCAAGAACAGATACCCTCTCCCGAGGATAGATGACTTGTTTGATCAACTCAAGGGGGCTTCAGTTTTTTCGAAGATAGACTTGCGGTCAGGATACCACCAGATCAGAGTCAGAGAGCAGGACATCCCGAAGACGACGTTCAGATCTAGGTACGGGCATTGAAAGTTTCTAGTTATGCCCTTTGGAGCGACCAATGTGCCGGCAGTGTTCATGGACCTCATGAACCGTATTTTCATGCTTTACTTGGATCAGTTTGTGATAGTGTTCCTTGATGAAATCTTGGTCTATAGCAAGAGTGAAGCAGAGCACGAGCAGCATCTCAGCATTGTCCTCCAGATTCTTAGAGAGTACCAGTTGTACGCCAAGTTCAGTAAATACGAGTTCTGGCTCGATCGCATTTCTTACTTGGGTCACGTCATTACCAGAGGAGGAGTGGAAGTGGATCTCCAGAAGATTGTGGCTATCGAGGCATGGCCAGTACCGAGCTCAGTGGCAGAAGTTTGCAGCTTTCTTGGAATGGCCGGCTACTACCGGCGGTTCGTCTCTGATTTTGCAAGGATTTCAGCGTCGATGACCCAGCTGACCCGCAAGGATGTGCCGTTTGTTTGGATAGCAGAATGTCAGGAATCATTTGAGAAGTTGAAGCAGGATTTGATAACGGCTCCCATTCTCACCCTTCCAGATGGTACCGGAGGATTCACAGTTTATTGCGATGCTTCAGGCAGAGGATTGGAATGTGTTTTGATGCAGCATGGAAAGGTAATTGCTTATGCATCGCGTTAACTCCGTGATCATGAGATGAATTATCCGACCCACGACTTGGAGCTAGCAGCAGTAGTGTTTGTACTTAAGTTGTGGAGGCACTACTTGTACGGAGACAGAGTGGAGATATTTACTGATCATAAGAGCCTGAAGTATGTTTTCACCCAGAAGGATCTTAATATGCGACAGAGAAGATGGCTCGAGCTGCTGGTGGACTACGATATGGATTTGCAGTATCATCCAGGGAAGGCCAACGTTGTAGCAGATGCGTTGAGCCGGAGAGCCGAAGTTTATTTTCTGACGGCACAACCAGAGCTATTGGCAAATCTTCAGAAGATGGGTATAGAAGTTGTCCTTCCTTACAATGTGGCCTTGATGGCCAGCCTACAGATTCAGTCCACCATAGTTGAGAGGATCCGGACCGCACAGTTAACAGATTCCAAGATTCAGCGGCTCAGGGCAGAGTGCGAGGCAGGGAGAAGGCCAGAGTTATGTATTTATGAAGATGGTATGCTTCGACACGGCACGCGTCTTTGTGTACCCAGTGGAGATATCAGACAGGAAGTCATGGCAGAGGCTCACAGTTTGCAGTATTCCATCCACCCAGGCAGCACGAAGATGTACCGAGATATTCGTCAACACTTTTGGTGGAATGGTATGAAGAGGGAGATAGCCCGATATGTCTCTCGATGTTTGGTTTGCCAATAAGTCAAGGCTGAACATCAAGGGCCAGCTGGACTTCTTCAACCTTTATCGATCCCAGAATGGAAATAGGAACACATAACCATGGATTTCGTGACTGGGTTACCCAGATCTCCGGCAGGCAGAGATGCTATTTGGGTCATTGTAGACAAGCTTACCAAGGTGGCACACTTTTTTTCATTTAGAATTAGACAGTCGACGGTGCAGCTAGCAGAGATGTATCTCAGGCAGATCGTCTGACTTCACAGAGAGCCAGTCAGCATAGTATCAGATAGGGATACGAGATTCACATCGTACTTCTGGCGCAGTCTTCATCAAAGTTTGGGGACTCGTCTCAAGTTCAGCTCAGCGTATCATCCACAGACAGATGGGCAGTCAGAGCGTACTATACAAACTCTCGAAGATATATTGCGGTCGTGTACCCTTGACTTTGGTGGTTCGTAGAAGGATCACCTGTACCTGGTAGAATTCTCGTACAATAATAGTTTCCAGGCCAGTATCCAGATGGCACCCTTCGAGGCTCTGTATGGTAGGAAGTGCAGATCCCCGTTAGCATGAGACGATGTCGGAGAGAGGCAGATGCTCGGTCCAGAATTGATTTCTCAGACGGTTGAAGTGGTCAGGAAAGTCAGAGATCACCTCCGAGTTGCTCAGGATCGCCAACGCCATTGGGCCGATGCTCATCGGCGTCCCTTAGAATTTGCCGTCGGCGACCATGTATTCCTTAGGATCTCGCCTACCCGCGACGTCATTCGTTTTGGCATGCGGGGAAAGCTTAGTCCTAGGTATATAGGGCCGTTCGATATTCTGGAGCGAGTAGGCGATGTGTCCTATCGTCTCGCTCTTCCGCCGTCGCTAAGTGAGGTACATGATGTATTCCATGTATCCCAATTAAGACGGTACATCCCAGACCCGAGCCATATCCTAGATCATTCGGAATTGGTTGTTGGTACCAACCTTTCGTATGAGGAGAGGCCCGTGTCTATTTTGGACCGAAGGGAAAAGACGCTCAAGAACAAGACTATTAACTTAGTCCGTGTTGCTTGGGGTCATCACTCTCTAGATGAGTCAACATGGGAGCGTGAGGACGACATCCGATCACGATACCCCTACCTGTTTGACTCGTAAGGTATAATGTCTTCCTTGTGCCTTACGTTTTTCCTTCCTTGCTTGCATTGTATGATTGTATGATTGAACTGCTTAGTGTAGCTTGTCTGTGCTTAGTATAGCTTGTCGTGGCAATCTATAGCTCCTTGATTAAATTCCGAGGACGGAATTCTTTGAAGGTGGGAAGAGTTGTCACCCCTATTTCTTGTATTTCGTATTTGTACTCGTAATTTGATTTTTGGTACGTATTTTATTTTCTCGACTTGCGGATTTTGGTTTCTCGTAAATGGGTTTTGGACTATGGCTTGATTTTATTTTGTGGAGTTGGTTTGGTTTGGTTTGGTTCATCATGAGTGGAACACCTTAGCCTATTCTCCACCTCCATTCCATCACAACCACCCTTATTAAAACCTACCAACCTTTTCCCTCTCCTCTATAACTCCATTAATTTCTTACAACTTCTTCTTCTTCCTTCTTCCACACAACTCCCCAACCCATAGGCAAGTGCACCTTGCCATCAAATAAGCACCACTTTTTATTTGTCCATTAACTAGATTAGGCCATGGAGAATAACTTTAGAACTTGACATTTTGTGATTTGGAGCTTTTATTTTTCTAGATCTAGGTTTTAACCATTTTCGAAAATCCTTGGTTTTGATCCATTAAACTTCAATTTTTATATGTTTTGATGCTTCCATGTGGAAGAGAATTCGATTTTACTCAAGTTAGAACTTTGAAAATCTAGATTTGGTTTTGATTTGGCTAAGTTATGAAGATTTGAAGTTTTTGGTGTTCTTGAGGAGTTCATCTCAGCCTTGGTGAAGGCTCTCGGCCAGTGCTCTTTAGCACTTGACCGTTTGCGCACCCCGACCTGTGCCCTTTAGCGCATGGCCGATTGCGCATAGGCTCAGCCAGTGCTTTGCGCTACGCTGGATTGCGCTGGCACAAGCTAGCCATGCGCAAGCCAGCCATGCACAAAGTAACCCCTGCGCACTCGACCATTGCGCAATCCATACCCAGCGCAGTCTACCCTTGCGCAATCCTCCCTTGCGCAATCCAATTGATGCACAAGGCATCCCCTGTGCCCCTTTAACCCTGTGCCTCTTGACCCCCTGCGCAGTCTACCCTTGCGCAAGGTAACCCTTGCGCAGCTCTTCCATGCGCAGTACATACCCTGCGCAGCCCAACCCCTGACCCCCTTCCACAACCTACTTGTCTATGATGAATTGTTATTTCTTTAAGCTTGGCTCTTCTATAGTCCTATATATATTGGTATTTTATTACATATTTTACGTCCATTTTATATCCTTAAGCCTTTTGTCACGAACTGATTTTACATGGCATGGTATGACAAGGAACTAGATAACACGACAGTGACCCGTAGTGGTGCACTCCTGACATGACCAACCTGACATGATAGTAGCCCGTCGTGGCGCACTCCTGACAGTACCCTGACATGATTTATCTTGATAACTTGATAGTGGCCCGTGGCGGCGCACTCCTGACTTGACTTGACTTGTAACTTGTAACTTGTAACTTGACTCGTATAATCAACTTGACACCGTGGGTGTTCCTGCTTGCTTGCTTGTACAATCTACTTGTCTTGTCTTGCATCATGTCTAGGACGTGACTTCCTGGGTACCACGGCCAGGGACTCGCGCTAAATTGGATTAGGTTAATGATTAGATCAAACTAGAACATGAAGAATTCCCAGTCACAGGCAATCTCGTTATCTGGGCGCTTTAATGGACTTGTAGCTTGCCGAAGAGTAGAGCACATTTCCAGCACACTGTCATGTGTTGCACCCTCTAAGTCACCTAAGGGTACATTTGTCTCCCGGGCAATGTACCCACCTATAACTCTCAACCCGCGGAAGGATAACTGGATAGTCTGCAGGGCTTGGGACTGGGAGTTTCTCCCTTGTATCTCGTTAGTAATTAAGGCGTGTGATAACCCTAGTTAGTTAAAGTAGTAAGCCGTAGTAATTGCTTGGCCGCTTGTGAATGCATGATGTCCAGCCTTGTCTAAGTCTTGTCTAGCTCCAGTACCTGCTATCTCTTGAGCATGTTTGTTTTCCTTATCTTAACGAGAAATGAGTAGAGACAATGAACTATTCAGGCGAAGGGTTACAACCCCGGTCCTTGTCTGGTTGAGATGTATTCTATTTCAATATACGTAGATGGCTATGTCCGCCCCCGCTCTCCAGTATTCTGGTTCTGGGGCGTGACACCCATAAACAAGAAATTGTTCATGGCTTTGCTGAAAATGTACAACTGCTGCACGGGGACTTTCTTCACACCCATGGGGGAGATGGGGCTTGCTTTACACGAGATGCACGCAGTCTCCAAGCTACCTTGGGGAGACGAAGTTTTTGAAGTATATACTCCGACGAACGAAGAGTTCGAGGATCTAGAGCGACGGTTCCCGGGCTTCATAGCTGTCTACCAGGAACTACTGTGTCATCACAGTACATGCCACCAGATATCCATCAAGAAGGACGGCAGCTCGGAAGGAAACCTTCTCCATACTTCGTCCTGGCTCACCTACCTTTTTATGTTAGGTGCCTCAGGTTGGGTTTCTTCCTGCAGTCCTCAAACCCACGAGGAAATACAAAGCCAAGTGTCGACGACAAGAGATCGAGGGCCACATGAGACAGATTTGAGAGTAAAACTGACTCCTTTAGCTATTTTTACCAGAATACCCAGCCGATGTCTGAGAAGGCTCTCTTGGCGGGATTCCTAATGGTATGGATGCGAAATTGTGTGGTCTCAAGAGGGGCTGGTTCCATTGAGAGAATTAGACGTAATTTCATCCTTCCTACTGTGAAGCTGGTCTTCGGAGTCAGACTAGCTCTACTCCCAGCCATGGTGTGCAGTATACACCGTGGCCTTTGCACTTTTATGTCCAAGGTCATCGCCCATGACGTGACGAAAGACTTTGAACGTGTTGAATTGCCATACCACTATCTGATGGGGTGGCTGCTGATGCATTTCCGGTCATTAATGAGGCCTGGCCCCGAAGATGGCGTAACCGCAGATGACGCCTTCATCTTTCAATATCGCACATGCCTTGGGATTGTGAGACTATGCGCACTTGTAGGATGGTGCTATCAAGAGTGGACAGATACAATTTTTTTCTATCTGTTCCTTGATTTACTGCTGAGGAAATAAGGGTTGTACATCTGGATGGTATTGGGCCTCCCCACTTCTTAGATGGTAAAATGCTCCTTTGGTTGTACAACATTCGCCCTTCCTACCTGGTATACCGCAACCGCCATGCTATCTACTTGGAGCCTTACTTGCCCAGTAGGTTCGCCCTGTTTGCCATGAAATATAAAAGAGCAGAACAATTATCGGAGGACTGGACTTTTACTTCACAATACAAACTCGCTTGTACAAAGAAAGCCTAGGGACGAAAGCCTAGGTACAGTAGTCTAAGTACAATTATTTATTTTAGATTCTAGGGAGTAACGATAGAGGCTCGGGAAAGCGACGGCCACTCTTCCTTACTCCTTGGACGATCCGTATGCAGCCTTGACTCCAGAAGATTGCTCGGCGTTGAAGAAATGCTCTCTTTGCTCTCTCTCTGCTTTTTCTCTCCAAGTATTTTGGTGCTCTCTCTGATCTCGAAAAGTGCTCCTTTCTGTATGTAATGTGTGTCTCTCTCGCAAGGGAATGGCACCCTGCTATTTATAAGAATAGGGGACCTCATTAGGGTTCACAATGATTGCCCCTTAAAGTGGCGGCGGTCTGTTGATCGATTAATCTGGGCCATTAATTTCGAGTGTAATGGATCTGGGCCATTTAGTGTAGATTGCACCGAATCCTATCAGTAATTAATGCTGATTAGAATAAATCTCCACGATGATGATCTGCTGATGTCTGCGAATCTGAATGAATAAATTTAATTCATTCTCCTGCCACGTGTCCCAGATTATTGGGATTTGACCCAATCTTTGATTGTGGTAAATCTGGGAAATTGATTGGCTTTATGACACGTGCTTTGGGAGTCACCGAGCCGTATAAGGATTGAGTCGCATAAGGTTTGGCCACGTGTCAGGGCAGCTTGGGGAGTAGACCCCGAATCTTCGAACCACATGATAATCTGGACCATATAATGGGTAGTGAGCTGCATGGATATGATCCTTGTGAGCCGCATAGGGCTGACCCCTGTGAGCCGCGTAGGGCTGTGTCTGCTTGAGCCGCATAGGGCTGTCTCGATCTGGGCCGCATAGGACAACTTCAGCCTGAGCCGCATAGGGGTGTCTCCGCTTGAGCCATATATGGCTGTCCACGTGTCTAGGCTGTATGGCATTTTCTGGATCTCGGGGGGTTGTGTCAGAGATTTTCTTTGATTTCCTAGGATTCTGTCATTATGACAGAGTCATAATTGTCTCTTTATGTCAGGCCTGTCGCTTTGTCAGAGTGGTCAGCCGTCCAAGCAATTAATGCAGTACAGTACGGAGGGAAGAACTATTTGCAAGCCATGTCTCTTCTCTTCTTGAGCCGCATGGAGATTATAGAGCAGCATAGGCTCGTTGAGCCGCATGGATCTTCTGAGCCGCATGGGCTGTCTGAGCTGTATGGAGTTCCCTGGCTGTATGGATCTTTCTTTATTATTTTTCATGCTTCTACAAGACCCCCTTCAAAGTTTTTAATTTACAAAATTGAAATACTTTGAATAAGAAGCATGGCCGTGTGGAAGCTCTTTCTAGCCGCATAGATGTCTTGGCCGCATGGAAGTTTCAGCTGCATGACAGTTTCAACCACATGAACTTTGGAGCCGCAGAATTGTTTCAGCCGTATGGATGGCTTAGCTGTAGAGACTTTTGAACCGCAGGGGTGTCTCAGCCGCATAGTTCTTTGCCACATCATTATTGCCATGTATGGCAATCTTTTGCATTAAAAGTGCTGTTGATTTGCTGTCAGTCTTAAAGGCCACTTTTTGGTGCGGGATCCCAGGGGTTTGGCCTTTATTTTAGGCGGCTTGCCTCGGTAACCGTTAGGTCGGTCCTCGTGTACGCACGGGAACCAAAATGTTTTGCTCTTGTTTATAAATAAAGATGGGTTCAGTCGGAGGGATTTCTTTGCTTCCTCTTTCGTTCCAACTATTGCTGTCTCATTTTTCTTCCCTCATTTCCTTTCTCCGATCGTTGGTCATGGCCCCCAAATCCTCTAAGGTTGCTTCTGCTGCTGCGAAAGGCAAGAAGGCGGCTTCCTCGTCAGCCGTCGTGCCCGAAGTGCACCCTGATGTCCGTCTTGCCCTTAATGGTAAGGGTTGTATTTGGATACTTTGAATCCTAAGAATCCATGGCTCTGTTGCATATTTATGCACAAGCCTTCACCCAAGTTTGACTATAATAGAGCCGCATATGCTGTATGGACTTCATGACCCTCTCATATCCGAGCCGCATAGGAGATGCCCTATGTTTGAGCCGCATGAGAAGGATTTGAGTCTCTGGATATAAACTGCATGAAGTCTCCTTGAACGGAGCCGCATAAGCTTCTGACAGACTGATCCGCATAGCATTTAGTGCCGTAAAAGCTCTTCTGCTTAGAACCGTATATGTTCAATTGATCCGTATAAGCTATCGGACCAATGTTATATGGAATTCCCGATTGCTTTGGGCCGTATGAGGCTGTGTTGGCCGAACCACTTAAGCTCCCTTGGGGCCGTGCCACCTGGAATTAAATTTGAGCCGCATAGGGCTTTATTTGATCCAAGCCGCATAGGCTCGCAGGAACTTGAGTTCAGTAACCACCTTTTAATCCTGTTTCTTTTTGTCCTTTTTTCAGTGAACCTCCCAACCAACCCAGCAGGAGAGCTTCTTGTGGGTTCAGCTCAGTTCACCGTGGGCGTGCGGCTCGACGGCTTAATCCGACATATAGTGGATCAGCTTCCTACTAATGAACCTAGGAAGTGGGTGGTTATCATTAACAACCAGCCTTTCTACTTTCTTTGTTCCATGATGAATTCGGTGAAGCTGGACGAAGAATATCTTAAACTGGCTTTTCTCTTTGGGGATGCCTTTTCCATAAAGAAGTTCCGATTGCTGGATGTTTCTGAGAACTGGGATTTTTCTGTAGACGGAGTGGAGATCCATATCCCCGAGATGGAGCGGCATTATCCCCTCTCGTAGTTTAACATGGTACCGTTGGATAGGACGAGGGTGGGCTCCTTGACTCCCACCGGATGGGGAATGTTTGTGGGCAACATCCACTACAACAGACGTACGGGTTCAGCATGTGCGGGCAAAGATTCAGTTAGTCGGAGTGTGATGGGGCTGCTCCCTGGCACTTTTGTAAACGAGACTGGTCCTAACTTTATGTGCACTCGAGCTGATACCTTTCTGAATCAGCTCGCTCGCAAGGGGTCTTATCTTGTCGGCAGGTTGTCGCTGCTGAATTGGATAAACCCCATTCCTACATGGGCCAATCTTACCTCATGGATCCTGAGGAAATTTAGGGAATCTCTTCAGGAAATTGACCTTTACTATGCCGTCCGGGGCACCTGTTACGGGTTGCCTATTAACAAGCCTTTGTTCATGGCCCTTTTGGAGCTGTATAACTGGCGTACGGGAACTTTCTTCGTGCCCGAGGGAGAGTTGGGACTTGCTCTCCATGAGATGCATGCTGTTTCTAAGCTGCCGTCGGGAGACGAGGCCTTTGAAGTATATACCCCGACGAACGAGGAATTCGATGACCTAGATCGACGATTTCCTGGTTTCGTCGCTGTGTACCAAGAACTGCTGTGTCATCATAGCATCTGCCACCAGACTGCTATCAAGAAAGAAAATAGCTCTGAAGGGACCGCCCCCCATACCACGACCAGGGTCGCGTATCTTTTCAAGTTACGTCCTTCCGGTCGGGTATCGTCTCGAGGTCCTTAAACCCCGGAGGAAGTAAAGGACATGATGTTGAAGGTCAAAAAGTTAAGGTCCACCCGTGACAGGTTCGGGAGTCGCACCGACTCCCTCAGTTATTTCCACTACGGTACCCAGGAGATGTCTGACAAAGCACTCTTGGCCGGGTTTTTGATGATATGGCTACGGAATTGCGTAGTCTCGGGAGGGGCGGGTTCTACTGAAAGGATCAGCCGTCTCTTCATTCTCCCGATGGTGAAGCTGGTTTTCAAACTCAGACTGGCCCTTCTTTCGGCCATGGTGTGTAGTATACACCACGGCCTCCGTGTGTTTTCGTCTAAGGTTATTGCTCGTGAGACGATGCTGGGTTTTGAATGGATAGAACTTCCATACCATTACCTCATGGGGTGGTTATTAATGCACTATCGGTCGTTGATGAGACTAGGAACTGAAGAAGATGTTACTGCTGACGACGCCTTCCTCTTCCGATACCGTCATCAGCCTTGGGAGCACGATACCATGCCGGCCTGCCGGAGGTCGTTGGCGAGAGTTGACGGGCCTGAGTTCTTTGTCTCTCTTCCTCAATTTACCCTTAGAGAAGTGAGGGGAGTACATGTTGACGGCGTTGATCCTACCCAACTTTTATATGAGAAGATGCTTCTTTGGCTGCACAACATCCGCCCTGCGTACCTGGTATATCGTTAACGAAATAACGTATACCTGGATCCTTATCTGCCCTGTAGATTTTCCCGTCAATTCGGGTATAGTCAATTGTTCATGGATTGTCCTAGCGCTTGCTTGAGCTTTGAGGGCAGTGTACTCGATGGCGTCCGGGCTTAGCATTATTACAATGCGGTCCATACCCGGGCCAGCTTCTCGGTCCCCGATGCCAAGACGGCAGGGGATGTTTTGTACATAGCGGCGCTTTATCATGTCGCAACGAGCAAGCCTCCTCTCGACTTGGATATAAATACTAGCTTCATTGCTGGCACTGGTTTGGCTGAGAAGCCAGAGGGATCCAGGAAGAGGAAGAGGGGGGCAAACAGGGTTCCTACGCCGGACTCAGAGTCTACTATGGCGGACGAGGAGGATGATGAACAAGACGCTGATGACTCGTCACATTCTTCGGACGAGAAAGTTGGAAATCAGCCCCCTACTATGCCAGATGAAAGGGTGGCGGGTCAGCCGCCTACTTGGTCTGACGAGGTGATGGAGGATCAACCATCTGCAGTGCCTGGCCCTTCGCGTAAGCGAAGCAGGCGCGTGATTACCGCTGACGGCCGAACCTACTCCATAAAGCACGCTGCGGTAAGACGTCGCAGGCTGTTTATTGATGATGTTGACGTTGTTTCTGAGGTGATTTGAGTTTCAACTACCTCCTTTCTTCTTATTCTATGTTATGGCCTAATCGTTTTTTCCTTTTGCTCTTTATAGGCGTCAGATGAGTTCGCTTCCCAGGACCCGATTGTCGAGGTTGATCCAGTCCTGTCCCATTTGGTCAGTGGTGTGTGCACTGCTATCATTGCTGCTGGGGTTCTTCCGGAGGCGGTCGAGGAGTCTCACCTTGCTGGGCCCTCAACTCATGAGGATGGGGTTTTTACTGCGCCTGTCCCTGAGACATCTGAACTCCAACATGATGACAATGTCCCGGCTGGCTCCCTTTCAGGGACGACCGTGACAGAGAAACCAGTTAAATTCGGATCAGAAGCTGCGGGTGGGGAAACTATGTCGGCTGTGAACGAACTGCAGCCTCCATGCTCTTCCTCTGGTAATACAAGTCAAACCTTAACTTATGAATTAGCCTATTTACTCCGCCATCCTATCCGTCGATTAATGGTTGCTTTGGATGCTCAGATCCCAACCCTTTATTGCCGACGACGGATATTGCTGGGGCGGACCCTACCGGAGGGGATCTGACGGAAGCACACGTGCCTCCTTCTTGTATTGAGGGGCCTCCATCTGGGTCGAGTTCGAGAGCCCAGGTAGCAGTACAGCTGGGACAAGGGACGATGCTTCATGTGCCCTCTTCTGCGAATATAGTTTCGGGGGTTAACCTTTCCGCCTTGCCGAGCATCTAGGCCCTTCGGGCGGCGGAAGAGGAGCTAGCCGCTATTCAAGCATCTTTCCGTACGGAATTTGCTTCCTTGGTGGCGGGGGCGGCAACTTCTGAGGCTACTCCTTCGGTACTGCCTGCCACACTCTTTTTGACGCCGTCCTCTACAGAGGTTTTGGATGAAGTGTCCCGAGATGTGGTCGACAGTTTCAACCGCCACCTGAAGAGGGGGATCGAGGCAACTATGGAAAGGGGGACTCCTTTTACTCTGGCCCGTCAATGCACCGGTGGCCAGATCTATATCCTTAGGACACTCCCTGGTGGAGGGGAACTGGCTGCACTTCTGGAGCCTAAATTATTAGAGGCTGATCGTCTCGTGGCCCAATTTCGTAGGCTGCAGCAAGCTGATTTACCCGCGGCGATAAACCAAGAGCACAATTTCCTTATTACCGCGGTGGAAAAGGTGATGATTAACCGAGAGTCGCTCAAGCCGGCTATATTGAAGGACTGCCGGGATCTGACTCGGTCGTACGATCAATGAAGCCGTCGAACTGAAGACTGCACGACTCGGGAAGCAGATGCCTCCCGTGGGGTAACCGACACCCGGGAACAGATCCTAGAGGTCCAAAGAAAGCTGGCCTTTCTGGAGTCCGAGCTCGAAGCTGCTCGTACTGAAAAAGAGATTGCCATTCAGGAGGCTGACAAGTTTAGTAGGGCTTCATCCAATCTAGAACTTGCCCTGAAGAAGATAGAGAACGACTGGCAGGCGTATATGTATTTGAATGACGCAGAGCAATTATCCCAAGAGGCCGAGCGTCGAGCTAAACGGAGGCTTGTGCGGGGGACTGTATTGGTGAAAAATCGGCTTCTGGAGTTGTGTAATGCTGAGCTATAGTCGGTCTTTTCTCCTTTTGTTTCCTTTCTTTTCTTTCCCCCTCCTTTTTTTTGAGAGGGACGTGGTCCCAAAACATGTAATGTTTTTTTCTTCCTTCAAATAAAGAGTACTTTCCATTCTACCCTTTATTCGTATTGCTTGTTGTGCCTGTGATATGATGGTGGTGTTTACCCCACGCGAAAGACTTGTTTGTGGACTCGTCATCCATGGCATACCTTAGTTTTAGGTATGGATAACAAGTTTGGTTAGGTTACCTGGAGCAGCCATGGCAAAGTAGTCGTGGGTGCTCTCGGTATCGGAAAAAAGAATACCGTAGAGCAGCTGGGCTCCCGGGGCATGATAAGATGGTGGGCTTATGCTAAGAAACTTAGCAGAGGATATTTGTGGGCCTATTATCCTTGGTGTACCACTACTTAGGATACGGATAATAGGATGAAGGGGAACCAACATACTTACACAGAGGTTATGAGGACATGGCTAGTATGAGGGTTTTGTCGTGGAGTCTTCCTACTTAGAGGTAATAAGGACATGGTAGGAGTGGACTCAATGGATGATATTTGTGGTCAACAAAGGACATTTGTGGTCAACAGAGGACATTTGTGGTCAATAGAGGACATTTGTGGTCAACAGAGGATATTTGTGGACCTATTATCCTTGTCGTACTCCGGTTGTGGGTACAGATAATAGGTTGAAAGGAAATCGACATACTTGCTCAGAGGTAATGAGGACATGGCAAGTATGAAGGTTTTTTCTACGGAGCCTTCCCACTCAGAGGTAATGAGGACATGGCAGGAGTGGGCTCAATGAAGTGGGGGTACAAAGAATGACTCAGAGGTAATGAGGACATGGAAGTTCTATGTAGGGGTGATTTGTTTTTGGCGAAAGTGAAACGACTCAGAGGTAATGAGGACATGGCCGTTTTGGAAATTTGTGGATCGGTTACCCTTTTCATGTACTGGAAGTGCGGGTAGTCGATCATGAGGGAGAATCTCTTCCAGGAAAAAAGTTCAGAGGTATGGTCATACATGACTTACTATCTGAAAGAATGACCGGGATGTGAGTTCAGAGGTACGAGAGGGTACATGACTCGAAAATCTGGAGGATGATGAGTGTGAGTTCAGCGGTACCAGCGGGCACATGACTCGAAAATCTGAAAAATTGTGGGGTGAGTTCAGCGGTACTAGCGGGCACATGACTCGAAAATCTGGAAAATTGTCGTTTAGACATAATATTTCTTCAGGAACGTGCCATTGATGGGCAACATGAGCAAATCCCTATTTTGCTTGGCGAGGCGGTAAGCACCGTTGGAGAATACAGCCTCGATGATAAATGGACCTTCCCATTTTGGCTGGAATTTGTCGGCGGTCTTGTGAGTCATGACCATCGGCCTCCGGACTGCCAAAACAAGATCATCCACTTGGAATGTTCTAATTTTAACCTTCTTGTTGAAGGCTCCAGAGATGCGTGCTTGGTAAAGTTTGATCCTTTGCTGAGCTAGGAGGCACTTTTTATCTAAGGCCTCCAACTCTTGTAGTCGGCGTCGGTAGTTATCATCCGTCGTCAATTGATGAGTGATGGCGATGCGGAGTGAGGGTATTTGAGTCTTCAATGGGAGAACTGCTTCACTCCCATACATCAGGGAGAATGGTGTGTTCCCGATAGCTGTTCAGACTGTAGTACGGTACGCCTATAAATATTCACCGAGCTTCTCGTTCCAGTCGCATTTGTTGGAAGATACGAACTTCTTGAGTAACTTGATGATGGTTTTGTTGAATGCTTCTTCTAACCCATTTGCTGCTGGATTGTATGGCGTCGAAGTAATATTCTGGACGCGGTGCTTGTCGCAGAATCGATAAAAGACGTGGCTTGCAAACTGCGGACCGTTATCGTGGACGATCCTTCGGGGCAGTCCAAAGCGATAGATGACGTGATGCTTGAGGAAGTTGTTCACGTTTGAGGTTTTGACTTCTATAAGTGGTACAGCTTCTGCCCATTTGGAGAAGTAGTCCGTGATCGCAAGTATGAAGCGATGTCCTCGGGAGGAAGGTGGGGTAATTGGACCGATGAAGTCCATTCCCCATGCTTCGAAGGGCCAGGATGCCACTATTGGATGTAGAAATTCGGATGGCTGGTGAATAAAGTCCGCGTGGACTTGGCAGGCTTTGTATTTTCTCGCATAGTCTATCGCATCTGCCACCATCGTGGGCCAGTAGTAGCCCATTCGGCGGAGACGGTCTTACAATTTAGGGCCAGGCTGATGGGCCCCGTAGACACCGTCGTGAGCTTCTCGTACGGCTTCTTTGGCTTCTGCATTCGACAGACACCGAAGCAATACTCCTTCATAGGATCGGCGATACAGCATTTTCGTTTCTGTATCGTAAAAGAATCTGAGAGAACGCCGTCTGATGGAGGTGGCTTCCTTCGGGTTCTCGGGCAGAATGTCGTAGACGACGAAGTCAATGAATGGTTGTCTCCAATCTGGGATATCATCGATCATCTGAGCGGAATAACTCGCCACAAATTGAACATTATTCTTGGGGCAGACCAGTTCGTGGCCTATTATGTCTACCGATTGATGAGTATGATTTGGCACTGCTAGGGAGGCGGCCAGACCTGCTAAGGCATCGGCTTCGATATTTCGGAGTCTGGGAACCCCTCAAACGACAAGATGATGTCGATCGCTATCTGTTGATAGGGGATCATGTCTTCTTGGCGAACTTCGTATGAGCCCCGGATCTGATTGACGATTAACTGAGAATCGTCGTATGCTTCAAGATATTCTACCCCCAGCTCCCTTGCAAGTTGGAGGCCAATGACCAAAGCATTGTACTCGGCCACATTGTTAGAGCAGGATTCTGTGTGAGAGTAAGCACGGTTAATCACCAATCCAGAAGGATAAACCAGCACCACCCCGACTCCGACGACGATGTTGCCTTTGGGTCCAATTCTTGAAGTACCGTCGAAGAACATTCGCCATATATCATTGTGAGAGGTTGCATGCGAGTCGGCGACCTCATCTGGGATTTCTTTGTATATTCTGGATTACTCCGAACCCGGGTGGGCTGCCAAAAAGTCTGCCAGGGCTTGGCCTTTGACCGCCTTTTGTGGTACGAAGATCATGTGATAAGGGGACAACAATATTGCCCATATAACGAGGCGAGAGCTGAGTGCCCCTGGTTTAGTCATGAGGACCCTGAGAGGGTTGACTCATGAGATCACATGTATTGTTTGTCCAGTGACATAGTGTCGCATCTTCTGAATGGCGAACACTAGGGCAAGGCATTCCTTCTCCACAGCGGTGTATCGGTGCTCTGGCCCAATCATCATTCGGCTGAGGTAATATATGGCTTGTTCATGGCCTGCATCATTGTTTTGTGCCAGTAGGGCTTCGAGGGAATGCTCTATTGCTCGTACGTAGAGCAGGAATGGTTTTCCAGCAACCGGGGCCACCAGGACTGGAGGGTTTGACAAGTATTCTTTGATGCTGTCGAAGGCCCGCTGACATTCTTCGTCCCATACGAATGAGACACCTTTCTTCATGAGGTGGGTGAATGGTCGACATCGTCCGAAGAGGTTAGAAATGAACCTCCTAATGTAAGCTAGCCTCCCTTGGAGGCCTCTGAGTTCGCGAAGATTTCTCGGGGGACCCATCTCCATGATTGCCTTTGTTTTCTCAGGGTCTACATGGATACCCTGGGCGGTGATGATGAAGCCCAAGAACTTCCCGCTGGATACACCCAGAACGGACTTCATAGGGTTCATTTTCAAATTGTGCACTCGTATCAGGTCGAATACCGTCCTCAGATCATGCAGATGGTCTCCCTTATAGCGACTCTTGAAGGCGATGTCGTCAACATAGCACTCCACCGTCTTGCGTAAGTGGTCTCTGAACATGATGCTTATGGCTCTTTGATATGTGGCGCCAGCATTCTTTAAACCGAAAGGCATAACTGTGTAGCAGTATGTGCCAATCGGTGTTCGGAATGATGTATGCTTTTCGTCGTCAGGAGACATCATGATTTGGTTGTACCCCGAGAAGCCATCCACGAATGACATACGTTCGAAGCCGCAGGTGTTGTCAATCATGATATCTGTGATAGGGAGGGGGAATTCATCTTTGGGGCATGCCTCGTTCAGATTGCGGAAGTCGATGCAGATTCGAATCTTCCTATTCTTTTTGAGGACGAGTACTATATTGGTGACCCAATTCGGATGTTGTTCCTCACGAATGAAGCCGTTGGCTATCAGTTTGTTGACTTCGGCCTCGATCACATCTATGATGCCCGGGCGGAAGCGTCGCTGTTATTGTTTGACTGGCTTTGCATCTGGCCGAATGTTGAGCTTATGAAGAGCAATATCGGGATTTAACTCTGGCATGTCTTCATAGCTCCAGGCGAACACATCGATATATTCTTTGACCAGTTCCAGCAATGATTCTCGCTCTTCGTCTGTTAAGCTTTTAATGACAAAGATTGGTTTTGGAGAAGACTCGCTGCCGAGATCTACTTGCATGACCTCATCTTCAGTAGGAGGTTCTCTCTGTTCGAACCACTTTTCCCATTACGCATCCAGCTGCTGGGCCCAAGGCTCTAGCTCGAGGATTTCAGGGATGTCTTCATCTTCTTTATAAGCGTCGGTGAACGCCATGTTGACTGACAGGACTTGTCTGAATACATCTCCGATGCTGTTGTCTGAGTCAAGTTGGTGACCCGGTTGAATGTGAATGTCAGTCGTATTCTTTATCTGAGCTTTCAGGGGTCGTCGTAGGTGTTACATATCCTAATCTACATCGAGTCTTGCTATAGTAGTTGTAGGTCCTAAAAAATCAAGTTGCATCAATCAACAAAATCAAGAAATCAAAATATACATCATCTTGTTGAATTGCGCAGACAACAGATTGCGCAGCCAACCGATTGCGCATTCTAATTTGCGCACGCAACCGATTGCGCAAGCTGACGTGGCAGAAGTCATCATTACTAAATCAAATCAAATCTTTTCTGACAACTGACAGCACGGATAACAAGGAGTCTGTTCGTTTCCTGCGCCGCACAGTGCTCGAGGGCGGCTGACAGCTGGCAGCGCAAACCAATCCTGCGCAATTTGAGTTTGCGCAAACCATGTATGCGCAATTCAACTCTGCGCACTCTATCAAATGTAACTGTTAAGTTACACGTGGCATTCATGCCATCGATTGTTCATTACGTGGCAACTGTTTATGCACGATCATGCGCATTTCTATCAAATCATGCCATGTGTCCATGATAATCGGCCCACGATCCAGTAACTATCTGCGCAAATCAATGTTGCGCAAACCAATGCTGCGCAAATCATCATGCGCAGTCCAAAATAACTGAAAGTTAGTTATTTCCAGAACTCTATAAATAGAGTTTCAAGTCTTCATTCAAGGGATCAGAGATCAGATATCAAAGATCAGAAATCAGAAATCAGAGAGTCCAGGAGTTCTTGCCAAAGTGCTGCTGCATTCTTCCGAGACTTTTGTCTTCAACTTCCAAGGCTTTTCGCCTTCAATTCCAGAGTTGTTTTCAACTTCAGAGGCTTCGTCTTCAAAGTTCACATCGTCCAAGGGATAAAGCAATCGTCATCGAGATTGGATTCCTACAGTTGTAATTTTCCCAGAATTCTTGTAATCTTTATTACAGTTTGTATCAATAAAGTTCTATACTTTTGTTTTTGCAAACAAAATGGCGACTCTGCTGGGGACAACTTTCTCCTCCGACGAGGAAGTAGCAACTCAATGTGACGTAGCGTCTATCGGGAAGACGCAGAAGACCCTGGTTGTCAAGGTCAACCAGACAGCCTACGAGGCAATGCTCAACTCCAAGACCATTCCCCGTACTGCAGCCACTTCTGCCAAGAGCAAAGTGCGCTCAGTTTGGGTCTCCAAGACTGCTGCACAATCTGGCAGTTTTGCCACCAAAGGTGCTGTACACTCTGTTGCACAATCTGCTGGCCAGTCTGCTGCGCAAACTGCTGTGTCAATTGCTGCACAGTCTGTCTCAGCAACTGCTGCACAATCTGTTGCAGTCAATGCTGCGCAATCTGTTACAAAAGTTGCACAAGCTACTTCATATGCTGCCTTGTCAAAACAGAAGACTCCTATGACTCTGGCGCAATTGGCAGTAGCTTTTCCTGCGCAAAACAGCATTCCAGCAGCCAAAGTGCATCCTAAGCACTCTAAAGCAAGGACTCCTACTTCTGTGGCCAGAACCAATGTACCCTCCACTCATGCGCAAATCACTTCTGCGCAAACTAAGAGAAACAGCCCTTTGGCTAAATTCTCTCCTTCTCATAATCAAGAGAAAATATCTGATTCTCCTCTTAAACATCCTGCTGTTCTAGCACAATCTACTGGGGGTAGTCCTTTGGCTATTCCTCCTCCTTCTCAGATCAAAGGAAAAGGCCCGTTGGTCTTTTCTCAAACTTCCTTGTCTCATGACTTGGAAGACAATAGAGGAAAATGCTCTTTAGTTATCCCTTCTTCTCAGAACAAAGGAAAAGGCCCTTTGGTCTTTTCTCAGTCTTCTTCGGTCTTTACTGAAGTAGATCAAATTGCACGTGTTTCAACACCCGTCAGCACAAGATCTCCTACAAACAAAGATTCTTCTGACAAAGGAACTTGCACTGATCAAAAAGGTATTCTGCCTACCCCAGTAGCAGAATTCCAAGACCTCCCAACTTTCAAAATATCTCGTTCCAAACAAGGAAAACTGTTGGTGTCTCAAACAGAAACCTCTGGGGGTGAATTTGCAGACCTACGAACATATCTTAACAGGCCAACTTCAGCAAAACGTAAACAGCCAATGCCGAAGGTTAAGCCTCAAAGACAAATCTCCAGAAACATAAATTCTGATACCTATGCCAATGAAATGAGTACTTCCTTGTATACACAGGGGACAAAACATTTGAAGAATCGAAACCATGTTCCAAATATTGTTAAAGAACACATTCCTCGAACTTTTCCCCGTCCCGGCATGGTTTCTGATCTTCGAGAACATCTCAGACAAAAACGGGATATTGTCTCAACTCTTTCAAATCAACCATCTGATCATCATTGCAATCATAAAGTCATCATCCAATGTTGTTGTCAAACAACAAAGCGATCTATCTTCGATCGTCTAACTTTTGTTAAAACAGAACCAATGTCAGAAGAAGACGAAGTGTTGTACGCTTCTGTCAATATGGCTTCCCGAGACACCGGGGGTAGAAAGTGCTCCAAACATGGTAAGCCTCGCAGACCAAGCCAACGATATTTGGATTTACTCCAAGAATCCTCTGAAGGAGTATTTCAACATACTCGTTCCCACAGCCGAGACACAATCGGTCAAAGGAATCTTCCCCAAGATCCTTCAGCTTATCTTCCTACTTTTCAGTCAGGAGACGAATCTTTCTCTGATTATGATGCATATAGTGAAAGCTCTGAACAAACAGTTTCGTCTACTGTGCCTAGAGAAGTGACGGCATATGTTGTTACTGATGATCCAGATGCTTCAACTTCTGTAAACCAAGAACAGCGTATTGTTGCACTGGAGGACAAATTGAAAACCATGGCTGAAATGGTCGCCAGTATGCATTCTATCATTATGGCACAACATGCTACCCCACCAACTGTACCGGCTGCTATAAACCCTGAAATCATAGCTTCATCGGTGCCTGTCAATACTGGGCTGGGGGTAGTACCTCCTCAGATGCCTCCTGTGCAAGTACAAGTTCAAACTACACCCAGTTAATCAGGTGCTGGAGGTAGTGCTTATAATGCTGTCCCTCCTCCTACCACGGCTCCTTCCTCTTCATCTGAAGATGCTAATGAAGCAGTCAAGCTTTTACGAACTCAGTTTGAAGCTTTCAAAGAGAAAGACAACCTGCAAAGGTTGGGAATCAAACAGCCATATCCCGTCGAATGGAAAGAAGTTCCATTTCCTCCCAAATACAAGATTCCAACAATCGCTCTCTTTGACGGTAGTACCTCACCAAGTCAATTCATCAATCACTTCGAGGTAATGATTGTTCAACTTCAACCAAACGATGCTCTTCTTACCAGAGTGTTCGTCGGTTGTTTAGCCGGCGTAGCATATGACTGGTACAGAAGTCTGCCCGATGGTTGTATCACTTATTTCTCAGGTCTCAAGCAAATCTTTCTAGAACGATTCTATGAGGGATTCAATGACATGACTATGTCAGCCCTAAATAAAATCAAACAGAAACATAACGAGACTGCAGAGAGTTTCATTGAACGTTTTCGCCGAGAAGCCCTGAAAATGCCTCCAGGGACTCCTGCTACTGTTACTATAGATACTTGTAAGGCAAATCTCTTGCCTATTATCAGTATGTGGACAGGCTTAACTCAGTTTCAAGACTGGCCATCCTTCATTGTTAATGCCAAAGCAGCTGAAGTAAGTGCTGATAAATTCAAACAGTTGGGGGTACAAATGTCTAACCCCGATCGGGATGAACATCAAGCGTCAGGCGGTGGAAATCGCCAAAACAACCGCAAGAACAAAGAGACTCTGAACATTAATCTGAAAAGCAAAGAGTCTTTGGCTGTCAACGTAGCTCAGCCTACGTCCACTTCCACTCCTTCTGCACCACAACCGAGGGAACCTCGTCCTAAGGTAGAGTATTCTTTTGACGAGAATGACACGGCAAGTATCTTCGATTGTTTACTCAAAAGCAATAAGATCCAGCTCCCAGACCCAAAGAAACCTGATGAAGTCGGTAAGACCGATCATCCTAAGTACTGTGTTTACCACCGATTCATTGGACATCCTACTAGAGCATGTTATGTGCTCAAGGGCAAGATTCAAGAGCTTGTTAACGCTGGAGTTGTTACTCTGCAACAAGATGAAAAGACTGTCACTGCCAATATGGTTTCAGTTCAGTTCGGTAACTTTCCTCCGCAGATGATACAGCATGGTGTCATTCCTATTCCGAAAACTACTCTTGAGATTGAAAATATTCCTTCTCCACCAAATGAAGGTCTCGTTCCTTTGTCTCTAGACAATGGTGAGGTTATGTGGATTCACCCCAATCTTACTTCAGAGTTCGAGGATTCTTCTTCTTCCAAGAAGAAAAGTCGCTCCAAAGGCAAGACGAAGATTTGCAACATGGTATCTTTTGATCCCATAGTTGACGAAGAAATTCTATTAGGCACCAGATCAGGAAAGCCCTATTTGAAGGATTACCCTGAAACTCAAGAGAATCTTGCTTCTTCTTCTGAACCTACCTCAGCACAACCTGCTCTAGCTGAAGAGAATCCTGCTGCACCTTCACCAGTTGTGATTCCTATTCCTCCTAAGCCAGTGACTGCTGATAAAGGCAAACAACAAATCCGCTTTGACAAACCTTTGAAGAAATCGTCTCCTACAGGACTCGAGAAGCCTTACAACTTCGATATATTGGCTCAACTAGCCAATACCCCAGCAAAGTTGTCTATCTTTGAACTCTTGCGTCTTTCCAAAGAGACTCGAGAAACCCTCAACGAAGCTCTTATGCAAGCAGAAGCTTGTCTAACCTTTCTCAAAAAGCCCGAAGCAGAATCAGTCTCTTGTAATAGTGTTCAGGAATTCATTCCGAACATAACTTTTATGCAAGATGACATGCTGATGGAAGACAACAGGCATGACCGTCCTCTTTACTATACAGGATATATCGATTCGATGAAAGTCGATCGTATTCTGATAGATCCAGGGTCTGCTCTTAGTATCATGCCGAAGACAATGCTCGATGCTTTGAAAATTCCTGTGCATAGTCTCTCCACTACAATCACTACCATCCTTGGATTCAATCAAGGAAAGAGTGAACCTTTGGGCAAGATTCGCCTAAAACTTCAAATTGGCAATCTTCGCACAAAAGTTACATTCTACATTATTGACAATTTTGGTTGTTCTTACAACGCTCTATTGGGGAGACCATTCTTACACGAGCACAATGTTGTTCCATCAACCCTTCATCAATGTTTCAAATATGTTGATGACAAAGGCGTAGTTCGTAAGGAGGTTGCGGATCTTTATCCCTTCAAAGGTGTTGAAGCATACTGCAACGACGCTCGGATGTATAAGGATGAATTCATGAAAATCGTGTTAGCATTAGACACTGAAGAAGAACAAGAAGCGACGCCTAAAGACACTCTAATCATACCCGTCAAAGGGCGAGTTTCTCATCCTCAATCTTCCAAGCCACTGGCTATTCACTTATCAGCCCAAAAGAAGTCAATTGATGCTGATCAAGATCAAAGGGAGCTCACCTCTTCTGAGCCACTTGTTATCGATTTACGTCGTAATAAGGACAAAAAGCAGCTCACTTCTTCTGAGCCAATTGTTGTTGATCTCATTCGCAACAAAGAAAAAAAGGAGCTCACTTCCTCTGAGCCACTTGTTATCGACCTCCGTCGTAACAAACCGCCTCCACGTTCTTCTTCTCCCCCTCTTGTAATTAATCTGACTAAGCCTGCTAAGGCCAAAGGTCCTGTTGTAAATACTGATGTACAAATCAATGAAAAAGCACCTACTTTCCAGTATACTGATGTTATTTATCATACTAAATACTATTTAGATATGTTAGATAGCTTCCAATCAATTACAATGGGAGTTGTGCAATCTCTTCATACAGAGGTCTTACTCGAACACTCAGATGATTCATACTTTGTTGTCTCTTCTCGAAAGAGAGGCGAGAGTCCAATAATTTTTATTAAAGGACCAGAACAAAAATTCAGTTATACGGATGACAGTAAACTTAACGACACGGGGCATATCCAACTCTATCGTTATAGTCAACAATCAAAAGACATCATTCGAAAAATGGGTTATGATTTCAAAAGTGGCTTCAATTACGGTAAGGGTAGACGAACTCCTATTCGTACAACTGTTCCGAAAGGAAAGTCAGACATGTACTATAGCAGGACTAAGAGAGGTCTCGGATATGCTTCTCCTCCATTGTTATCCCCAGCAGTCTCCGACTCCGACAGTGAAGAACGCTCTAACTCATCTGATTCCAGATCTTGGGATTCTGATACTAGCATTGGTGAAGTCCATAGGTTGGTCGTATCATCTAACATGGTCTCCGTTGAACTTCCAGAAGACTATGACGAGAATGTGGAAGAAAATCCTGAAACAGATCCTTGGGCTCAGCATATGGACAATCAGTGGGTACTTCGCTTTGAACAACGTGAACCACCTACTGAAGATCAATTAGTTCAAGTTGATGTAGGAGAAAGTAGCTCGCCTCGTCCAATCTTTATCAGCAAAAATCTTCCAGAAACAGACAAGGAAGAGTTGATTCTTCTTATTAAAGAATATATCGATGTCTTTGCTTGGAGTTATGAAGACATGCCAGGTTTAGATCCCAAGATTGCTACACATAAACTGAACATTTTGCCTAACGCAAAACCTGTTAAGCAACAACAGCGACGCTTCAAACCAGAAATGATGGACGCGATCGATGATGAAGTCAAAAAGCTCATTGCTTGTGGCTTCATTCGAGAAGAACAACATCCTGATTGGGTAGCCAATGTCGTCCCAGTTCTGAAGAAAACTGGCAAAGTTCGAGTCTGTATTGACTTCCGGGATCTTAATGAAGCATGTCCAAAAGATGAATTTCCTCTTCCTATTACGGACGTCATGATCGACAATACTTGTGGGTTCGAACGAATATCTTTTATGGATGGATTCTCTGGATACAATCAAATCAAGATGCATCCTGAAGATGAAAAGCATACTTCTTTCCGCACTCCTCGTGGTGTTTATTGCTATACGGTGATGCCATTTGGTCTTAAGAATGCTGGTGCAACTTACCAACGTGCTATGAGTACTATTTTTAAAGATCATCTTCGCAAAACTGTTGAATGCTATGTTGACGATATTGCTGTCAAAAGTCGTCTAAAGGAAGATCACCTCCAAGACCTGAGAACTATCTTCAATCTCATGCGCCAACATCAACTCAAAATGAATCCCACCAAGTCGTTCTTGGGTGTCTCTAGTGGCAAATTTCTCGGCTTCGTCATTACCTCTAAGGGTATACACGTAGATCCCGAGAAGATCAAAGCCATTCAAGAGATGCGTCCTCCACGCAACTTAAAAGAGCTACGAGGATTCCAAGGTCGACTTGCGTACATCAGGAGATTCATCTCGAATTTGTCTGGACGTTGCAGACCATTCACTCAACTAATGAAGAAAGGTGTATCTTTCGTTTGGACTGAAGAATGTCAACAAGCATTCGATAATATCAAGCGATATCTCATGAACCCACCAGTCTTGGTGCCACCTATTTCTGGTATTCCGTTCTTAATGTATGTCCGTGCTATGGATCATTCATTGGGTGCTTTACTTGCCCAAAAGAACAAAGAAGGTCACGAACAGGCCATTTATTATCTTAGCCGTACTATGATTGGTGCTGAACACCGTTATAGTCCAGTTGAAAAAGAATGCTTGGCTCTCATGTTTGCTGTACAAAAGACGAGGCATTATATCATTGGTCAAACTATTCATGTTATATCTCGAGTTAACCCTCTCCGGGTACTTATGAAGAAACCAAGTACACTTAATTCTCGGTTGGCTACATGGGCAATCCTGCTAGCTCAATATGACATGGTGTATGTTCCACAAAAGTCTGTCAAAGGTCAAGCGCTGGCGGACTTTTTAGCGGCTCATCCTGTACCTGAGACATCTAAGCTCTATGACGAAATTCCAGACGAAACATTGGAAGTCAACATGATCTCCGAAGAATTTCCAACCTGGCGTTTATTCTTTGATGGTGCATCAAGGATTGGACCAAATGGTGCTGTTGTGGCAGGTGTTGGAGTGGTCCTCGTTTCTCCAGACGGATCAACTATCCAAAGAGCCTACTCTTTAGATGAACCTTGTTCTAACAATGTAGCAGAGTATAATGCTCTACTTATTGGCCTTCAGTTAGCTAAACAACTGAACGTTGAATATCTTGAAGTATACGGTGATTCTAAACTGGTTGTTAATCAGGTTAGAGGAACCTATGAAGTCCGTCATCAAGACCTAGTACCTTATCATGAGGCGGCAATCAACTTAGCTATATCATTCAAAGATTTCTTCATTGACTATGTGCGGCGGGCTTGCAATACTGAAGCAGACGCTTTAGCCAATCTTGCAGCTGTCTTAGCTATCCCTATTAAAAGACAGCAGGTGGTAGTTATCTCCAATCGAGAACTGTTCTGTATTGAAAATAATCGTAATATTGAATTCAGCAATTTTGCTGAAGTTAATGTTATCGATGATGACTGGAGAACTCCTTTTATCGACTTTGTGGTACATGACATACTCCCCGAAGATCCTAAGGAGGCTACAAGCGTTCGTCGACGATCTCTCCGATTCTATTATAATCAAACTACTAAAACTCTCTATCGGCGAACTTATGACGGTCTTCTTTTACGCTGTCTCGCTGGTGATGAAGCTAAGCAAGTACTGCGTGAAGCTCATGACGGTGTATGTGGAGCACATCAGCCTGGTCCTAAGCTACAGGACCGCATTAGACGCATGGGTTACTACTGGCCCTCTATGGTATCGGATGCCATTGAGTATGCAAGGAAATGTCGAGCCTGTCAAATCCATGCAGACTTCATTCATCAACCATCAGAATTTTTACACCCGACAGCTACTTCTTGGCCTTTTGAAGCTTGGGATATGGATATCATAGGGCCCATTAATCCTCCTTCTTCTAGAGGACATCGGTTCATATTGGCGATAACGGACTATTTCTCCAAGTGGGCTGAAGCTATACCACTGACTGAGGTTAAGACTAGCAGTGTCATCAACTTCGTTAAACACCACGTCATCTATAGATTTGGTGTACCCCGAAGAATCGTTCATGATAATGGACCTCAGTTCATCAGTCAGAAGTTCACTAGATTCTGCGATGATCATCGGATTGATAATGTTGCTTCAACAGCATACAATCCTGCCGCTAATGGTTTAGCTGAAGCCTTTAACAAAACCATCATTAAACTCCTCAAGAAGTTTGTTTCCACTAACAAACGGAACTGGAGCGAGAAACTTGGCGAATGTCTTTGGGCCTATCGAACTACAGTCCGTAATCCAACAGGCTTTACACCTTTCTCTTTAGTGTATGGCTGTGAAGCCGTTCTTCCTTTAGAGCTGCAAATTCCTTCTTTAAGGATTGCCGTCGCTAACGAGCTTACTACAGAGAACAACGATCTTCTTCGACTTCAAGAGTTAGAAGCGTTAGATGAGAAGCGATTAATGGCTCAACAGCATATTGAGCTATATCAAGCCCGCATCTCAAAGACTTTCAATCGCAAAGTTAAAGTCAGAGCATTTCAGCAAGGAGAACTTGTTATAGCAGTCAGACGTCCTATGACTATGACTCATATGAGCAAAGGGAAATTCGATGCGAAATGGGAAGGTCCCTATGTTGTAAGCAAAGTCTTCTCAAATGGAGCCTATCAACTTTCAGAGCTCGATGGTCGAATTGCCATGATGCCTATCAATGGCAAATTTCTTAAGAAGTATTATGTATAAATGTAAATGCTTGTAAAATCGTCAAACAGGATCAGGTTCATAAATAAAATGCAAATTTTATTTCATCATATGATAGTACATAATATTAAAGGTCACTATCATCTTTTTCTATATTCGGATGCGGGCCACTGCCGTCCTTCTCGAAGACATGGTCAGCAAAAGAGCTAAGAACCTCCTTGCTGGAACCCACGAGGAATTTGCAGGCGGCCATCCTCATGGCTTCTTCTTCTTCAGTCTTTCCTGGTTCGAGCAGGAAGTCCAAGATATCCCGTGGCGGCTGGGGTACAGACGGACCTTCGCCCGCTTTTGCTTTTTTCGGCTGGATTGGATCGACAGGGCGCTCTTCAGTGCCCTTCTCAACCTTCGGGGCGATCTCGGCCTTCTTAGATACTTCTCCGGACGACGACATTTTTATGTTGAAAAGCAGAAGTGTTCATTCCTGTCAGACTTCTGTTATATTTATAGGCAGAAGTTCCTCAAATAACGAAGAGACGGTTCATCCGTTCATTTATCACATTCATCAGACGGTTCATCCGTTCATTAAAGGCCCGACGGTTCATCCGTTCATTTATCACATTCATCAGACGGTTCATCCGTTCATTAAAGGCCCGACGGTTCATCCGTTCATTTATCATATTCGTTTGACGGTTCACCCGTTCATTGTCATCCATCATTTGATGGTCTTCCCGTTCATTCATTTTCACAAATATTGATGATTCATCATCGTTCATTATCTACATCAGCAACTTGTCGTTTTCGATTAAGTTGTCAAAATCGAAATAATAATATTCAGTATATTCTGCCATGTCCATATTACCTCTGAGCAGATATAATGAATATAATTATTTTCTACAAAATTATCAAGAAATATATCATGTCTTGCACCTCTGAATATATTTTCTATCTCTATTTATTTATATCTAAATAAGATATGCAATAAATAATGGAGCCACAACAAAATGTCTTTTATATCAAAATACGGGACATTACAAAAGTGTAGCTATGGCAATAAAACACAATAAAAATCAAGAAGGAGGGACAATCAGATTGTCAATCTGCTGCTTCAATGTCCGCAGCTCTTCTTCATGTGTTGATTCTACTATCTTTCTTGCTTCCTCCATCCCATTTTCTTCATCAAAGATGGGCATATCCACTGTCCTGCGAGTAATTTCAGCACTATGAGTCTCGTCATACTCATTTTTCTCCTGAATTAGGACATTGAGTTGTTCAATCATAAATCGTTGATTGGCAGTTTCTTCTTCAAATTCCTTCTGAAGGCGAATAATTTCCGCTTTCAATTCAGCAAGCCTCTGTCCTTTGTTCTCAGCTGCCAAAGTAACTGATTCTATCTTTGAGTTGAATTCTGCTGACTTTGCAGAATGAGCTTCTAAAAGGTTCTGAAGGTTTATCCTTTCTATATCAGCTTCTTGGGCTAGTCGTTCATATTCAGCTTGCACCAGAGAGTCTATATTCTTCTTCTTGAGCTCTTTATATTTCCTTATGGATACTTCCAACTCATCTAATATATGTTCAAGAAGAACGGCTTGGGCTTCGTCTCCTTGGCCTCTTATGGCTTTTATCAGGAAAGAAGTGGGGTCCCTAACCATAATGAAGTTAGCTCCTTCCTTCTCTATCATTTTACGGACAAGAGATCCCAATGACTCAAAGAAACATCTGGTAAAAGATTGGACAACTTGCTGATTGATGGCTATAGTTCCAGGAGTCGAAGCTACCCCTGTTGAGGATGGGGTAGTCGGTTGCTCAATCCTTTGCTGATGAATGATAGGCTCTTTAAACAAAGGAGCTAGAGTAGAACTAGCTGCTCCTCCTGTTTGTTCTTCTGCAAAAAGTAAAATTATTATTTTACTAATTTGCCAATAAACAAAAAGATCAAATTAAAAAAGCAGCAGTCTTACCTTGATTGGATCTAACAACAACTGCATTTCCTGCTGGAATAGACTCCCGTTGAACGGAAGTAGCTTCAGTTGCGACAGCTTGGCTGCTGCCCGCTTCAGAGCCGCAAGATAAGTGATGGCTACTACTAACAACTACCATTGGAATAGGCACCATAGCCAGGTCCCTCGGAGGTGTTGGTAGAGTATCAAGACCTGCAAGAACTACAAATGAAGATATTAGATATCAATCTATTTTAAAGAAAGAAGATTGTTAAATATCATTTTATACCTTGAGGTTCGGTAGCGGGACTCTCTTGCTGAACATCTTCACCAGCCACTTCTTCAGGGGATACTTCTATCTCGACGTCTTCATCAGGGTTAACAACCTTTTCTACTAACGCTTCTACTTCAATATCCTTTTTAGGATCCGAAGCATCGTCGGCGGTTTCAAGAGATATGTGTTCTTCGTTGTCCCCTTCAGGATTCTGTATATACTTATCAATATTTCCAGACGAAGAGCTTTCTTCATCCTTATCTTCTTCTTCTTCTTGGGCTACATTCCCACTGTCAGTTGCGGTGAGATCCTCCTGCAGGCTATAACAATCTTCTAAAGCTTCGATTATTTTATGCTCTTCTTCTTCACGAAGAGTCTTTGGGGTAGGAGGAAGCTGAGTCGTCTCTACGACAGGTGAAAGGGGTCGTGTAATATTTAGCTCCTCTTCAATGATGTTTTCTCTGAGTATTTCAACTTCAGTTCTGGGGTCAAGATCTCCCCTTTGTTCAGTCTCTTCAAGGATTTTATTCCCTGATTCAGAAACAGGGGTGGGAGATGGCATTATAAATCCTGCTGCAGCATCTACTGAAGTCAGGAGTTGTTTGGAAGAAGAGGCTTCTAAATTTCTTCTGGTAACCAACTTCTTCTTCCTTCTGTGTAGAGGTCTATCGGGACTCTCTACATTTATTGGTGCTGTTTGCTTCTGTACAGAAGTTGGTGTAGTAGTAACTTCTTGATTTGTCTCGGCTAGCTGCCGAGATTGGGATCTTGTAGTCACTTTATCAGAAGAATGTTCCAAGACCAATTTCTTCTTTGCTGCAGGAGCAGGAGGCTCCTCTCTTCTTCTTTTCTTGGCAGGAGACTTTCCCACTCTTAGAGAGATCCGCATTGCTGCGTTTATCTCTTGTTGGAACATCATTTCTCTTGAAGTTTCTAGGGGTTCATCCGCCGGTTCGTTTGCCTCATCATTGGCAGGGATTGATAAAGCTATCCTCCCTTTCCTCAATCTTATCGCAGAAGCAAAACTATCGGCAAGATTAAAGTTCTCGGCAAAAGTATTTGCAGATGTGTAGAATACCGAGTATGTAAAGAGCATCCGAGGCCCTTGAGGAGTGCTCTTTGGTGGCATAGAGAAGGTAGCCTTTGTGTCACGGGCATTGTAGTAGGCCCAAGCTCGGGCCCCGTCAATCAAGAAACCTTTGCCCTGAAGGCAGGTGATTGCGTTCCCTACGTGGAACTGATCATACCCAAATTGTCTAGCAAAACGGCTAGGGAGGTATGGTTCCAAAAAGCATTCTTCTTCAAAGCGGTATACTAAATGAGATGGTCGAATTGTCTTCAACCATTCAAAGGCCACACGGTTTAAGGGCTGCAGTTTTGAATCTACCATGTTGGGTGGCATCTGGTCATGACCGGCCGGGAGAGGCGCGCAACAGAAGTTCCATCCTCTGTTCAAATTTAAAACGAATCTGCATTCACTCAGAGAGGTGTACTTCCATTTACCCTGAGAATATCTGTGCAAGAAGCTGCCATCTACTGGTCCCATACCAGGGTCCATTAAAGTTGGATAGTGGAGGAGTAACCATCCAAAGAGATAAGTGTACGGCATTTCGAGACGGGGGAATTCTTTCTCTCCCTTTGCCTTCAGCATCAAGTCAACATACAAGCGAAGACTCGCATTCAATCTGCAGGTCATTGCCGATAACAAGTCAACCTTATAACCGAAGACTAGCTTGACGGCAGCAAAAAGTACACCACGATGAAAACGGTCCACTGCACTAGATCCCGGGACCACGAATCGTCTGAGCCAGTGTGTCAGAAATCCTGCTAACTGGGCTTCTTTGGACATGGGTCTGTAACCCATTCTCAAAAAACTCTCCAAAATGTCACCTTTCTTTAAAGGTGGACATTGATAATCATCCTTCATTTCCTTATCATAATGTTTACTTTCTTCCATCATCTTCATGACTTACGTGTTAATCAAAGGTTTGAAAAAATGAGGGTAACATTTATCATTTTCCTTGGTTTTCTTCTCTTCAATATGATTTAAGAACAAATATGGCAACCACTTCGAAGAATAGCAAGTGTTGGCCGTAGCACTCTTATAGTACAAAGAGCAAATTTTGTAATGGCATAGCAGTTCTTCAAATACTGCTACCATTTCTGCATTTTCTTTTCTGAGTTTCTCCAACTCGTCATTTGTGGGAACAAACTCCTCATATGGAGCATCCGCCATGGGCAAGTATGAGATGTACTTCATCTCATGGAGTGCAAACCCCATCTCTCCACCCGGGGTCATGAAGGTTCCTGTTCTGTAATTGTATCGCTCAGCCAAGGCCAAAAACATTTGAGGGTTAGGAGCAAACCCGTATACAGTGGCATGCACTGCTTGAAACAGGTTAATTTGTTGAAGTTTATCTTGGAAGGTTGTCAGAACCCAATTTGCAATGCAATTCCATCGTTTGTAATCTGGATTCACTAATCCAGTCATTCTGATATCCTGTTCAGGGTATCTTCCTTCTTCCTTCGCAAATTCATTTGCGAATATAGGGGTTCTGACGGGCATCAGCATAGAGGAGTTTTCCGGTGGGATGCAGCTGGGTCTTAAGCCTCTCAACATAACACTATATCTGTCAGAAGAGCTGTAAAACATATCTTTCCCGTTAACCTTCTTTACAAAGATCTTCCCTGCACGAGCATCCTAGAGAAGGGTGATGTTCCAATCCATTTTCCTTGGGTAGCTCGCATGAGCGTACCGTGACAAAGGAAGGCATCGAGCAATTTTAGGAATGAAGAATGATCTGTCTTCCCGGTGGACTACCATCTCCTCCATCATTGGCCTAGGCTGGGAGACTTTTTCAAAGGCATCACCAAACAAGAATAAGGGTTTCTTGTGGATAACAGCATCTGCTGATTCCAGAGGCTGTCCATTCATTAGACACATTAAAGTTTCGTTGTCCTGAGAAATCAATATTGCCTGACGAGAAGTCGGCAGATCGTATTGAGGATAATGGACGTGAGACAAATCTTCTTTATATTCAGATTCAGACAAAGTTCCCACAAAATGTTCATAGTTTGGATCTTCATTGGTTTCAACTGCATCAAAAACAGATGAAGATCAGTACAAGTCAAAAATTCTATTTTTCAGACAAGCAAAACAGAAGAGTACACAATCCTCAGAATGCGTTAATATGGATTGCGCAACATTAGTTTGCGCATCATAATAAGGTGCGCAAACCAATCGATTGCGCTGACATTCAGCGCAAATCAATCGATTGCGCTGACTTTCTGTCAGCACAATTCGATAGATTGCGCAGGATTACAGTCTTCATAAAAATGAAGACTGACTGTTTTATGCAACCAAAAACCCTAAAAAGGGTGGCGCAAGTTGAACTCATCTCTAAAAAGAAATGAGTTTCGAAGATTGGCGGAAGTCAAAACACCATAAAAAGGGGTTTCGATCGGTTTTACTACCTATCAGAGCAGGGTGCGCAGACTCATGTCGAGATGCTCGCCGAGCAACTCTGTCAGAGGATTCGGCCGGAGCTTTTCCCTTCGCAGCGGCGGTGGCGGCAACATTAGATCGTCGGGGCGCCATGGAAGTCGTCGGAGAAAGAAGACAGAAAGGGTTCGGGAATTTTTCTCTCAAAAGCACGAAAGAGGCAAAGTAAAAAAATGAAATGAAGAAGTGGGCTATTTATAGCCTTTGAAATACGAAACGGCTGCCTTGGATTGCGCCTAAGATCGGGGAATACTTCGCTTTGCGCAGACAGCTCATCATCATGCGCAACTTGATTCAAAAATTCAAAAATTCAAAGTATTTCGAAACTTTGAATCAAATCAACTTTCGAAAACTTTGAAGGGGGTCTTGTAGGTCCTAAAAAATCAAGTTGCATCAATCAACAAAATCAAGAAATCAAAATATACATCATCTTGTTAAATTGCGCAGACAACAGATTGCGCAGCCAACCGATTGCGCATTCTAATTTGCGCACGCAACCGATTGTGCAAGCTGACGTGGCAGAAGTCATCATTACTAAATCAAATCAAATCTTTTCTGACAACTGACAGCACGGATAACAAGGAGTCTGTTCGTTTCCTGCGCCGCACAGTGCTCGAGGGCGGCTGACAGCTGGCAGCGCAAACCAATCCTGCGCAATTTGAGTTTGCGCAAACCATGTATGCGCAATTCAACTCTGCGCACTCTATCAAATGTAACTGTTAAGTTACACGTGGCATTCATGCCATCGATTGTTCATTACGTGGCAACTGTTTATGCACGATCATGCGCATTTCTATCAAATCATGCCATGTGTCCATGATAATCGGCCTACGATCCAGTAACTATCTGCGCAAATCAATGTTGCGCAAACCAATGCTGCGCAAATCATCATGCGCAGTCCAAAATAACTGAAAGTTAGTTATTTCCAGAACTCTATAAATAGAGTTTCAAGTCTTCATTCAAGGGATCAGAGATCAGATATCAAAGATCAGAAATCAGAAATCAGAGAGTCCAGGAGTTCTTGCCAAAGTGCTGCTGTATTCTTCCGAGACTTTTGTCTTCAACTTCCAAGGCTTTTCGCCTTCAATTCCAGAGTTGTTTTCAACTTCAGAGGCTTCGTCTTCAAAGTTCACATCGTCCAAGGGATAAAGCAATCGTCATCGAGATTGGATTCCTACAGTTGTAATTTTCCCAGAATTCTTGTAATCTTTATTACAGTTTGTATCAATAAAGTTCTATACTTTTGTTTTTGCAAACAGTAGTCCCGTGGTTTGCCAGTCGGGACCGTTGGCTTCAAAGGTAATCGTCGCCCAGTGTCGTAGTTCAAGCCTGGCGTGGTCTCCAGATTATACCCCTGTTTTTGCATGAGATATTTAGATTGGGGGCTATAAAGATATAGAGGCAGTCTCCCGGCATCTGATCCAAGGCCGACTTCTTCTACGGTGAAGGGATGCGGGTCGTTCTTCCGGCCGAAGATGATTGGGTGGTCCCCTCCCTCGATTATGCGATAAGTGTCTTCTGCTGTAGTAAGCTGGATTACGGTGTACATATTTGTCACCTGTGTGTGGAGGTGAGTGTCTATATCGTGTTCCATAGCATACATCGTGCAAAGCTTATAAAGCTCAAGGTAGTTCAAAGATAGCCCTTTATTAATGAAGTAAGGTATCTTTTCTTGGGGGATTACATCATCTATGGAGGGAACATCAGTGTGGACAGCCACATACATGGCTAGCTCCGGTTCCTCTTCGGCTACCCTCTGTATAAACGATGACTGAGAGGATGACCTGGGCAGCTTGATCTCAGCAGTTCAGCAGGTAGCGCAGAGCGTAGAGTTGTTGGCAAACTAGCGACCCCCAGCTTGGTACTCGATGCTGGGCGGGGAGTGGTTGGTTCGCTAGAAGTTCCATGCCTTGTCTCGAGGTGACGACCCTTCTTAGAAAGGCGTATCATCATCGGCTTGTCGGAGGGATCGAGCTTCTTCGTTTGCGGTTTACCGACTCTCGGCAGCCTGATTGTCAGTGGCTCCGTCGAGGGACTTGGTATTTGGCCAGACCTGGGCAGCCGGATTATCATCTGCTCTTTTTGTGCCGAGAGGCTGATTGCGTCCTTACGCAGGGTGGCGATAAGGGGTACAGACTTGCCAGGTTTACGAGCTTGGAGGTGGATCGTTAGAGGTTCTTCTGATCCTGTGGTTATCTCAGTACGAGCTTGCACATCTCCTTCATCAAGGTACCTCTTTGACTTTTCGTATAGACAGGAGTCTGAGTAGTAGGATTCGACCCCTTTGAAGGGATCGATATCAGCAAATTTCGTCCTCACGAAGCCGTATTTGTCGACATATTTGAAGCACTGGTGCATCGTGGAAGGTACGATCATATAATCGTGTATCCACGGGCACCCCAAGAGGATGTTGTAAGAAGTGTCAGCATCTATGACGTAGCAGGTGACTTCTGATTGGAGATCGCCGATTTGACACTTCAGACGAATCTTCCCAATTGGGTAGCTCCTGTCCGAATTAAAACCGCTGATGGCAGTGCTTGTAGGCGTCAGACGATGCATTGGGATGCGAAGATGATGTAGCAAACCTTTCGGGATAATGCTTATGGAAGAGCCAGGATCTAAGTGCATCCGATCCACCTTTACGTCGCCGATGTATCCAGTATAGTATTGTGGGCGATCATGCAGGTTGGTTTTGATGAGCATGTCCTGCAGAGTGAAGCCAATGTTGGGCATCGCTCCCGTACAGGTGCTGTCTTGGAGATCTGCAGGCGGGTTTTCTCCCGTGAGGTTGACCTGAGCCAGGTATGCGTCGGCATTTTGGAATGCATCGCTCAAAGCCGCATGAACATCCTTGGAGAGTCTCAGGAGCTCGTATAATGACAACTTGACCGGTGTATTGGCCAATTGTGCCAAGATGTCGAAGTTGTAGGGCTTCTCCAGCCCTTGTGCTGCCTCTTTTCGGAGGGATTTGTCAAAGCGAGTCTCCCTCGGCCTAGGCTTGTCGGTCGTCGGAGTCTGAGCCGATCCCGGAGCATCAGTTGTAGTGGGTTGATAATCTTCAGCTGGATTGTCAACCACAGGTTGGGATTGCGCCCCAGACCGCGTGACGACGGCTGTAGCTTCTTCGATGTCTACCGAGATTGTGTGGCAGGTTCTGACTTTTCCACTTCTCTTCTTGCAGGTTGAAGACGATATGGGCCGAGTCACTTCCGATACCAAGTCTGGATGGATCCACATGACCTCCCCTCGTGATGTGGTGAGGGGCACTAGACCAGCGGTCTAATCTCGGGAAGGTAGAAGATTAGTAATCTCTATTGTTGCCCGAGGGATGGGGACCACCCCGTCTTGAGTTTTCATCTGAGGGAAGCTGCCAAATTGTACTGACACCATATTGGCTGCCATCGTTACCTCTTTGAAATCGATGGCCAGTGCGTTCGAATCGATGAGATTCTAGATGTACCGTTTTAGCTGGTAGCAGTCGTGTGTAGCATGGTGGACGTAGCGAAGATAATAGCAGTACTTTGGGTTCTCTATCTCTGCCAGCCGCGGTTCCCATCTTGGTGGAGGAAGGTGAATTCTGTCTCCTTGCATGAGCATGTCCAAGATGGGCTTGATGTGACCGTCTTCGAAGGAGTAAGTGATTTATGGCCATTGTTTGTCTACCAGCTTTGGCTCAAGTTTTTGTGCTGTGTCGGCCACCATAGCCTGCTTACCCCTGCTGTCCCGATTGTTGGAGGGGCTACCCCCATTGTCATTGTTAGGACGCTTGCCCTTGTTCTCTCTGTTCGAGATGTGCAGTTCTAATTGGCGAGCCTTCTTCAATCGTTCTTCGGCGCTTGTGGCACTGATGATGGACGTCTTCCTGTCCTTGAATTGACTTTCGCCCATCCAGAGACTGATTGTTAGGAGCAATCTCTTTTGGCAGATCTCAATCAAGGAGGAATCCGGATTTCCAGATGGCAGCTTCATTGCATTTTGGCGAAACTGCTCGATATAGTTTCTTGTCAGCTCTTTCTCCGCTTGGACGACGTCCATGAGGGTGGACATTGTGATGTCTTGCCCTACTTCGTAGAATCTCTCCAAGAACATGTGCTTGAAGCCGGTAAAGGAGTGGATGCAGTTGTCTGGCAGGTTGCGGTACTAGTTGAAGGCAACCCCTTCCAATGCCTCGATGAATAATCGTGTGGAATAGCATCGTCATGGGGCAGATGGTCGGTGGTGACCTCGAAGTAAGTGATATACCGACTTGCTGAGGTCTTGCCATCATAAGGATTGATATTGAACGGCTTATATCTTGGTGGGAATGGAACATCCCTCCATGCAGCAGTGTATGGTTGCCGTATTCTGAGGTCTTGAGAGTTTTCTTGAGCGTGAAACATGGCTCGGAGCTCCTGGACCTCTCTTCTTGCTTCGCTGGACTTGTCCACGGCGGTGGAGGCCTTTGTTTTGGGAGGATCGTTACTCGGGTTCGGTGCTGCTGAATTCAAGTCCGCATTGACTACAGGTCCCGCGCTTGTTTGGCCAGGCGTCCTCCCTTGCAGAGTTGGAAGGACCACTTTGATCTCGTCCACAGATTTGACCAAGGCAAGCAAGATGGCTTCGAGCATGTCGATATGTTGGTGATCACTGGAGCCTCCTTGGCTGCCGTCTGTCATGAATACCGTCTTCACATGAGGAGAGGTAGACGAAGTGGTGGAGGAAGCGCCCTCCGAATCGTACCCCTATAGTGAGAAGTCATCGGGGTATGTGGGTATGTTCTCTTATGATTCGGACTCGAAAGGAACAGTACCCCCAGTCTCCGAGTTCGTCTCATCTTGGGAGTTATGGACGTCCTTGGGGACGTCGGGGTTTGCTGTATCTGATGGGAGAGTTGTCTTCCCCGGCTCGTCTTCTTGGAATATTGGATTGCTGTAGAGGCTCGGAGGGGTGCTACCCCCAGTCCCAGCAACCTCCTGCGTTGTGGACGACGAATCTCCTACTGTAGCAGATTTCGTCTTGGAACGGGTACCTTGGAAAACTCCGGTAGCAGGCACCCGCTTAGACGACAGTCTTTTATTCATAGTGGTTGATATCTTTGGGCTAGGGGCGCTGGTCTTTTTCCCCTTCCCATCGGTGGGGACTTTCCGAGCAGAGTTACAGGAGACGACGGGAAGTGCCTCGTCTTCTGAAGATGGCTGTTGCAGTCTTTGAAAGACAGACTGCCGGTCTTCTCGTACCGTCGCGCTGTTGCAGCAGTAGTTGACGATGACTTGGGTGCAGTGACGTCCGTGGAAGGACTCTTTGCACCCCGTTGCATCTTCTCTTTCCTTGCGTTTGTGGAGGATGGCCTCATGTAAGTCAGATTGGTCTGGACCGACCATGTTTGCTCCCGGGATTTTGGGAGACTTTTGCGAACCTCTCTGTCCGTCTGCCGCCGGGGGCTGGACTCGAGTGGTTCTGTACAACTTCCCATCCGAGGCCCGCGTAAAAGTATGCGGAACGCTCGGTGGACCGAACTCGCCAGGCTCGCGCTGCTTTAGACTTCTTTGCTCTAGTGCGTAAGGGCACATAGTAGGAAGAGTCTAAGTGATACTGGAGAGAGTCAGACATATCTTCTTGGGAGCACAAGAGATCAGGACCGTACGAGAGGCGGTCGAAGACAGAGCCGCGTGGAGTAGGCGCCATGCGGCTGTCATCGGTAGTCTATATGCGGCTGGCAGACGTAGCCGCATAGGCTTTCTTCATACGGCTGGGAGTCTCAGCCGCATGAGTCTTCTTTATGCGGCTGGATGATCTGGCAGCATAAATTATCTTCATGCGGCTGGTAGATCCACCCGTATGAGCCTCCTGCATGTGGTTGGCAGATTTGGCCACAGGAGTGCTCGGCTTCTTCTTGGGGCGCATAGAGTCGCTCTTTGTCCCTGTAAGTCCAGCATCGTAGTGCTTTTCTCTACTGGACTTGGGGACAGCAGAGTTCTCTACGGCTCGAAGTGGAGCTGTATGAGAATCGCCTTCGCCGTCTTGGGTAGCAGAGAGTACCCCGTCCAGAGCATGTGGAGGAGCAAATAATTTTGGCCTCCACTCGCAGCGAGCTTTCTTTGTGCAGGTTCGCTTCTGGATTGAGCCGGCACTTCCTTCAGAGAGCATCTCTTCAAACGCCTGTTGGTCGAAACGGACGACCATCTTCTGTTGCGTGGAGCCAAACTTGGCTGCATCCGACTGCATCACCAACTCCTCAGCCGTGGAGAAGTTTGTCTCCAGCAGAGTCGTCATCGTGTTTGCCATGAAATATAAAAGAACAGAACAATTATCGGAGGACTGGACTTTTACCTCACAATACAAACTCGCTTGTACAAAGAAAGCCTAGGAACGAAAGCCTAGGTACAGTAGTCTAAGTACAATTGTTTATTTTAGATTCTGGAGGGTGACGATAGAGGCTCGAGAAAGCGACGGCCGCTCTGCCTTACTCCTTGGACGATCGTTATGTAGCCTTGACTCCAGAAGATTGCTCGGCGTTGAAGAAATGCTCTCTTTGCTCTCTCTTTCTGCTTTTTCTCTCCAAGTATTCTGGTACTCTCTCTCTCTCTGATCTCGAAAAGTGCTCCTTTCTGTATGTATATGTGTCTCTCTCGCAAGGGAATGGCACCCTGCTATTTATAAGAATGGGGGACCTCATTAGGGTTCACAATGATTGCCCCTTAAAGTGGCGGCGGTCTGTTGATCGATTAATCTGGGCCATTAATTTCGAGTGTAATGGATCTGGGCCATTTAGTGTAGATTGCACCGAATCCTATCAGTAATTAATGCAGATTAGAATAAATCTCTACGATGATGATCTGCTGATGTCTACGAATCTGAATGATTAAATTTAATTCATTCTCCTGCCACGTGTCCCAAATTATTGGGATTTGACCCAATCTTTGATTGTGGTAAATCTGGGAAATTGATTGACTTTATGACACGTGTTCTGGGAGTCACCGAGCCGCATAAGGATTGAGCCGCATAAGGTTTGGCCACGTGTCAGGGCAGCTTGGGGAGTGGACCCCGAATCTTCGAACCATATGATAATCTGGACCATACAATGGGTAGTGAGCCGCATGTATATGATCCTTGTGAGCCGCATAGGGCTGATCCTTGTAAGCCGCATAGGGCTGTGTCTGCTTGAGCCGTATAGGGCTGTCTCGATCTGGGCCGCATAGGACAACTTCAACCTGAGCCGCATAGGGGGGTCTCCGTTCGAGCCGCATATGGCTGTCCACGTGTCTAGGCTGCATGGCATTTTTTGGATCTCGAGGGGTTGTGTCAGAGATTTTCTTTGATTTTCTAGGATTCTGTCATTATGACAGAGTCATAATTGCCTCTTTATGTCAGGCCTGTCGCGTCGTCAGAGTGGTCAGTCGTCCAAGCAATTAATGCAGTACAGTACGAAGGGGAGAATTGTTTGCAAGCCACGTGTCTTCTCTTCTTGAGCCGGATGGAGATCATAGAGCCGCATAGGCTCGTTGAGCCGCATGGGTCTTCTGAGCCGCATGGGCTGTCTGAGCTGTATAGAGTTCCCTGGCCGCATGGATCTTTCTTTATCATTTTCATGTTTCTACACACCCGACAGTTTAGGTATAGCCAGCTTTTTCTGGACAGTCCCAGCTCTTGCCTGGGTTTTGAAGTCATCATCCTCGATGGCATCAGGACCTGTCATTATTATCATACGGTTCACACCCATACTAGCTTTTCGGTTCCTGATAATGGGGATATAGGAGAGTTCTTGTATTTGGCGGCTCTCTACCATGTCATGGCAAACAAGCCTCCTGTTGGCTTTGACCCGAGTACCAGCTTCATTGTTGGTACCGGCTTGGAGAAGAAATCTAAGGGATCTAAGGCGATGATGAGGAGGAAGAATATGGTCGATGTGTCAGACTCGGAGTCCAGTAGCACGGACGAAGAGGATGACGAACACGCTCCCGATAACACTCTCCCTCCTACAGATGAGGTGGTGGTAGATCAACCGCATGTTGAGCCCAGCTCTTCCCGAAAGTGAAGCAGGCCTAAGTCTGCTGGTAGCAGCAGAACCTACTCTATGAAACGGGCTGCGGTTAAGCCTCGCCGACTGCTCATTAAGGAGAGAGGTGAGGATATGGGCAATATTTCGGAGGTGAATTGAATTACAACCCTCTCTTTCTTTGGCTTTTCCTGAACTATGTTCTAAGGAAAATGTTTGGTTTACAACCAAACTTTTACAACCTTCTTACAACTTACATCCATTTGCTGACATGTGGGCCAGGCCACCACCTGGTCCATATGTCAGGAAATGGGTGAGTGGTTGTAAGAAGGTTGTAAATGTTTGGTTGTAACTGTAGCATTGCTATTGTTCTAATCATTTTTTTTCTCTGTAGGCGTCCGAAGAGTCAGACTCTCGAGAGCCGGCCGCTGTTTCTGAAGTCGACCCGACCCAGACCACTTTGATTAGTGACATGTGTGCCGAGATTATTTCTGCCGGGGTTCTCTCGGCGACGGCTGAGGGGTCTCACGTTGCTGAGATCTCGACCCAGGGCGATGTGGTCTCCGCTGAACTCGTCTCCGAGACTGCTGAACTTCAGCAGGGTGACGCTGATCCAGTTGTATCTCCTTCTGGGGCGACTGGGGCAGAGGAACCAGCTGAATTTGGCTCTAGTATCGCCGATAAAGAGGTTACAGCGGCTGTAAACGAACCTCAGCCTCCGTAATTCTTCCCTGGTAAGATAAGCCATGTCTTGACTAATGAGGAGGCCCATTCGCTCTATCATCACATCCTCTGGATTAAGCTGATTGATGGTTGCTCTGACGTACAAGTCCTGCTCCTTCACTACCAATGACGGACATTGTCAGGTAGAGCTCGTCAGAGAGAATCTGGTGGAATAGAGTGTGCCTCCTTCCCCTCCGACTTATATTGAGGGACCTCCCGCTGAATCAAGTTCGAAAGGACAAATAGCGGAATGGCCGGAGCTGGAAGAACTGGTCCCTGCACCCTCATCTGTTCATGTGGCTCCAGAGGTCGACCTCTCTGCCCAGCCGAGCCTCCGGATTCTTCGGGCTGCGGAAGAAGAATTGACCGCTATTCATGCGTCCTTTCGCTCAGAATTTGTTTATCTCGTAGCAGGGGCATCAAGTTCTGTTGCATCTTCTTCGACTCTGCCAGCCACTCTCCCTTTGATGAAGTATTCTTCGGAAGTTCTGGATGAATCGTCAAGGGATGTGGTTGACAGTTTCTACCGTCACCTGAGGCGAGGAGTCAAAGATGCTGTGGAGAGGGGGATCTCTTTTGCCCTGGCCCATCAATGTGCTCATGACCAGATTGAAATTCTTAGAACCCTTTCCGGTGGGACAGAAATAGTGGAGCTACAGGAATCTAAATTGCTGGAAGCTGATCAGCTGGTGGCTCAGTATCAGGGACTGTGGCAAGTTAATCTATCTTCAGCAGTAGATCAGGAGCGTGCCTTCCTTATCACTGTCGTAGAGAAGGTACAAACCGTACGAGATACGTCTAAGCCATTTATCATAAAGGACCTCGACAATCTTTCTATTCAGTACGTTTAGCTGAGCCGCAGGAACGAGGATTGCATTGCTCGGGAGGCGGCCTCCTTTCGCAGAATAATCGATACGAGGGAGCATATCCTCGCACTCCAGAAGAAGCTGGCTTTCTTAGAATATGAGCTCGAGGCCTCCCGCACGGATAAAGAGCTAATCGTTTAGGAGGCCGAAAAGGTCACCCGAGCTTTTGTTGGCCTGGAGCGTGCTCTGAAGAGACTCAAAGATGTCTGACAGGCCCACGCACATCTGGAAGATGCAGAACGGCTGACTCAGGAGGCCGAGCGCCGGGCCAAGCTGCAATTTGAGCGATCGACCGCCGTGCTGAGGGATCGACTCAGAGAATTATATATAGCCGAACCATAATCGGCCTTTTTTCTTTCTCTCTTTGTCATTTTCCTTCGTTTTGATAGGGACATGGTCCCCGAATATGTAGTACTTTCACTTTTCAATAAATGACCATGTTTTTATGATCCATCATCTATTGTGTTTGTACTATATCTTTGGTATTTGTGATGTTTGCCCCACTAGGGACTATTTGTGGACCTATTACCCTTGGCATACCTTGGTTTTAGGTACGGATAATAAGTTTGATTAGGGATACCTAGAACGATTCCACGGTAAGGTGACCATGGAAGTTCTTGGTGTCGAGCAAAAGAGTGCCATGGGGCAGCTGGGCCCCAGACGCATGAAGAGAAAGGAGCTGCATGTACTAGAGGACTTAGTACAAGATTTGTGATCACAGAGGACATTTGTGGTCAACTGAGGACATTTGTGGTCAACAGAGGACATTTGTGGTCAATAGAGGACATTTGTAGGCCTATTATCCTTGGCATACCCTGGTTTTAGGTACGAATAATAAGTCGAGAGAGAACCAACATACTTACTCAGAGGTAATGAGGACGTGGTAAATATGAGGGTTTCTTCGATGTAATCTTCCTACTCAGAGGTAATGAGGACGTGACAGGAGTGGACACCATGAAGGGTACATAGAACAACTCAGAGGTAATATGGACGTGAAAGTTCTACGTGATGGATGGTTTGTTTTTGATAGAAGTGAAACACCTCAGAGGTGACATCGACGTGGTTGTTTCGGGAAATTTGTGGATCTGTTACCCTTTTTACGCACTGAAAGTACAGATAATAGATCATGAGGAAGATGCTCTTTTAGGAAGGTAGTTCAGAGGTATGATCATACATGACTTACTACCCAAAAGATGCGATATAGATTCATCTGGAGTGACCAGAGCATAAGTTCAGTGGTACTTGCGGGTACATAACTCAACAATCTGGAAGATTTTAGAGTCAGAGTATAAGTTTAGCGGTACAAGAGGGTACATAACTCAACAATCTGGGAGATTTTGGAGTCAGAATGTAAGTTCAGCGGTACCGGAGGGTACATAACTCAACAATCTGGAAGGTTTTGGAGTCAGAGTGTAAGTTCAGCGGTACCAGAGGGTACATAACTCAACAATCTGGGAGATTGGAGGATGTCATTTTAGACATAATACTTCTTAAGGAACTTGCCGTTGATGGGCAACATAAGCAAGTCTCCATTTTATTTTGCGAGGCGGTAAGCACCATTGTAGAATACAGCCTCGATGACAAATGGGCCTTCCCACTTTGGCTGGAATTTGCCGACGGTTTTGTGAGTCATAACCATTGGCCTCCGAACTGCCAAAAGAAGATCACTCACTTGGAATGTTCTAATTTTAACCTTCTTGTTAAAAGCTTCCGAGATACGTGCTTGGTATAGCTCGATTCATTATTGAGCTAACAGGCGCTTCTCATCTAGAGCCTCCAACTCTTGTAACCGGCGATGGTGATTATCATCCATCGTCAATCGATAGGTAAGGGCAACGCAGAGTGAGGGGATTTGAGTCTCCAGTGGAAGAACTGCCTCACTCCCATACACCAAAGAGAATGGTGTGTTCCCAGTAGCCGTCCGGACTGTTGTACGGTATGCCTATAAGCATTCGCCAAGTTTCTCATTCCAGTCGCATTTGTTGGAAGGCACGAACTTCTTGAGCAGCTTGATTATAGTTTTATTAAATGCTTCTGCCATCCCATTCGCTGCCGGATTGTATGGCATTGAAGCAACATTCTGGATTTGGTGTTTATCGTATAATCGATAGAAAGTGTAGCTTGCGAACTGCGAACCGTTGTCGTGGATGATCCTTCGGGGCAGTCCAAAGCGATAGATGATGTGATGCTTGAGGAAGCTGATCACGTTTGAAGTCTTCACTTCTGCCAGCGGAATAGCCTCCGCCTATTTGGAGAAGTAATCTGTGATTGCGAGTAAGAAGCGATGTTCTCGGGACGAAGGCGGAGTGATTGGACCAATGATGTCCATTCCCCATGCTTTGAATGGCCAGGATACCACTGTCGGATGTAGAAACTCGGATGGCTGGTGGATGAAATATGCATGGACTTGGTAGGCTTTGTACTTTCTTGCATAGTCTATCGCATCTACAACCATTGTGGGCCAGTAATAGCCCATTCGGCGAAGGTGGTCTTGCAATTTCGGGCCCGACTGATGGGCTTCGCAGACGCCGTCGTGAGCTTCGCGTACAGCTTCTTTGGCTTCTGTATTTGACAGACACCGAAGCAGTAATCCATCGTATGATCGTCGATACACCATTTTTGTCTCTGTATCGTAGAAGAATCTGAGGGAACGTCTTCTGATAGAGGTGGCTTCCTTTGGATTCTCGGGCAAGATGCCATAGACTATGAAGTCTACGAATGGTTGTCTCCAGTCTGGTGCTTTGTCGACCGTCTGAGCGGAATGACTCGTTACAAATTAAAGGTTATTCTTGGGACGGACCAATTCATGGCCTATTACGTCCACCAAATGATGAGTATATTTTGGAACTGCTAGGGAAGCAGCAAGACCTGCTTGGGCATCGGCTTCGATATTTTGGAGTCTGAAAACATGTTCTATGAAGAACCCTTCAAATAAAGAAATGATGTTAATCGCTATTTGGTGATAGGGGATCATATCTTCATGGTGAACTTCATATGAACCCCGGATCTGATTGACGATTAACTGTGAATCACCGTATGCTTCAAGATACTCTACCCCCAGCTCCTTTGCAAGTCGGAGGCTAATGACCAAAGCATTGTACTCAGCCATGTTGTTTGAACAGGGCTCCGTGAGGGAGTAAGCCCGACTGATCACCAGCCCGGAGGGAGATATTAGCACCACTCCGACTCCAGCGACGATGTTGTCCTTGGGCCCAGTTCTGGAAGCGCCGTCGAAGAACATTCGCCATACGGTATCACGAGAGTCCACGTTTGAATGGGCGACCTCATCTGGAATCTCTTCGTCTATTCTGGTTGACTCTGAACCTGGATGAGCTGCTAAAAAGTCTGCCAGAGCTTGACCTTTAACAGCCTTCTGCGGGACGAAGATCATATGGCAGGGAGACAATAATATCGCACAGGTAGTGAGCCGAGAGCTGAGTGCACCTGACATAGTTATGAGGACCCTGAGGGGGTTAACTCTTGATATGACATGGATGGTTTGCCCCGTGACGTAGTGTCGCATCTTCTGAATGGCGAAAATCGGAGCAAGGCACTCCTTCTCCACGGCAGTGTATCGATGCTCTAGCCCCATCATCATTCGGCTGAGGTAATATATAGCTTGCACATGGCCTGCATCATTATTTTGTGCTAGCAAAGCACCGAGAGAATGCTCCATTGCTCACACATAGAGCAGGAATGGTTTTCCAGCAACCAGGGCCACCAGGATTGGAGGATTCGACAAATATTCTTTGATGTTGTCGAAGACGCACTGGCATTCTTCATCCCATACGAATGAAACGCCCTTCTTTATGAGGTGGGTGAATGGCTGATATCGTCCGGAGAGGTTAGAGATAAACCTTCTAATGTAAGATAGCCTTCCTTGAAGGCCTCGGAGTTCACGGAGATTTCTCGGGGGACCCATCTCCATGATTGCTTTCGCCTTTTCAGGGTCTATATGGATTCCCTGGGCAGTAATAATAAAATCCAGAAATTTTCCACTAGATACGCCCAAGAAGGATTTGGTAGGATTCATCTTCAAGTTGTGCGCTCGCATCAGGTCAAATACCGTCCTCAGATCCTACAGATGGTCTCCTTTAGAACGGCTTTTGACAACTATGTCATCGAAGTAACACTCCACGGTCTTACGCAGGTGATCTCTGAAGATGACACTCATGGCTCTTTGATATGTAGCACCGATATTCTTTAAGCCGAAGGGCATGACGGTGTAATAGTACACGCCAATCGGTGTTCGAAATGATGTATGCTTCTCGTCGTCATGAAACATCTTGATTTGATTGTATCCTGAAAAGCCATCCATGAATGACATGTGCTCAAAGCCACATGTGTTGTCGATCATGATGTCCATGATGGAAAGAGAAAACTCATCTTTAGGACAAGCTTCGTTTAGATTTCGGAAGTCGATGAAAATTTGGATCTTTCCATTCTTCTTGAGGACTGGCACTATGTTGGCGACCCAGTCTGGATGTTGCTCCTCCCGGATGAAGTCGCTGGCAATCAGTTTGTTGACCTCAGCTTCGATAGAATTCATGATGTCCGGACAGAAACGTCTTTGTTGTTGTTTGATCGGCTTTGCGTCCGGACGAATGTTGAGTTTATGAAGTATGACCTCGGAGTCTAGCCCTGGCATGTCTTCATAACTCCAGGCAAACACGTCAATGTACTCTCTGACGAGTTGCAAAAGCGCCTCCCGCTCTTCGTCTGTCAGGCTTTTGCTGACGAAGATTGGCTTTGGAGAGGATTTGTCGCCGAGGTCAACTTGCATAACCTCATCTTTAGTGGGAGGTTCACGAAGTTCGAAGCATTTCTCCCATAGTGCGTCTAGTTGTTGGACCCAAGGTTCTAGCTCAAGAAGTTCGGGTACATTATCTTCTTCGTAGGCATCAGCAAATGCCATATTGACAGACAGAACTTGCCTGAATATGTCCCCTATGCTGACATCCGAATCGGAAGTGGGTGATCCGGTTGAATGCGAATGCCAGTCGTATTCCTCATCTGAGCTTTCAGGAGTTGTTGCAGGTGTAACATAACCTAACCTACATCTGGTCTTGTTGTAGTAATCCCGTGGTTTCCCAGCCGGGACCGACAACTGTAAGGGTAGCCGCCATCCAGTTGAAGAACAGTTTGGCAACTCTAGAGGGGGATGAATAGAGTTTATATAGAAAATAACCGATTAAAAAATAACTCTTTCACGATCTATGAATAATCAGAGTAAAATGCGGAAAGTAAATGAAGAGCAAGAAAGCATACGCAAACACAGCGATTTTAACCTGGTTTCCCTCGTGGAGGACTAGTCCAGGCCTGAGAACTCTAGCTCAGGATTAAATCCACTATTTATGAAATAGTAGTTTACAACCCGTGCCTTTTCTTCAGAAGAGCATGTCAACTTCTTACAGAGGATCGCAGTGGCGATTTGCTTAGAATTGTCCAAGCGACTTCTTCAACTCTTGCACAAGAATCCTAACTGAGAGATGCTGAGCACTCGAGACTTAGAAGGCTTGTGGCTAGTAGATGGGAAGGGTATGGCTTATTTGAGCTATAAGAGAGAAGAGAAGAGAAGATTGGATGATTTGAAATGAGAGAATTCATGTCCTATTTATAGTGTTTTTATAGGCAGAATTCCGCCAGAATTCGGGTAAGAAAATTCAAAAATTTGGCCGTTGGACAACTAGCAATCAGCTAACCCTAAAATTAGGGTTCCTGATTTCTAGGGGACAGAGTTCGGCCCGAACTCTGTGTGGAGGCCGAGTTCGGCCTGAACTCTGTCTCCAGAGCACAGAGTGGTTCAAAGGGGACCATTGGGCAATTTCTGGTTTGGTGGAGCTTGGGATTATTGGGTAGGCTATAGTCTAAGTTTCAAGAGCTCAGCATGACTCAGATTACATTTGTCTAGACTCAAAGAAAATGTAAAATACAGACTTGAATACAACTGAGAAGCAGAGGCTGAGCTGTTGTCTGTCTTGAGCTAAATGCAGATGTCGTGTGTCGTATTGAATTAATACAGATATTATTTAGTCAATGTTATCAATATTTGGTTGACTGTGACTTTGTGTCAACAATCTCCCCCATATTGATAATTGGCAAAATAATATATGTATATTCAATATTCATACCTGGACACAGTTGATTATAGCAACATAGCTCCCCCATAATCGATGCCGAGCTAGAAGTAATAGCTCCCCCGTAATCAGTGAACGGTGCTGAGCTAGAAGCAATAGCTCCCCCGTAAATAATGCATTGAACCTGTTGGCCTGATAAATAATATCTCCAAAAAGCAAAAACAAGCACAGATATACAAAAGAAACAAATATATCCAGAATGAATATACATAGTTCTCCCCCTTTTGGCAGTTAGCAATATAGACTGCAGATGAATGAATAGTATAGAAACTGCAGTATAAACAATTAATAGTGATGCAACCACACCAAGCAGAGAAGAAACAGTATATGAATAATCAAAATGAGTCACTAGCATAATATAAAACTACAATAAGCATAAAATGTCATCACATAGAGCCAAATGTCAAAACACAGCCAGAGTTCTAGAACATCCAAGTACATAAGACAAAATTGAACTAAATAACTCGAAATCAAAATGCATCAACTAAGATCATCATCAGCAACAGCAGCAGATAGTAGCCAATCTCCATCACGGAGCACGAGAGGGCCCAGCAGAGTCTGAATGATCAGTGAAAGAGCGGCTGGGGTCCACGATAGCAGCATCCGGATCCAGGTACCGTATGACCCAGGGGTCGTCAATGCGATATCCAGCGCGACCAGTATCCCGCTCCATAGGAATGGGCATAGAGGGGTGCCGAGACATAGAATATCGGATATCGTGCAGCGAGTTGCTGAGGGCACTCATCTGCAGGGTAGTCCGATAATCCATCTGCGTCCAGCGATCGTCCTCAAGAGCAAAATGATCCCGGAGCATAGTCTGAATGGACTCAAGAGTGGCAGGTGGAGGTGGTGCATTCTGACCGAGTGGAGGGGCATCAGGCTCCTCATCATCAGACTGCTCAGAAGTCTCAGGAGAGGCGACAACTGCCTGAAGGCATCGTGCCTTGGACAGGAAAGCAGGAGCAGGCAAGAACTGACAGTCATGAATAGGAACGATGAACGCACGAAAAACCAGAGGAAGGTATAAAGGATAAACTAAGTCTCTTGGTTTCTTCCTGCAGTTTATCATCCAGTCCATCATTGTCCTTGGAAGATTGAAGGGGATACGATAATGAAGGTGATATAAAGCAGAGATCTCAAAGTATGTAACTTCATCGGTGGAACCAGCTTTTGGCAAGATAGTGTTGAAAATGATTCGATGAAGCTCATAGAAATATGGGTTGAGATGCTTGGCCATAAGCTTGCGAGGACTTATGTTAGGGGCATATAATTCCTCCTTGAATCCTTCAAGAGAAGTGTCACCAACGAATTGGAATTGGCGAGCTTCCACAAGCTTATCCCAAGTATCGAGATCGTGAAGTGCAAGATACTCGCCCAACTTAGAAGCATCAAAAGCAATATCAATACCGGCAACCTGGGAGTAGATGTGGGTTGCATCGTGAGTCAAGTTACAATAGAACATTTGGATGGCGCTACTGTAAATGACAAAGTTTGAGGCAACTAACTCATCCAAACATAGATCACGAAACAATGATTCATATTAAGAAAAGATTGTAAAATTTATAGGATGTCCCCCGAACACCGGACGAGTCCGAAAGTCGCTAGACCACTCGTTAGAAGCGTCTAGCGACACAAACAATCGGTCGTCATATGTGGTAGGATCGTGGGGACTAGGCGGGTTGAACAACGGATGAATGGGTTGTTGTTCAGCTACTTGCTCAATGGAAGGAGGAGGATTCGAAGAGGAAGCACCCTCGGTTCGGATCCTCTTCCCATGATTGGGCAAGCGAGGAGCCATTTGCAAGAAAGTAGAGAACTTGAAATAGAGAGAAAGAAGGAGATATACCTGAAATCAACAACAAACAGTGGAAGAGAATGATGAGAAACCCCTTTTCCTTGATTTTGAGAAGTAATGGAGCACTCTAGATAGAAAACTAGGGTTAGGGTTTGTAGGAAAAAGTTTGGAGAGGTGGAGAGGAAGGAAAGAATGAAGGGGAGAGATGAAAACCCGAAAATAAAGAGAGGGTTTTCTTTGGTCGGAGGAAATCTGGACCGTAGGATCTAAAATGATCAAACGGCTGATGCTGTCCCCGACGCTGGAACAATGGGACCGAACTCGGCCCGAACTCTGTGAAGGACAGAGTTCGGCCCGAGTTCTGGATTAGTCTTCCAGAACAGAAACATGGGCAAGAAGATAGAAAAAAATGGTTAATTGTTGAAAAATGAGGATAAAAGCTTGATGGAATCAATCAAGTAAATAGTGAGGTATACTAATATCAGAATAAACTCAGAAAATATCAAGTAGGCAATAATAAATTAAAACGAACCATGTAATAAACAAGGAAATATATTATAATTCAATAGTTTAAATTTGCCATGGGTTAGCTGCAGGGGCCGGATCCCAGCTAGCGGTAGTCCTGAGGACTAGTGCACCGTGTCGCTTAGGCTTTTACGCCTTGTTGTCAGAAGGACCCTTTCGGCTTGTACCCATAGCAAGTCCATCGTAAGAGAATCATAATATAATCGATATTTACGCAGGTGAGTTTCAATTTATGATAGCTTCATCTAAAATTCCAAGTTCACGACAAAGGAAATTGAAGCGCTCTTCGGATAATGGCTTAGTAAAGAAATCTGCTAGCTGATGATCAGTGTCAATAAACTCTAAGTTATTCGTGCCATTTTGCTGATGATCACGCAAAAAGTAGTGTCGGATCTCAATGTGTTTTGTGCGTGAGTGACAGATAGGGTTCTTAGTCAAGTTAATAGCACTAGTATTGTCACAGAATATAGGAATGTGCATGAAAGATAGATTATAGTCTTCAAGGGTTTGCTTCATCCACAGAATCTGTGCACAACAACGTCCAGCTGCGATGTATTCAGCTTCTGTTGTGGATAGTGCGACAGAATTCTGTTTCTTGCTAAACCAGGAGACTAAAGCCTTTCCTAATAAATGACACGTGCCGCTTGTACTTTTATGGTCGACCTTGCATCCGGCGAAGTCAGCATCAGAGTAACCAATGAGGTCAAATGATGTTGTCTTGGGATACCATAGGCCCACAGTAACCGTACCTTTAAGGTATCGAAAGATACGCTTAACCGCGGTCAAGTGTGATTCCTTAGGATTTGCTTGATATCTAGCACATAGGCAAACACTAAACATGATATCGGGGCGACTAACAGTTAAATAAAGTAAGCTGCCTATCATACTTCGATCCTTACGTTGATCAACGGGTTTGCCACTCTCATCTGGTTCTTGTTTGGTTGAGGTAGCCATTGTAGTGCTGATTGGTTTGACGTTGTCAAGATCGAACTTCTTCAGCATGTCCTTTGTATACTTCGACTGACAGATGAAAGTTCCATTAGCCATTTGTTTTACTTACAGACCAAGAAAGTAGTTGAGCTCTCCCATCATGCTCATCGTAAATTCTGTCTGCATACACTTGGCAAATTCTTGACAGAGGGTTTCATCAGTAGAACCAAAAATGATATCATCAACATAAATTTGAATCAATAGAATGGTGTCTTTAAAAGATTTTATAAACAGTGTAGTGTCAATTTTCCCTTTTGAAAAACCTTTCTCAAGCAAGAAACTGCTCAGCCTTTCAACCAAGCTCTGGGGGCTTGTTTAAGGCCATATAGCGCTTTCTTTAGCTTGAACACGTGGTCAGGAAATTTGTGATTTTCAAATCCAGGAGGTTGTTTTACATAAACTTCCTCCTTAATAAAACCATTCAAGAAAGCACTTTTCACATCCATTTGAAATAATTTGAAATTTTGATAATTAGCAAATGCACAAAGCATCCGAATAGATTCTAGTCTAGCAACAGGAGCATACGTCTCATCGTAGTCGATACCTTCCTCTTGGTTGTATCCTTGAGCTACTAGACGAGCTTTGTTGCGTGTGACTGAACCATCTTCATTTACTTTGTTTCTAAATACCCATTTAGTACCAATTATCGAGTGATTAGCCGGTCTAGGAACTAGTTTCCACACTTGGCTCCTCTCGAATTGGTTGAGTTCATCTTGCATAGCAGAAATCCAAAATTCATCATTAAAAGCTTCAGAAATGTTTTTCGGCTCAACTTGTGAAATAAAGGCAGTGCTAGCAATAGAGTCTCTTAGTGATGATCTGGTAGTTACTCCACGTGAAACTTCGCCTATCACTAAATTTTCTGGATGAGAAGGTTTGAAAGAAAATTTCTTAGGCAAACCCTCCAGAGAATTAGTTTCGGTTGAAGTATTCATTGGAGTAGAAGTTGATGGCTCAACGTCATCATCAAGAGTACTTACTGTACTGTTATCTTAGTTGACTCTTCCACAATTAGTGAGCGTTTATTAAAAACTCTATATCCCTTACTCTTGGCGGCATAACCAAGGAAAATACCATCGTCAGCTTTGGCATCAAATTTGCCTAAGTTGTCTTTGGTGTTAAGGATAAAACATCTACATCCAAAAACTTTAAAATAAGAAACATTGGGGGTTCTCCCAAACCAAAGCTCATAGGATGTTTTCTTCGTAATGGGACGAATAAGCACCCTATTCAGAATGTGGCATGCTGTACTGACAGCTTCTGCCCAGAAATATTTCGAAAGTGAAAATTTATTCAACATGACTCTAGCCATATCGCCGAAAGTCCTATTCTTCCGCTCCACAACACCATTTTGTTGAGGAGTTCTTGGACAAGAAAATTTATCATCAAAACCATTTGCATTACAAAAATTTTCAAAATCATAATTTACGAATTCGCCTCCATGATCACTTCGGATTCGAGTAATCATGTAGCCGTTTTCGTTTTGAACTTTCTTTACAAAAACTTTGAAAACAGAAATATCATCGCTCTTATTTGCGAGAAAAAAAACCCAAGTAAATCTTGAAAAATCATCAACAATAACGAATGCATAAAGCTTGCCACCAAGACTAGCTATTCTACTAGGACCAAATAAATCCATATGAAGTAGTTGCAGGGGTCTAGTAGTACTTACAGAGTTGATGGAATGAAATGAGGATTTGGTTGTCTTGTTTAATTCATATTCGGCACATACCGTGTCCTTTTTGAATGTGATGTCGGGCAATCCTCTCACTAGCTTCTTGGTCGATAGCCTGGATATAGTATCCATGTTGGCATGACCAAGACGCTGGTGCCAAAGTAGTCGTTCGTCTTTGTGGGCATATAGACATCTACCTGCATTATTAGTATCTATAGAAAGATAGAAAATATAAATGTTATCCTCTCTTTTCCCTTCAAAAACAATGTCTCCCGTTAACCTATCATAGATAAGGCAATTGTTTTGTCCAAAGTTAATATCATATCCATGATCAGCAAGATGACTAATGCTGAGCAGGTTATGCTTTAACTCGGTCACTAGGCAGACATACTTTATTACAGGAGAGAGAGGATGACCAATAATACCATTACCTAATATGTGCCCTTTGAGATTGTTACCGAAGGATACGTATCCTTCTCTCTTCATCAATAGTGATGCAAAAAGATTTGTGTCTCCCGTCATATGTCGCGAGCATCCACTATCGAGAATCCACTTACTCTCAGTTGAGGAGGGAAGGTCCACCTACATCAAGAGTAGATGTGACCTTTGGTACCCATGTTCTTGAAGGTCCTGAAAAGTTAGTTTTCGGAAACCATGCATATATCTTTTTGTCTACTAGTCTTCTAACTCTACATTGTGGTGAAATGTGTCTATGTAATCCACAGTAGGTACAGATAGCATTTTTATTTATACTAGGAGCATGAGAATAATATCTATAAGCAGCAGGATGTGGATGGTCATGATGTGCAGAGTTAGCATGGTGATGATGATTATGCATAGAATGAGTGGTATGGTGATGGTGTCTATGTGGCATAGCATGATGATATTGTCTATGATGTGTGAAATGCTGATATTGTCTATATGACATGGCATGTGGGTGTGGCATGGTATGATGATTTAGTCTATGTGGCATAACATGATGATTTTGTCTATATGGCATGACATGATGATGATTTCTATATGTAGAGTGATGTTGGTTGTGTCTTTGTGTAGTATGATGAGGTGTATTCTTACGTGCACCTGGTTTATGGAAGTTTATGTATATAAAAGCATGGTTATGTGCTGCATGAGGATGACGTGGTTGACTAGCATGAGTGGTATTGTGCCCATGTGATTGGGTTTGAGGTTGAACAACCTGTTTACCCAATTTGGTTTCTAATCTCTTAGAAACAGCTTGCAGTTCATCAACCTTAATATTTAAGCCATATATCTTAGTCATGGAAATCTTGTGTCTACTCTTTTCTTCAGCAAGCAACGTGTTGAGAGTAGTGATTTCTTGAGTTTGTTGTTCAATACGTGCTTCAACATCATTTAAGCTTATTTTAAGCTTGGATACTTCATTTGTGACATCAATGGGTGGCGTGTCTCTAATATTATCAAGAAGTAAAGAAATTCTTTGTATCTTATCTTCAAGACTTTTGATTTTGTCCTTGGCATGTTTGTATTTACCGATGACCTTTTTGTGATCATCGAGTAAATCAGTGAAGGCATCGCCAAGTTCATCAAAAGAGAAGTCATCTAAAGCTTCGTTAGATACCTTATTGGAAGATGCCATTAGGCACATATTTGCCTTATCTTGAGGAGAGTCTTTTTCTTCCTCAGAGTCACTTACTTCACTTTCTTGCCAAATGCTTGTGTTGGCATATTTCTTTGATGAGTTCTTTTTGTATGGCTTCTCATAGCGGTTGCTCTTCTTCAAGAATGGACAGTCTTTTCGGACGTGTCCAGTCTTCTTGCAGCCATAGCAGGTTGGCTCTTCTTCATCATCTTCTTGTGGTTCCTTCTTTCTTCTATTGAAGTGAAGGAACTTCTTGAAGTTACGAACCATGAGAGCTTGGTCTTCGTCATCTGAGTTGTCGTCTTCGGTCTCATCGTGATCAGCCCTTTGTCGATGAGCTTTGAGAGCGATCTCCCTGGTCTTCGGAGCAGGCTCTTCGAAGTCCTTGAGGTCAAGCTCGTGAGTCATGAGCTTACCCATCAAGGTCTCCATTGACATTGTTGTGAGATCGTTTCCTTCTATGATGGCTGTCACCTTAGGGTTCCAAATCTTTGGTAACCCTCTGAGCAACTTGCGAATCTTCTCATGATTTGAATATTGTTTTCCAAGAGAAGACAGGGGGTTGATGATGTCGAGGAATCTTGTGAACATCTGTGTGATCGTCTTGTTTGGCTTCATCTTGAATGCCTCGTATTCTTGCGTAAGACGACTGATTTTTGATTCCTTGACTTGGGTGGTTCCTTCATGCGTCACTTCTAGAAGCTTCCATACTTCGTGGGATGTGGTGCACGTGGATACCCTGTTAAACTCATTCCTGTCTATAGCATAGAATAAAGCATTAATAGCTCTAGCGTCTAGACTTGCCTGTTTTTTCTCTTCGTCAGAATATTTGTCATGTGATTTCTCAATGAGATCACCGTTGACAACTATCCTGGCGGGCTTTTTGTAGCCGTCAGTGACGACTGTCCACAGGTCGAAGTTGACTTGAGATAGAAACTCATCCTTGTTTTCCAATATGTGTAGTTAGTTCCATCAAATAGGGGAGGCCTATGAGTGGACTGTCCTTCACCGTGATTGGAAATTAAGGATTGTGTGGTTGCCATGGATCAGCTCTAGGATGTAAATCCTTATAAAAAGAACAGAGCTCTGATACCAATTGAAAAACAGTTTGGCAACTCTAGAGGGGGTGAATAGAGTTTATATAGAAAATAACCGATTAAAAAATAACTCTTTCACGATCTATGAATAATCAGAGTAAAATACGGAAAGTAAATGAAGAGCAATAAAGCATACGCAAACACAGCAATTTTAACCTGGTTTCCCTCGTGGAGGACTAGTCCAGGCCTGAGAACTCTAGCTCAGGATTAAATCCACTATTTGTGAAATAGTAGTTTACAACCCGTGCCTTTTCTTCAGAAGAGCACGTCAACTTCTTATAGAGGATCGCAGTGGCAATTTGCTTGGAATTGTCCAAGCGACTTCTTCAACTCTTGCACAAGAATCCTAACTGAGAGATGCTGAGCACTCGAGACTTAGGGGGCTTGTGGCTAGTAGATGGGAAGGGTATGGCTTATTTGAGCTATAAGAAAGAAGAGAAGAGAAGATTGGATGATTTGAAATGAGAGAATTCATGCCCTATTTATAGTGTTTTTATAGGCAGAATTCGGCCAGAATTCGGGTAGAAAAATTCAAAAATTTGGCCGTTGGACAACTAGCAACCAGCTAACCCTAAAATTAGGGTTCCTGATTTCTAGGGGACAGAGTTCGGCCCGAACTCTGTGTGGAGGCAGAGTTCGGCCCGAACTCTGTCTCCAGAGCACAGAGTGGTTCAAAGGGGACCATTGGGCAATTTCTGGTTTGGTGGAGCTTGGGATTATTGGGTAGGCTATAGTCTAAGTTTCAAGAGCTCAGCATGACTCAGATTATATTTGTCTAGACTCAAAAAAAATGTAAAATACAGACTTGAATACAACTGAGAAGTAGAGGCTGAGCTGTTGTCTGTCTTGAGCTAAATGTAGACGTCGTGTGTCGTATTGAATTAATACAGATATTATTTTGTCAATGTTGTCAATATTTGGTTGACTGTGACTTTGTGTCAACACCAGTGTCGTAGTTCATGCCTGGCATAGTTTCTAGATCATACCCCTATTTTTGCATGAGGTACTTGGATCGGGAACTATATAATTAAAGGGGCAGTCTCCCGGTGTCGGGTTCGAGATCAACTTCTTTTATCCTGAAGGGCTGTGGATCATTCTTCCGGCCGAAGATGATTGGATGATCCTCTCCCTCAATTATGTGGTAAGCGTCTTCTATTGGAGTAAGTTGATTTATGATGTAGACATTTGTCACATGTGTGTGTAGGTGGGTGCCTATACCGTGTTCCATGGCATACATTATACAAAGCTTATTAAGCTCGAAGTAGTTCAAAGATAGTCCTTTATTGATGAAGTAAAGTATCATTTCCAGTAGAATTACATCATCTGCGGATGGAACATCAGTGTGAGCAGCCACATACTTGGCCAGCTCTGACTCTTCTTCGGCGACCCCCTTTGTCAATGAAGACTGGAAGGATGACTTGGGCAGCTTAATCACCAGGGGCTTCACTAGTGGAGCAGAACGTGGAGTCGTAAGTGTACTAGCGACCCCCAGCTTAGTGTTTGGTGTGAGACGGGGAGTTGTTGGCTCACTTGTAGTCCCCGACTTCGCGTTCAGCTGCCGAATCATTCTGGGAAGACGAATCGTCATCGGCTTGACAGAGGGATTGAGCTCCTCTGTTTGTTCCTGGCTAGCTCTAGGTAGCCTGATTATCAGTGGCTCTGCCCTGGGCCTTGGCGCTTGGCCAGACCTTGGCAGTCGGATTATCATCTGCTCCTCATGTGCAGAGAGGCTGATTGCATCCTTACGCAGAGTGGCTGTAAGGGGTACAGTTTTGCCAGGTTTGCGGGCTTGGAGATAGATCGTCAGAGGTTATTTCGATCCAATTGCCACCTCAGTTTGAGCTTGAGTATCTCCTTCGATAAGGTGTATTTTCGACTTCTCGTACAAGCATGAGTCTGAGTAGTAGGATTTGTTCCCTTTAGAAGGATCGATGTCGGCAAATTCTGTCCTCACGAAGCCGTGCTTGTCGACGTACTTGAAATATTGGTACAATATGGAAGGCATGATCAGGTAATCGTGTATCCAAGGATGCCCCAGGAGAATATTGTAGGAAGTGTCCGCATCTATGACATAACAGGTCACTTCTGACTGAAGGTCGCCGATTTGGCACTTCAGGTGAATCTTTCCGATCGGATAGCTTCTGCCTAAATTAAAACCACTGATAGCAGTACTTGTCGGCATCAGGCGATGCATTGAGATGCACAGGTGGTACAGCAGGCTCTTTGGGATGATGCTTATAGAAGAACCGGGATCAATATGCATCCGATCCACCTTGATGTCGCCAACGTATCCAGTATAATACAGAGGGCGATCGTACAGGTTGGTCTTGATAAGCATATCCTACAGAGTAAAGACAATGTTGGACTTTACACCTGTGCAAGTACTGTCTTGAAGATCTGTAGGCGAGCTCTCCCCAGTGAGATTGGAATGAGCCAGATATGCGTCGATATTCTGGAGTGCATCGCTCAATACGACGCGAAAATATTTGGAGAGTCTCAGGAGCTCGTATAGTGACAATTTGGCAGGTGTTTTGGCCAATTGTGCCAAGATGTCAAAAGTTGTAGGGCCTCTACAGCCCATGTGGTGCCTGTTTTCGGAGTGGTTTGTCAAAGCGAGTCATCTTCGGCCTAGGCTTGTCGGTCGTCGGAGGCTGAGAAGGTCCTGGAGCATCAGCAGTAGCCGGCTGATGATCTTCAGCAGATTTACCCGGTATAGGTTGGGATTGTACACCTGACCGGGTGACGACAGCTGTAGCCTCTTCGACTTCAGCCGAGATTGTGCGGTAGGACTTGACTTTTCCACTCTTCTTCTTGCTGGTGGTGGGCGGTACGGACTGAGTCACTTCAGGTACCAGGTCCAGATGGACCCACATGACCTCCCCTCGTGATGTGGTAAGGGGTACTAGACCAGCAGTCTGGTCTCGGGGAGGTGGAAGATTAGCAACCTCCATTGTTGCCCAAAAGATGGGCACTACGCCGTCTTGAGTCCTTGTCGGAGGGAAGCTGTCGAACTGTACTGACACCATATTTGCTGCCACGGTCACCTCTTCAAAATCAATGGCGAGGGCCTTAGAATCGATGATATGCTGGATGTATCGCTTCCGTTGGAAGCAATCTTGCGTAGCACAGTGGACGTAGTGATGGTAGTGACAGTACTTAGGGATCTCTTTTTCTGTTAGCCAAGGTTCCCGTCTTGGTTGGGGGGAGCTGAATTCTACCCCCTTGTATGAGCATGTTTAAGATGGGTTTGACATGGCTGTCCTCGAAGACAAAGGTCATCTGAGGCCACTGCTTTTCTGTCGACTTTGGTTCAGGCTTCTGGACTGTGTCGGCCACCATAGCCTGCTTGCCCTTCTTGTCTTAGTTGTTGGAGGAATTACCGTCGTTGTTGTTGTTGGCATTAGGGCGTTTACCCTTGTCTTCTCTTTTCGAGATGTGTAACCCCAGTTGGTAGGCTTTCTTCAACTTATCTTCTGTGCTAGTGGCGCTGATGATGAAAGTCTTCCAGTCCTTGAATTGACTCTCACCCATCCAGAGGATGATTGTGGGAAGCAGCCTCATTTGGCAGATTTCAATCAAGGAAGAATCTGGATTGCTTGAGGGAAATTTCATCGCGTTTTGGCAAAACTGCTCAATGTAGTTCCTCGTCAGCTCCTTCTCCTCTTGAACAATGTCTATGAGGGTGGACATTGTCACATCTTGTCCTACCTTATAGAACCTTTAATGGAACATATTTTTGAAGCCGACGAAGGAATGGATGCAGTTATCTGGCAAGTTGTGGTACCAGTCGAAGACAACCCCTTCCAATGCTCCAATGAACAATCGTGTAAGGATGGTGTCATCATGAGACAGATGGTCGATTGTGACTTCGAAGTAGGTGATGTACCTGCTTGCAGATGTCTTTTCGTCATATGGATTGATGTTAAGTGGCTTATATCTTGGTGGAAAAGGGATATCTCTCTATGCAGAGGGATACGGTTGTCGTATCCTGAGGTCTTGGGAAGTTTCTCGGGCGTGAAATACGGCCCGGATCTCCTGGACCTCTCGTCTCGCCTCCCTGGCCTCATCTGCAGCGGTGGGAGCCGTCATCGTAGGAGGATTGTTGCCCGTGTTTGGCACAATTGAGTTTGAGTCCGCATTGACCCCGAGACCCAAGCTTGTTTGGCCAGGCATCCTTCCTTGCAGAGTCGGTAGGGCCGCTTTGATCTCGTCCATGGATTTGACCAAGGTATGAAGTATGGCCTCCAGAGTGTCGATGCGTTGGCGATCACTGGGACCGTCTTGGTTGCTGTCTGTCATGAACACCATCCTCACAAGAGGAGAGATGGAAGGAACGGTGGAGGACGTGCCCTCTGAGTCATAACCTTGTACAGAGAAGTCGTCAGGGTATGTGGGAATGTTCTCCTCTGGTTCGGACTCAGAAGGAGTGGTACCCCCAGCTTTAGAGCTTGTCTCGTCTTGGGACCCGTGGACGTCATCAGGGACGTCCGGATCCACTGCGTCTATGGAGGGAATTGTTTCCCCTGGTGCATCTTCTTGGAATACCGGATTGTTATGGACGTTTGGAGGGGTGCTACCACCAGCTTCGGCCACCCCCAGAGGTACAGTTGACGAATCCCCAAGTGTTGAATATTTTATTTTAGAGCGGGTACCTTGAAAAACTCCTCCTGTGGTGGTTATGGACAACCGCTTGGATACGAGTTTCCTGGCCACGCTAGTCGAGATTTTTGGACTGGAGACGTTTGTATTCTTCCCTCTCCCGCTGCCAGGGATCATCAGAGCAAAATTTTAGTAGACAAAGAGAAGTGTCTCGTCTTCTGAGCTTGGGTATTGCAGTCGTTGGAAGATGGACCGCCGGTCTTCTTGTACTGCCGTGTTGTTCCAGCAGCAGTTGACAATGACTTGGGTACAGAGATGTCCATGGAAGGACTCTCTGCACACCGAAGCTTCTTCTCTTTCTTTACGCTTGTGAAGGATCACGTCACGCAAATTAGGTGTGTCCCGAGCAACCGAGTGTGTTGGCACCATGTTTGCTCCCTGATTGTTGGGAGACTCTTGGGGACAACTCTGTCCGTTTGCCACCGGAGGCTGGACTCGAGTGGTTCGGTACAACTTTCTATCGGAGGCCCGCATAACAGTAAGCAGAGCACTCGGATGGTCAGAGGTTGGGACAGCTGACTGAGCTCGCCAAGCCCGTGTTGTCCTAGACTTCTTCACTCTAGCACCCGAGGGTGGATAGTAGAAAGAGTCCAAATAGTGCCGCACGGAGTCTGACACATTTTCTTGGGAGCATCTGGAATCAGGACCGCATGAGAGGCGTTCAAAGACTGAACCCGAGCCGCATGGAGCATTCCTGCGGTTGGCATTTGTCGCCGCATAGGAATTCATGTGGCTGGATCTGTTGGCCACATCAGCATTCATGCGGCTGGATCTATTGACCACATCAGCATTAATGCGGCTGGATCTGTTGGCCACATCAGCATTCATACGACTGGATCCGTCGGCCACATCAGCATTCATGCGGCTGGATCCGTTAACCACATCAGCATCCATGCGGCTGGATCTGTTGGCCACATCAGCATTCATGCGGCTGGATTTAGTGGCCGTATGAGTCTTCATGCGGCTGGATTTGTTGGCCGCATGAGCCTTCTTTATGCGGCTGGCACACTTATGCGGCTTCTTCCTGGACCGCATAGAGTCCCCATTTGCTTCCTCAAGTCCAGCATCGTAGCGCTTTCCTCTGCCAGACTTGAGAACAGCAGGGTGCTCTGTGGCCTGAAGTGGGGCCGTATGCAAATCTCCGCCGTCCTGGACAGCAGAGAACACTTTGTCCAGAGCTTGGAGAGGAGCAAATAATTTGGGTCTCCACTCTCTGCGGGTCTTCTTCGTACGGGCTGGCTTCTGGACCGGGCCAGCGTTCCCATCGGAGAGCATTTCTTCAAACGCCTGTTGGTCGAAGGGAACGACCAGCATCTGTTGCGTGGAGCCAAGTTTGGCTGCATCCGATTGTGTCACCAACTTCTCAGCCGTGGAAAAGTTAGTCCCCAACAGAGTCGCCATCGTATTTGCCATTGATTATAAAAGAACAGAACAGTTTTATGGGAGGACTGGACTTTTACTTCACAATACAAACTCGCTTGTACAAAAGAGAGCCTAGGAAGAAAACCTAGGAAAAGCAATCTAAGGTACAATTGTTTATTTTTGATTCTGGAGGGGGGTGACGATAGAGGCTCGAGAGAGTGACGGCAACTATGCCTTAATCCTTGGACGATCGAACACAGCTTCGGCTCCAGGGAAGAAATGCTCTTTGTGTGGGCGGGGGTTGCTAGTCTCTCCGCTCGGGTTCTGTACGATTGCTCCTCTGTGCTTCCACCGTTCTCTGTGTCCACACTTTTGCAAGGGAATGGTACCTTTCTATATATATGGCTTTGTGATAAGTAGGGTGTGCAGTAATTGCTCCTTTAAAAGTGGGCGATTAGGGATTTGGTAAAGATTAGCCTTGATCATTTTTGTTGAAAATCAATCCGGGTTGTTAATGTTGATTGTAACAAATCTGGGCAGTTAATGTTGATTACGCCAAATATGCATGGTTTGTTGGAAATCGACCTGGGCAGTTAATGTTGATTGCAATAAATCTGTATTGTGATGATTTGTTGACATCAGCAAATCCAAGTGAATAAATCTTGGTCAAACTCTTACCACGTGTCCCAACTGCCTGTTATGTCGATTGCCGTAAATCAGAGTTATTGAGATTTGATCAACTCCTGCCACGTGTCCCAACTGCTGCGAGCCGCATGGAGGACTATCATAGTTGAGCCGCATGAGTGCGGCCTCGTGTCAGAGCCACATAAGGGTGGCCTTATATGAACCGCATGGACGTCCTTTAATCTGAACCGCATGGAGGTCCTTACAGTCATGTCAGAGCTGTCGATCCGTTGTGTCAGGGCTGCTGTACTGCATCAGAGCTTTTAATGAGCTAGCTGCACCGAGTAATGATGGCCAGCTGTAGATGCCTACTTTGAACTGCATAGAGACACGTGGCCTGTTCCGAGCCGCATGGAGCTATTGTGTACTTTCCAGCCGCATGGAGCCTTAAGAGACTTTTGAGCCGCATGAAGCCTTAAGAGACTTTTGAGACGCATAAATCTTAAAGGACTTTTGAGCCGCATGAAGCTCCAAAGGACTTTTGAGCCGCGTGAAGCTTTCATGTTCCTTTTTTATGCTTCTACACACTCATCGCCTGAAAGCACAGAGGTTCCGTCGTCTCCAGAAGCACGGTCTACTCGTCGCTCCAGAAGCACAACAACACTTAGTCCACACCAGAGGCACAGGAAGCGTGGGTCCACCCCAATTGGTTTGTTTAAACTGCCTCTTGCAGAGAAGATAAGGATTAAATCATGATTAATATCATATCAGATTGATTTAAATCTTAGACAAGGATCAATAGACTCTAAATCTAGGATGAAATCCCAAGATTTACTCGGCTGTATCCGAGCAAACAAATCGACACGTGCTACGTGTCACCTTCTTCGGTTATATTTATAACCACCAGAGATCTTGTTTGAGGGGAATCTCGATGTCCGCCACGTGTCAGCACCGTAAAAGTCTGTACCGTGTAATGACGGTAGATTCTTTAATATCTCAGTAACCGTAATACACATCGTATATGTGCTCGGTTCTCTATAAATAAAATGAGTTCTTCTTCCACCAAAGAGAAAAAAAAGAGGAAACATTAACAATCGACAATCTTCAAAGGAGCAGCGATCTCCATCCACGAAGAGTCGACCACCCTCATCCACCTATCAACCAAAGAACCAACCAACCAACCATCTTCAAAGGATCTTCTTATCCAAACAGCCTCTTGATCGGTGATCAAAGGCGCCAAAGAGCCATAGCAAGGTTAATTCTCATCAGATTGTCAACGGAGTAAAGGAGCCACTGCAGTGCTTGATCTCCATCGTTACACGTTCCCAAAAACCTCTTCTTTCTGTACTTAGAATATCCCGTTTAGGACTTCCTTCTTTGTACACAGATACCTTGTACGTTTAATAAAGCAAAATGTTCGTTCACCCTTTTGTTACGTCAAACAAAATGGCGGCTATGTTGGGGACTACCTTCTCCTCCAACGAGAAGGTGGTGATACAATCTGATGACAACTTGCTGGGATTTTTTCATGACATGTTGGTCGTACTCTTTGACCAACAGGCTTTTAAAGATCTTCTTTCGAATGAAAAGTCGAAGACTTCAGAGCGGTTCGTACAACCAAAGAAGACTCGACGTGTTTGGAGGTCTAAGGCGACTGTAGCCAGCAGCACGATGGCGGGAACTGCGTCTCAGGACCCCCTCAATGTCAAGGCCACAGAAAAGATCCCGGCTGCTACAGCCTTATCCCCTCGTCCGATTCCCGGCCCAAGAAAGCATGGCGAAGAAGATGGTGGTTCCATGGTTGATCTGACGAAGGAATAATACCTAAGGAAGCTCACACCTGTCTAAACCCTCATGACCGAAGTATTACCGGTAGGGAGATCTGTCTTCGACAGAATCACTTTCCCTTCAGGTAAACCTTCGGCAGACTTTGAATACTACTCACCCGCTGGAGGTAGTAGGAAAAGATCCCAGGTGGCTTCTGCTCCGTACAACAAGCATGTGACACTAGCGGCAGACCAGAGGCCCATGTTGACAGTAACACGCACAACCAACGGAAAGCTATGTAAGACAGGCTCTCGTGCTCCGATGCCTCAACCAGTCGAATATCCTTTCCACTGGAGTACTCCTGTACGTAAGCCAAGCCAGGCAGTATGTCCCACGGAGACGGAGCCATGCGAGCATCGTTCCCTAGGAGCGACAAGAGGCTTCCTCGCCAGACCCGCTATGACCGTGCTTACATACAGCTTCCCTGCATATACAATGGGAGTGCTACGACAGAAGATCCAACCCTCTTCCAAGCGAAAGAAGAATCTGTGGCGTAAGACGTGCCTAAATCAAGGCACTTTTATACCCAGATTACCATCAACTGCCGTTGTCAGCAGATGGCTGCGCCATCGTCGAAGAGGCGTTTCGTCTTCCAGAGACTCTACTACATGCCGACCCCACGCCAGAGGCTTAACAGGGGGTCGGTGAGCCCTAGAAAAGATGAGTCCCGTATCGCCACATGCTACACGGCGCAGGGTTCCAGAGCTTTCAAGAAGCCCTCCCAGAATTCTCCCATATCGGTAGCTAAACCGAGGAGGAGGTCAGAGAACAATAAAGCTAAGGTACCCGATATAGGTGTGTTCCAAGGCACTCGTTCCAAATCTATATTGGGTGCCTTACCAAAGCTGGGGATAACCAGCCTCCTACCATGCACGACAACCCTGTGTTACAATCTGACGAGGCGCAATACAATACGGATGTCTATATTGGCGCATCCAATCACCAGACCGGGGGTATCAACCATACTGAGTCCGAAGAAGATCACAATCTTACGATATATCCTCAGGACATCAAGACTCAAGTGTCTGAGCCAGAAAGTGAAGGATCCACGGCTCCCTCGAGTCACCCTCACACTCGGTCTATGTTCATGGCCTATGGCAATGAGGAAGACAACAACGAAGCTCTCAAGCATATCGAAATGTAAACTCCCTGATTCCCGATTTTTTTCTATTTATATACATTTATTTGTTAATTTTATAAATAAAAATTTGATATATGAATTGGTGGGTTGTAATAAAAATAAATAATTAGATACTAAAAAAAAATTTAGTATGAAACTATAGGAGTTATAAAGAATATAGGTGCTCATATAGGTCTTAAATAGGTTATATATTAATTTTGTTTCCCAATAATATTTTTAATATTAATATTATTGTTATCTTTCTATCTAATATAATTCTAGTATTTATATTAGTAATAGCGTTACATTTGATTTAACAATTTTTTTATAGTCTTGATTATGATCAAAATAGGTAAGACTGTATAAATATTTATTTAAAATATCTTGGAATAATTTTTTGGGTTTTTTAGAAATTTTTATAGATATGTTTAGAATTTATTGGAGATATATATTTGTATATATAAAGAGAAAAAAAAAATCATAAGCCTAGAACAGTAGACTTATCATCCCGAGCCCCCCCTGTACCGAGAACAGTGATTCTCATTTCTATTTTTAAAAAAAAACAAATTTGATTCAATCTTACTCGATTCCCAATCACCTTTCGCCAAATCTAATCCAGACGAAATCTTATCCAATTCTTTAATCGAATCCATTGAACCCAATCCAAACCAAATTTAAATTCGATTGGAAAGCGAATTTTAAAAAAATGAAGTATATACACGAGCGGATGGAAGGATGGAAATTCTCTAATTTTGCTTGAAGAACTTTTGCGCTCAAGTTACCAAGCCAATCCCAACACCCTTATGCCAAACTCCGTCCGCCTGAATGCCGCCCTGACCATCGGACCTCCCCAGAGATTGCTGCGCAACAGAAGTACGGCCGCCCCATACTCAGTGAACCGCACACAAGGTAACCCCCTTCCTCGTCATCGTACGTTCTCCATACACGATCATTTTTTGTTCTACAAATTTCGAAGTGGAGCCTATACAACCCTCTGTATTATCCAATGATTAGTTTCATATGGTGTCCATCCATCGAGTCGGAAACTCAACTCAAAATTTCCCAAAAAGTTTGATTTTACAACAGTTTAAAACTGATTCTAGTACCTCTATTTAGAGGATGTTTTCCATCAACCCAGTAGATTTTTCATAAAACTAATTAAATAATAATATAGATTACTTGTAGCACAAAAAAACCTTCCTTGTAGATTAAATTTTTATTTACCATACAGAAAGATTTTTGAATCTAAAGTTTGTAAAAAATCAGGTTTTTAAAACAAAAATTCAGAAAACTTTTTTCGATACGGCGTGCGTCCCGACAAACCTGGCGACGTGGTCGCGTACTATACGCATCGAAAGGGTATGGATGTTGCTGACGTGTGGGAACTGACAAAACCGAATTTTGTTGTGTGTGCGCGACGAAATCAGTGTGTATCCGTCGAGATACCCCCTAATCGACCTTTTGTAACCTTGGCTATACTTCGTGTATGTTCGTCATATCGAGGCAAAACTTACACCAGCAGGACCGAATCAAAATTCTGGTCCTGTGTGCCAAGTTTGGTCAGATTCTGAGAAGGTCGACCGGAACGCCTATTTGGTAGGCCAACGACCCGATCCAACGGACGAAATTGTATACGGCCAGCCGAAATCTAACTTTGGACATACGATTGGGTTCATCTCCTTAAACCAGATCCGTAGACATGTAGTTTGATGAATTTAGTGACAATAGACATTGACACGCATTTCGGTGCAAAATGGATCCAACGATGGACATCGTTTTGATCCGAAATTATGATTTTGCCCCTGTTCCAGAATTTGGCTTTTAGACAGGCGTTTCCTAGATATATCTTTTACATCGGGAATGTTCTTAATTTTTGTTTCAGCATCCGGAGCCGTTCCTAGATTTTGAAATTTATTGCTGACGTTATTGATTGTTTGGAGTTTCCATTCTCGCACTACCAGGCAAGATACCTTGCCACCTTACTCTGTGATTTACTTATTCTTATTTTCAGTCATTTATGTTCAATATTACATTTGTTGTTAGTATTTTATCACTGTGCGTCCAAGTCACACTTGGGTGCAAGCGACTATATCGGTCATTCTTATTTGCTTTTGTTTATTTATCTTGCATTGACTTAGCCTAGTGACCACCCATTGATGATGAGGTATTGGTATATCTCGTACGGCCTTGACACCTACTTTATCATATTTTATGAGTCACCTATAGGATACGTACTCGCGTAGTCGGCTGGCAACCGATACGTCTGAGGCATACAACGAATAGGAGTAACTGCCAATAGAATTACATGCTGGTAGACTTGGCGGTTACTGGAGGTTCATATTAGTCATGTAGATTATGATAATAGGCATTGGGTGGGGAGAACAATACCTGACGTATGGGCTTCTATTACACTTTTCCTTGTAACCCGGAAACTCCGCTGGAGATACGGGTATGCTTACCCCCTCAGGTTGGCCACTAACGTTCTTAAACGTTATGCACTTGGTCACTGGTGCCCAAGAGGGGACTATACCAGATCTTATTATCAGCGAGGGCTCATGCGTCGAAGGATTGTATCTCAATTGCATGTCCATAGTAGAATGGTTAGAAACCCTATTGCATGCATCACTTTATTTTCTATTATATATCATAATTTATATGGCATGGTATTTTCTTGTATCTTATTACGTCCCTCTGAGGACCTGGTTATCTCTCTAGTGTTAGACAATTTTCCGCAGGAGTACGGAGCGACACTGGATCCTTCCTACCTTGATGACGAGGCATCTCCTGCTGATTTCTAGTTTATTTATTCATTGAGATATTTAGTGGACATCTTAATATCTCTTTTCTTTCTACTTTGCGGAGGTTGGACTCCAATCATTTGAGACTATTTTTCATAGATGTTTGGAGTGGGTATGTCCATCCGGCTATCTCTTTGATACACTATTTATTTTGTACTCTTATATATTCTGTGATGAGCTGTGATGAGATTAGATTATTATATTCTAGCCTGTGATTATTTTATATATAAAACTTATATACGTATATGAGGATTCTATATATTAGAGTATTCTTCGTATATGTGCACCTGGCATGTCTACATACTCGGTCCTAAGTATTTTGGGACTGGGCGTTACATGTTTTTGTGGTGGCCCGTGTAGGTCCAAAAATACTATTAGGTTACATGACTGTGCCCAACAAGCCTGCATATAGGAATAGAAATAGTATCTCATCCAGAACTACTACCTCCTTTGACTTCAAATCTTTTCGATATTTTTTTTGATTTCTTGAATCGCCTCCTGTCTAGCCTTTCCTAACGTTATCCTATTTTTGTGCCAGCAGTATGAATCTACGAAGCGAACGCACCCTTACTTTGGCCCCCAGAGATGATGATACGACTACCCAAGAGGAGAAGAATCCTCTGATGACCCTGGTGGCACCGTATCATCCAGGGCAGCAGCAGGCTACCACGATCCCGTTGATGGTGTACCAGGAGACTCAGGCACCCACAGCCAACCAGACTGGACAGACCACTGCAGTACCTCTAGGAGGGAATGCGCCCTTCACTATACCACTTCAGCCAAGTCATGTGACTCAATCAGATCAGAGAACCACACCTCCCCAGAAGAACCCTCAAAGTGTGGGACCCCAGATTGAACAATCTGACCAGCAGACCCCGGCTTTCTAGAAAGAATATACGCTGCATCCTCCTCAGTCCCCACCATCCATGCCAGTTTCCTACTCTAATGAGGCTTCAACAGCAAGGTTCTTGCTAAGGTTATTACAAGTGCAGCAACAACAGAATGAGTTTACAAGGAGTATTACATCTGTAGCCCTAAACATGACTCTATCTACTCCGCCGGCCTTAGTACCAGCTAGAGAGACTCAGATCGGGCCGAATAGGCATCCTGAAGCACAATAAAAACACACTAGAGCAACACCATATCCAGATAAGAAGCTTCCTACATGTCGCTTCTGCCATAGGAAGGGTCACGTTATGAAGGATTGCCATCGTAGATTAGGACAGTGTATGATCTGTGGTTCCAATTATCATAAAGCCAAGGATTATATGGGGACAGAGTATACCTCACAGCAGTAGCAAGGAGAAGGACTATATCAGGCTCGAGAGAAGCCTGCCTGCAGCTATTGAAGTAAGAAGGGACACATCAGTAAAGATTGTCGAACCCATCATAGTTTATGCTTAAGATGTGGATCAGGACAACATATGATTAAAGATTGTCCCGAGCCTCGAACTCAACTACATGCTCAGCAGACTTCAAGGCCAACAGCCCCATCACTTCCCACACCTCGGTCGGTTCAGCATGTGCTGAGGCTCATGACACTAGCAGCAGGAGCACCATGTCCACGATTACCTCCACAGGGTGTGCAGTTCCACAGGGCTCTTGTCAGAAGCACGAATGGGCCTTTCACTAGCCGTAGAGGATGCAGAATTCTAGAGGAAAATTTTAGCAGTAATTATAGAATTTTTATAATTGTGAGTTACTAGAACATATGACTACCTCGGAACTGACATACTATCTTCCCTCAAGACATTGTGCTATCATTAGGTGTATACCTAAGTAAATTCTCATCTGGTTTAGCCATTTCGGTTACGTTACTGTACCAAACGGGCTTGCATATAGAATTAGAATCTAGTTATCTCATCCAGCTACTTGACCTCCATCCTTGTTCCCCGTTGATTGTCTTAAATTGCATCTTGCCTGATTCCTTTCTACCATAAATATTATCCTTTCTCCTCGTGTTGATAGACAGGTTAGGAAGATGACTCATACTAGGTATACACGTTATATGTTGCTCAAGCATGCTATTAGTTGAACTCTTATAAGAGGCATAGAACGCCTCATGACCTATCATCCTTCTTGTCCCTACGACCCCTTTAAAGATATCACTCAGAAGATTACCTAGGCCATAGAGCTTAAGGGTCCATACCCCATTAGTTCAACCAATGCCTAGATAAGAAACCATTAGAACAACTGTAGAGGCACGATCATAATTGAGTCTTAGAGTTGATGAACTTGAACTACTTTTGCCTCCTTTCAACCATATATCTCGCGTACTCATATTTTGGACTATCGTGACTAAACATCGCTATTATAGCCTAGTTTTTGTATGCTTATTCTTTATCAAGCTTGCTCAGGACATGTGTTTATTGGAGACGCCCACGAATATAATGTCTAATTAGAATAGATTTATTATGGTCTGATCAACCTTAGTGCACACTGTTCCCTCTTCATATGATTATCCTACATGGTATGAGATATAGATGTCTCTAGGATCTCAACCGTACTGCCTTGGCAACTCACTTAAAATTATTCAATTTGTCCTTGGAACCTCGTATTCACAATCGATCCCTTCCATTGAACTCCTTATTGGTTTTCCACCATTACTTAAATCGAAAAAAACAAATGCTCGTATTAAGGGAAGATAGGCCCGGAATGTCCCCCTCAGTTCACCATACCACCTATAGCCATGAAGCTATATAAACACAATCGTTTTCGCCCCTTTCGAAATCAGAGAAATAACTCCAAACTTGATGCATATATACCATATCTCATTATCTGTTATATCATCTAATATTCTTTTATAATCTGGAGTCGATGTACTGTATCATGAGTTTGAGATTCTTCCTAACCTCATTAATCCTAAAATCGTATTTTATCTTCTAGAGTGAGTATAGTATAAGCCTTCAAAAAATTTTATACTAGTATTACGATTGATTAGAATAAGTTGGTTTTCTCTAGAGAGATAATTAGTGCCTCTTGAACTCCCACTTTCTACTTAGATCTTTTGGCGTCCCCTACCGTGACATTGATATTTGGAGCATGGTACTAGATGTTACCGTCCAACGAATTTTATATACGAGACCTAAACGAGCCCACCATCATTTAGGTATATCATGTCCCACCGAAACATGTCCCCTTGTGCTCTATTTTCATGATACGACTTTCGGGTGAAAAGGGCTAATTATAAACCTTACCGTAATACCGACGAACCTTTCGACTTCAATTGGAGACCCAATTTTGACTCAAATCTTTCGATCCAATATATGGTTGTGGTATGCTCGAAGCCCATTACGTACATATGACTAGTGTGCCACTTAATTCAGCCCCTTGTGATACTTATACTCAAAAGTCACGAAAGACGCGTTCTCAAACTTACGACACCTATCTAACCAATTCGACTCGAAGCTTGCCAACCACTTAAGTTAGAACCTGTTCTACGATACCCTAACCTAATAGGGATAGTATAGATTGACTCTACGAGGTCTTGTCCTTCCTATATAGATTAAACCCTAGATTCATTCAAAAGGAAATTCCTCTATACCTTTTTGACCCAGTTATATTTCGACTAATACAGTATATACCGTCTTGCTGGAGTATGATTATAGTTGAGCAATGTCAAATAGGAAAAATTCATCCTTATTGTGTTAATGACCATAAGGAACCCTGGATCCTTAGAGTCCATGACTATGACCAGAAAGGCCTAATATTCCCATACTACCACTCTAGAAATTATCCTACTCAGAAGTCTTGTAATGATGATTTTACGGTTACCCCCCTTCAATAAGTTGGGTAGAGCCTCGAACCAAGAATACCTTATCTTGTAGGAGATGAAGCAAATTTGGATTCTTTTATATAAAATACCCTCTTTTGTTCGAAAATTAAGGTACAATTTTCGTATGTCAGATCCTATCCATTCATATCTCATTGCGTATTCTTCTCCTACTGTAGATTTAATTTCGAGGACGAAATTTTTATAAGTTTGGTAGGATGTAAACTCTCTGATTCCCAAAAAAATTCGGTTTATAAACATTTTTTTGTTAATTTTATAAATAAAAATTTGATATATGAATTGGTGGTTTGTACTAAAAATAAATAATTAGATATTTAAAAAAAATTAGTATGAAAGTGTAGGAGTTATAAAGAATATAGGAGCTTATATAGGTCTTAAATAGGTTATATATTAATTTTGTTTCCCAATATTATTATTAATATTAATATTATTGTCATCTTTCTATCTAATATAATTTATAGTATTTATATTAGTAATAGCGTTACATTTATTTAACAGTTTTTTTATTGTCTTGATTATTATCAAAATAGGTAAGACTGTACAAATATTTATTTAAAATATCTTGGATTAATTTTTGAGTTTTTTAGAAATTTTTTTAGATATGTTTAGAATTTACTGGACATATATATATTTGTATATATAAAGAGAAGAAAAAAGACAAAAAAGAAGTCAGAAGCCTACTGTTCCTTTGGAACAGTAGACTTATCTTCCCGAGCCCCCCCCCACCCCCGCTACCGAGAACAGTAGTTCTCGTTTCTAATTTTTTTAAAACAAATTTGATTCAATCTTACTCGATTCTCAATCACCTTTCGCCAAATCTAATCCAGACATAACCCTATCCAATTCTCTAATTGAATCCATTGAACCCAATCCAAATCGAATTTAAATTCGATTGGAAATCAAATTTAAAAAAATCGAAGTATAAAGCCTACACGAGCGGATGGAAGGATGGAAATTCTCTAATTTTTCTCGAAGAACTTCTGCGCTTGAGATACCAGGCCAACCCCAACACCCTTGCGTCCAACTCTGGCCGCCTGAATGCCGCCCCGACCATCGGAGCTCGCCAGAGATTGCTGCACGACAGAAGCACGGCCGCCCTATACTCAGTGAATCGCACACAAGGTAACCCCCTTCCTCGTCATCGTACGTTCTCTATACACGATCGTTTTTGGTTCTAGAAATTGCTATGTGGAGCCTATATGACCCTCTGCATTACACAACAAATAGTTTCCTTTGGTGCCGATCCGTCGAGTCGGGAACTCAACTCAAAATTTCTAAAATTTTTGATTTTACAACAGTTCAAAACAGATTCGAGTACCTCTGTTTAGAGGATGTTTTCTGTCCATCCAGTATATTTTTCCCAAAACTAATTAAACAATAATTTAGATTACTTATAACACAACAAAACCTTTCTGGTAGATTAAAATTTTATTTACCATACAGAAAGATTTTTGAATCCGAAGTTTGTAAAAAAATCAGGTTTTAAAACAAAAATTCAAAAAACTTTTTCTGATACAGTATGCGCCCCGACAAATCGGACGACGTGGTCGTGCGCTATATGCATCGAAAGGTGCGTATGGATGTTGCCGACTTGTGGGAACTGACAGAACCCGATTTTGTTGCGTATGCGCGACGAAATCAGTGTGTATCGACCTTTTACAAACTTGGCCATAACTTTGTGTACGATCGTTGTATTGAGACAAAACTTGCGCCAGCAGGACCAAATAAAAATTCTAGTCCTGTGTGCCAAGTTTGGTCAGATTCTGAGAAGGTCGACCGGAGCCGTTCGTAGATTTTGAGATTTATTGCTGACTTGATTGATTGTTTGGAGTTGCCATTCCCGTACCACCAGACAAGATACCTTGCCACCCTACTCTGTGATTTACTTATTCTTATTTTCAATTATTTATATTCAGTATCACATCTGTTGTTAGTATTATATCACTGGACGTCCAAGTCACACTTGGGTACAAGCGACTCTATCGGTCGTTCTTACTTGCTTTTGTGTATTTCTCTTGCATTAACTTAACCTAGTGACCACCCATTGATGATGAGGTATTGGTATGATATGCCTTGACACCTGCTTTATCATGTTTTATGAGTCACATGTTGGACATGTACTCGCGTAGTCGGCTGGCCACCGATACGTCTGAGGTGTGCGACATATAGGAATAGCTGCCAATAGAATTACATGCTAGTAGACTTGGCGCTTACTAGAGGTTCATATTAGTCATGGAGATGATGATACTAGGCATTGGATGGGAAGAACAATACCTAACGTATGGGCTTCCATTACACTTTCCCTTGTAACCCGGAAGCTCCGCTGGAGATACGGGTATGCTTACCCCCTCAGGTTGGCCACTGATGTTCTTGAACGTTATACGCTTGGTCACTGGTGCCCAAGATAGGACTCGACGAGCAACAACCCTAAAGACAGAAAAGGCAAGCAAGCCTTGACCGTCAACATCTTCAAAGGTTCAGCAGCTGCGAACCCCAAGTTTGCGAAACCGCAGAGGCCAAGGGAGACTTACTCCTACAATGACGAGGATACGCTGGAGATCTTCGAGATGCTTACGAAGAGTAGCAAATTGTCCATCCCGGCACCCAGGCGTCCTGATGAAGTGGGAAGGGTGGACCATCCCAAGTACTGCCATTATCACCAGTACGTCCATCACCCAACACAGGACTTCTATGTGTTGAAGGGGCAAATTAAGTGCCTCATTAATGTCAACGTCATATCGTTGGATTATGAAGAGAAGACCATCACGGCCAACATGGTTACTCTCCAGTTCGGGAGTTTTCCAACCACAAAAGTACAAGATGGCGTCATTCCTATTCCAAAGGCGACGATGGAAGTAGTCAACCATCCGCCAGAACGGGGCAAGGCTTAAGGGCTCATCCCGTTCTCCATGCCTCAAGATGGAGTCATGAGGGTCCATCCGGACCAGGCTTCTGACACAATGAACTATTAATCATCGTGAATCTCTCGGGGAACATTTCATGACCTCGCTTCTGAAATATTATCCTAAGATGTGTCTACCATGTACTCTCTACTTCTGAGTAGTCATCTCCTCCATAATAGCTGTAAGCTATCATAATCCTTAGAAAGTATTTTACATCCATATTACCTTTGTAGTGTTATTCTGCATCAGGTCTACCATGTCTATATTACCTCTGAGTAGTCACCCCGTTATGATAACCCCCAAGTTGTCATAACTCACTAAGAAAAAAGTAGTCACGTCTATATTACCTCTGAACTATTATTCTAGGAAGAAGGGGTCTTGTAGGAGCTCAAAAATAAAGGAGGTCTTGTAGGAGCTCAAAAATAAAGGGGTGCCACTCATCAGAAGGCGCCAACATTAAGTGGCGCTTGGCAACTAGGTGGCGCGACACACAGGTTGCGCCTATGTTAGGGTGCGCGAGGGCCACGTGGCAAGTTGCCTCGAGAAGTTGTAACGTAAGCCATCATTACTGACAGCTCGAAAGGCGAAGAATATCTCTTCGAATCCCGGGGAGTGCGGTCCTCGAGAAGATTGAAACAGTTGCAATTAATGCTGACAGACAAAGTCGTGCCAGTCATCAACTAGCACGAGAAAGGGAGTGAGGATTGAACAGCCAGATTAATTGAGGGGCGCCAGTAATCAGGTTGCGCCAGGCACCACCTATTAACCTGGCGCCACTTACTCAATTTCTATCCAGAAGCAAGATGACGTGGCACGCATGCCACTAATCTCGAAGAACGTGTTCACTATACTTCCCACGTCCACGTGCATCTCATCAACAAGATGCCATGCGTCATTAGCAGTTAAAGTAAACGCTCGCGCAACTGGACAGGAGGCACGCAACTCAGAGATGTGCTCCACTCAGAATAACTACTTGACAGTTATTTCAGAACTCCATAAATAGAGTTTCAAATTAGTTGTCAAGGATCACTATGGATCATAATCTCCTGCTAAAGTGTTGTTACATTCTCCAAAGGCTTGTGTCTTCAATATCACATCGTCCAAGGGATAAAGTGATCATCTTCTGATTAGATTCCTATAGTTGTACTTCCCTAGAAATTAAATTTTACTCTTATACTTTTCTCAGTTTGTAATCAAATTTTTGTTTTTGCAAACACTTGGTATCGTGCTTGAGTCCTGGCATGCAGATATCTCTTACACTATGAGATCTTGAGCTGGGGTATCTCCTTTGGGGGACTGCGAGTGGGGTTGATCCAACCAGGGTTATATCAGGGCTGGAGCCTATTGTTCCTGAGCTAGCACCTGGGTTGGTAGCAAGTTCTGGGATGGTTGTCTCTATATCTGCTGCCCCTCTCACTTCGCGGGGGCCACGACCATGCTGCCTCCAATGATGCCAATGACTGGGGCTGACACAGATGAGTATGTCGGGCTCATTGTTAAGACTATCTATACCGTCATGAGGCGAGGTATCGCTAGTATCTTCGAGCATGGTCGATCCTTTGCCCTAGCTCAGGCTTCGACGGTGCTTAAACTAGTATCTCTTAGGGCCTACCCTAGATACGAGGCAACCGATAATGCTCTAGAGGCCTTGGTAGCTGAGTTGGAGGTTCACCTTATGGAGCTTCAAGGCTTGGAATGCTAACTCAAAACTTTAGTGAATGAGGAGTTGGGTAAGCTGGCCGCTGATGTATTCTAACATCAGTCGGGTCGAGATGCTCTCGCACGTGAGGTGGTTGAGATTCAAACGAAGGTACAGGAGCTGGCCGTCGCAAAGGAAGTCCAAGCCTGCCTACAAGAGATCCTAGCCAAGCTCCTAACATCCTACCAGAAGCAAATTAGACTCCTTGAAAAAAAGATGGCGTAGACACAGATCGAAATAGAATGGGTGGCAGATGAGCAAATGACCTTCTGTCGTTAGTCGGAGAACCTCGCCCAAGTTGCCGAAAATGTAAACACCCGTCAGGCGGAGCTAGAAGACACCTATCGGGGGCTAGCCGGCTTTGAAGAAGAGGGAAGAAGATGCCAAGAAGATGAACGTCGAGCAAGAGAATTTGTCGGAGTAAAAGTTGCCTTCTTGAAGCAACGTATCAGCGAGCTTGTGCGTCAATATTTTTGATAGCTCTCATTTTGTGCTTCTTATTTTTAGCTTTTTAGAAGGATTCTTTTGATGTAGTCATGTTTTCCCTTTCAAACTGAAAAAGAAATAAAGTTTTTGTTTCCTTGTCCTTTGTTGTGTTATGAATTTTGTGATGATAAGAATCCTGTCAGATGTAATATGGACGTAATAGGGTAGAATAGCTCTGCTGGAGATATTTTTGTCGACCTAACATCTTTATCACCCCTAGAATTAGGCACAGATGGTAAGCTGAAAATGACAAACACCATCAGAGGGATTATGGACATAGTGGTGAGAAGTCGATTGGTACAAGTTTTTACTCAGAGGTAGTGTGAACATGGTAAACACTGAATCATAGTATAGTTACCTTCCTTAGAGGTTATACGAACGTAGAAAGGTATGACTCTTTGGGGTACATAAAATAATTCAGAGGTGATATAAACGTGGATGTTTCCTATTAGAGATATAGCGACCCAGAGGTTACTAAGTGTATATGTCAACTCGGAGGTAATATGAACGTGGTAAACATTTGTTCAGAACCATCCTACTCAGAGGTTATATGAATATGGTAAGATAGAATTTGGTAGAAACGTAGAAAACAATTCAGAGGTGATCCGGACATAAATATTTTCTACTGGGGACATTTGCTGGAGACGTCCTAGAGCGGCAGGGCTCCAAGGACATGTTAACTAAATTTAACTAGAGAAAGTGACAAAGGGGTAGTTTAGAGGTAATATGGATGTAAACTATGACATGTGTCTGGAAGAAACTTTTGCGACCCCTATCGGGGATATAAAACATACGGCATTTTGGGGGTAACTAGGCCCCATTGTATGTTTTATTTGGCTCCACTAGGGATAGAGAAGTACATGCTAGGACTAGACATAGTACTTTTTGAGAAATTGACATTGATCTGCATCATCAACGGGTCTCAATTAGGTTTTGTGAGCCAGTATGCGCCATTAGAATACACAGACTCTATTACGAACGGGCCCTCCTACTTGGGATAAAACTTTTCGGCTGTCTTTTGAGTCATGACCATTGGTCTTCTTACCGATAACACAAGGTCACCAACTTGGAATGCCCTTTCCTTGACATTTTTGTTAAAGGCTTTGAAAATTCAAACTGGATATATCTCAATGCGATGTTGAGACAAAGGACGTTTTTCGTTGAGCGCTTTTAACTTGTAATCACCGGTGTTGGTTGCCTTCATCCGTTAACTAGTTGGTAATAGCAACCCGTAAAGAGGGGATCTGGATTCCAGGGCAAGCACTGCTTTGCTCCAGTAAACCAGGAAGAATGGCATATTTCCAGTTGGGGTCCAAATTATCGTATGGTAAGACCAAAGACATTCGTCCAACTTCTCTTTCCATTAGCATTTATTAGGTGACCCAACTTTCTTGAGTAGCTTAACGATGGTTTTGTTAAACGCTTCTGTCAATCCATTCATTTTTAGATTGTAGGTTGTCGAGGCTATGTTATAGATTCGAATTTTATCGTAAAATTGATGTAAGGCATGGCTTACAAACTGAGGGTCGTTGTCGTAGATAATCTTTCTAGACACCCTGAAGCGGTAGATAATGTGGTGCTTGACGAAACTAATCATGTTTAAGGTTTTTACTTCGACAAGTGGTATCGGCTCTGTCTACTTAAAAAGTAGTCGGTAATGGCAAGGATGAACTGGTGTCCTTTAAAGGGCAGAGGATGGATCAGTCCAATAATGTCTATACCCCATGCCTCAAATGGTCGGGCTGCGGACGTAGTATGTAGGAACTCGGAGGATTGAAGGATGAAGTATGTAGCTGACATACTCTACACTTCTGTTAGGGTTATATAGTAAAAGCATCACTTTTGTATTATCTATATTTTCCTATTATTTTTGAATGAGAATCATATGGGCTGTAGAAGCATGGAAAAGAACAGAAGAAGCCCATGCGGCTCAAAATAGAAGAAGCCGATGCGGCTTAAAGCAGAAGGAGCCTCATGCGGCTCAGGAATTTATCAGAGCCTCATGCGGCTCAGAAACCCTTCAATAGCCTCATGCGGCTCAGGCGAGAATCACGTGACCCTATGCAGCTTTACAGCTGGCCATGAAGTGACTGCTCCCATTAAATACTCTGACATAAAGTAATAACTCTGACACAAAAGCTGAAATGATGAACTTCGATATGACGGCATATTTCTAGAGAAACGGAGAAAATCTCCTCTGCAGCTGGCACAGTCCACCAACTACAAAGCCCCCAATACGGCCGCCACCATCCCATGCGGCTGATGCTCGCATGCAGCTCGGAGCGTGAAGACCTTTGTCATGCGACTCAAATTATGAACAGTCACCCTATGTGGCCGCTATTCTCATGCGGCTTGGGTCATGAGGATCATCTCCATGCGGCTCACACCCTTGCAGCCTTGACATGTGGCAAGTCCTATGCGGCTCAATTGAAAACCACCCCTATGCGGCTCAGATTTCAGAGATTTCACCTATGCGGCTACCACCTTCATGCAGTCCAAAACCTAAGAAGCTACCCTCATGCGGCTGTGGCTCGCGATTATGACACGTGGCAGAAGATAAGTTTACCACGTGGCACTAAATCAATCAAGAGTTATTAACAAATCCCAACAACCTGATTTAGTACAATTATCATAATTACCCACATCAAAATAGATTTATGGCAATCACATGGATTAGACACGTGGCAGGAGATCCGAGCTTCCCAAGATTCATGACAATCAACATTGATTGCCCATACAAATTTTACACAATCAGCATTAATTCCCCATGCGGATTTGGCGTAATCAAGAATTAACTGCCCAAATATAATGCAATCAAGATTAATGGTCCAGATGATTGGCCGCCGACTTTTCGAAGGGGGAATCATTACAAACCCTAATGATCACACCCCTACTTCTATAAATAGCAAGGTGCCATTCCCTTACAAATCACGACTGGAGAATTCAGAAAAAAAAATATAGCAAGGTGTCATTCCCTTACAAAAGAGATCCTCTCCACCCGGCTGAACATACAGAGAGATAAAGGCGCGCACAGAAGAGTCTTCCCATCTCGAGAGCAGTTCTTCACCGGAGCCAAGGCTACGTCTGATCGTCCAAGGAGTAAGGCAGAGCGGCCATCGCTTTTCCGAGCCTCTACCGTCACCTCCCAGAATCAAAAATAAACAATCGTACTTAGACTGCTGTACCTAGGTTTTCGTCCCTAGGCTTTCATTGTACGAACGAGTTTGTATTGTGAGTCTAAGTCCAGTCCTCCTATATAATTGTTCTATACCTTTACAATCAATGGCAAACACGATGGCGACTCTGCTGGGGACTAACTTCTCCATGGCTGAGGAGTTGGTGACGCAATCAGACAGCCAAACTTGGCTCCACTTAACAAATACTGGTCGCCCGGTTCGACCAACAGGCATTTGAAGAAATGCTCTCCGATGAGAGCGCTGGCCCGGTCCAACGGCGAGCCCGCATAAAGAAGGCACGCAGGGAGTGGAGACCCAAAATTTTTGCTCCTCTCCAAGCTCTCGAAGAAGTACTCTATGTTGCCTGAGACAGCGGAGAAGTCTCGCTTGCTGCCCCACTCCAGACCACAAAGGACTCTGCTGTCCCCAAGTCCGACAGAATAAAATACTATGATGCTGGATTTGTAGGGGCAAAGAGGAACTCTGTGCAATCCAAGCCACATAAGGGCGCCAACCGCATGGAGAAAGCTCATGCGGCTGCAACTGTCAACCGTATGGAGAAAACTCATGCGGCCACAAGAGTCAGCTGCATGCAGACAGCCTGCACGACCATGACTTCTAGCCACATACAGAAAGCTCAGGCGGCCACAAAGGATAGTCGCATGCAGACAGCCTGTACGGCCACGCATACCAATCGCATGCAGACAGCCTGCACGGCCACCGATCCCAGCCGTATACTATCTGCTCCATGCGACTCACGGTCAGTCTTTGACCGTCTATCATACGGTCCTGACCACGAAGGCTCTCTTGAGCATATGCCATACTCTGTTGTGACCAGCTTGGACTCTTCCTACTACGCGCTCTCAGGTGCTAGAAGAAAGAAGTCTCGGGCAACGCGGGCTCGACGAGCTCAGTCGGCTGTCCCAACTTCTCACTACCAGGGCGTTCCGATGACTATTACTCGGGCCCCTGATGGGAAGTTGTACAGAACTACCCGTGTCCAGCCCCAGGTGGCCAACAAACGGGATAGTTATCAAGAATCTCCTAGCAAGGATCAAGGGCGAGTACTCACGCCACCCCCACATCAGGGAGCAGACAGGAGGCCAATGCACTCATTGTTTTCCATAAAGAAATTCTCTTTATTTGTTGTGTTTCTGGAAAAATTACAACTGTAGGAATCCGATCTAGAAGACGATCACTTTATCCCTTGGACTATGCGAAGAAGAAAAGCTCTCAAAATTTTGACAGTAGATATCAATGTATCTGTACAATGAATGAGAAAAAAAGAACTCTATTTATAGAGTCAAAAATAATAACTGAAAAGATAACTACCTCACCACTGGTGCACTTGAAAAGTCACGCAGACTCTAAATACACGCAGGGTTAGTGAGTAGTTACTGGACGTGGCCCGTAACTGTTGGACACATGGCATCAGTACATGGGTCGTGTGCAAGTTACTGGGCACGCGAGAGAGAGATCGGTGGCATGGCTGCCACGTACTCCAGTTGAAATGAAATCCACACTGACTTGCTGAAGGCAAAAATCCACGCAGATTCGTTGACGCAGAATCGTTGAAGGCAAAATCCACGCAAGCTTTGAAGAAGAATACTTCAGAATTCATGCAGGCTTTGAGAAGAATAACTCAAAAGTCACACAATGTTTTGAGGAAGGAGAAGGTTCAGAATCTACGCAAACCGCCAGCTGTCTTGATTTGGCACGCTTTGTCTGACACAAAATCTCTGACATTGATTATATTGTCAGCCGTATTAAATGAAGATAAGACCCAAAGTCACGCCAACTTGGTGAAGAGTGAGTCTTGCTAAGGAAGATTTCAAAAATCACGCAAAAGACTGCTGTGATCTCTCGAGTTCTGTGCATACATGGCATACGAGGAGACGTTTCTCGACTGTTGTGTTGTCAGTCATTATGATTCTGACGTATGGCTGAGCTGTCTCTGCGTGACTTCTAAAGGAGATGGCCAGGCAGAACTTAGCGTATCTTTTGTGCTGCTTTTCGGATCACTCTGCGTGACTTGTTCTGATCAACTCAGCGTGACTTCATTTTTGAGGCCTACAAAACCTCCTTCAAAGTTTTCGAAAATGATAAAATATTTTCGAAATACTTTGAAATAGAGATGATGAAATGAGTTAAAGTCACGCTGAGATGACTCCAAAATTTTTCGGAAGTCGAAAAGACTTCGAAGCTCTTTGAAAACATCCAAATGAACTTATTAAATGTCATAATGACTCTTCGTTCTCCGAGACTGATTGCATCCAATTTATGGTGGAATATGAACTGTCGACGAGATCTATTATATAAACAGGGAGTGATTCTTAATTTTGACATTCATCTCTCGAAAATATGACCCCAAAGGAAGCAGCTGAAGAGGAAGCACGCAAGTTGGGCTTTTGTCCCATGGTGACCCCACTTTTGGGGGCAAAGAACCCGAACCTGTCGTCATCGAGCTCAAGGACGACGCCACGCAGTTAGCCAAGAATCTCTTGAGCTACTTTGGATTGGATAGCTCGTCTTCTTCTGATGGGCGGAGCCTTATGGAGAAGCATAAAATGCTCGAGACTCTGTTGCATTGCCTGGGAGTTAAGAGCGTAAAGGAGTTAGGCATCAAACTTAGTCACTCTGGAAAATAGAGCGTAACTTTCTACGCTTTTGTTGCACTTTTCTGTTTTGTCTTTTTGTAAGGCCATCAGTGCCTGTTTAAAGAATGAAGTACAACTTTTGTGTTTGATCTGCGTGCCTTTTAATGAAGAATATTAATTAGTACACTTTGACTGTTTCCAATGTTGCACTGTCTCCCGAAGTACACGTGACACTCATTCCACAATTTACGAGCGCTATTTATGCGGATCTTTTCCAAGAATAGACCTGCACTTGACCCTTTAAATAGATGGATGAACTCCACGCAAACTCATCTTCCCATTCTTCTTTCTCTCTTCTGAGAAATGAATTTTCTGTGAGAAGAAAATAGGAAAGCCATGTTGTCTGATGTCAAATCTCTGTGCACGCTACCAGACATGGGTCTGTCAATCCTTAGTAGCAAACTCAACGGTAAGTTCAATATACACGCATCGAATTTTTTTGTTTGCTAAAAACAAATTCATCTTCATGAAATGAACAGAATGCATCTGTCTTTGCTTGGCCAATTTCTGTTGGCTGATTTTTCCTTACTGTTTCTTGCAGAATTTTGGCTGAAAACCTTCTTCAGAACTGGCATTGGGGATGTGGATGTTGTGGAGAATATCCTGCTGACATCTACATCAGGGAGCTCATACGCTTTTGACGCGTAAATCAGACAACTCAGAACTCTTCGTGAGATAGAAGGGTCTTCCTTAGATGGTAGGAAGAGCCTTTATACACGAGAGTTGGATAGTGGAGTCAACTCTACTACCGAGAAATCGGGTAGTAGAGTTCCTCTGACGCCAGAACTAGGAATCGTATCCCAATGCTGGATACATTCCTACCTGCTTGAGGTGCCGCCGTTCCTCCACGAGCTGTATTGGCAGCAACACGCCGTCAGGCTGCCATACTCTGTGGTTCTCCTCTCGTCTGAGAAAGAAGACCAGAGTTTGATTCCTGCTGATGTGGTCATGACTGAGACCCAGACAGTCAGGAATTGCCACCAACAACGAACCTGACGGAGAAGGTCCGACGGAGAAGATCCAAAGAAGAAGATAGATCTCTATTAGGTTATCGTTGTGGTGTAGAATGAAAATCCAAGACTTGTAATAGATTTCCATTATGATTTGTAGAAAAGTCTAAGAAAATGTAATAGACTTTTTTGTGGTGAAATGAGAATAGAAATGATAATTCTTCTATGCTCAATGATTTGTATTTGTGGATGAATTGTGGACATGATAGATAATAAAATCATCTTTTCTATTTTAGAGTATATGATATTATCAGAGGTATTATGGACGTGATAATATATAGGAACTCGAAAGAAAATAGATTGATTTCTATACAGAGGTCAAAACATGACAAATGAGTAAGTAGATTCGGAATTGATTCAGAGGTTATGAAAACATGATAAATAACGAATCCCCACTTAATAAATTGATAGAAGATTATGAACGGATGAACCGTTAGGAAATGATGAACAGATAAACTGTCGAGTGAATGTAATAAATGAACGGATGAACCGTCAAGTATTAATGAACATGTGAAACGTCGGATGAATGTGAGAAATGAATGGATGAACTGAATATCGGGAAAGAATACGTCCCTTCGATCCTTGTAACCATATGCCTATAAATAGAGCATATATTTGAGTAGAAGGATCACATTTTATCCACAATGTCTTCTGAAGAGGATATAAAGAAGGCTGAAGTCGCCCCCGAAGCTACTGAAGGTGTTAAAGAACATCCACCTCCGCCGAAGAAGGAAATGGGCGAAAGCTCGTCTACTCCCAAGCCGCCGAAAGATATCCTGGACTTTCTGGTCAAACCAGGAGAAACCGAAGAAGAAGAAACAATGAGGCTGGCTGCCTGTCAATTCTTGGTGCGGTCAGGAAAAGATGTACTCAATTCTTTTGCTGATTATGTATGTGGTCCTCATCCCAAATATGAAAGGGATTACAGTGATCTTCCATGATGATGTACTCTTTTTTTTGAAGAATTTGTCTCAAATAAACTCCGTTTAAGGAATCTTTGTTTACGATATATCCTTCCCACTTTATTTTTTTTTCCTTTATTCATTGATCTTTTGACTCAGAAATCAGAAAGACTAAATATCATTTTCATAAATATGATATTGAGATAGAAAATTCAGAGGTAATATGGACATGATTTTCTGGATATCAAATTTGTTGAGAAAACGATACAAAGTAGAATACCTATCTCCACTGGGGATAATAGATATCAGAATGATTCTTCGGAAAGAACAATGAAACAGCTGGAGAATAATGGGAGGACAATCTTGATAGAAATATTAGACGTAGTACTTCTTCAAGAATTTGCCGTTGATGGGCATCATAGTGGCTTTACCATCTAGAGTAGTGAGTTGATAAGCCCCATTAGAAAAGATCTTATTGACAATGAATGGACCTTCCCATTTTACATCAAACTTGCCCTTACTCATGTGTGTCATAGTCATCGGGCGTCTGACAGTAAGCACAAGTTCTCCTTTCTGAAATGTTCGAATTCTGACTTTCTTGTTAAAAGCCCTTAAAATTCTAGCTTGATAGAATTCAATATTCTGTTGAGCAGATAACCGCTTTTCATCCAGAGCCTCCAATTCTTGAAGTCGAAGACGATCATTATTTTCAGTAGTGAGTTCATTAGCGATTGCTATCCTTAAAGAAGGAATTTGAATCTCTAATGGGAGAACAGCCTCAGATCCGTACACCAGAGAGAAAGGTGTACACTTAGTAGCATTACGGACTGTAGTGCGATAAGCCCACAAGCATTCCCCGAGCTTGTCACTCCAATTACGTTTGTTAGTGGAGACAAACTTCTTTAGGAGTTTGATGATATTCTTGTTGAAAGCTTCTGCTAATCCGTTAGCTGCTGGATTATATACGGTAGAAGCAACATTATTGATCCGGTGATCGTCACAGAATCGAGTAAATTTCTGGCTGACGAACTGTGGTCCGTTATCATGAACAATGCGTCGAGGAACACCAAATCTGTAGATGACGTGGTGCTTAATAAAGCTGATGACATTAGACGTCTTAACTTCAGATAAAGGAATGGCTTCGGCCCATTTGGAGAAGTAATCGGTTATTGCGAGAATGAACCGATGACCTTTAGATGACGGTAGATTAATCGGGCCGACAATGTCCATGCTCCAAGCTTCGAAGGGCCATGATGCTGTCGTCGGATGTAGAAATTTCGAAGGTTGATGTATAAAATCCGCATGGATTTGGCAAGCTTTGCATTTTCTTGCATCAATGGCATCTGATACCATAGTTGGCCAATAATAACCCATCCGTCGAATACGGTCTTGAAGTTTTGGCCCAGGTTGATGCGCTCCACAAATTCCATCATGTGCTTCACGAATAACTTGTTGGGCTTCATCACCAGCAATGCACCGAAGGAGTAAACCATCATAAGCTCGACGATATAAGGTCTTTGTTGTATGTTTGTAATAGAATCTGAGTGATCGTCGTCTGATAGATGCTGCCTCACTCGGATCATCCGGAAGAATATCATATAATACGAGATCTAAGAAAGGAAGTCTCCAATCTTTATCCGTATTCTGATCCTCAGTCGAGTTACTGAAGATGAATTCCATGCTGGAATCGGATGAAGATGATATCGATTTACGACTGAATCCAAATCCTCTTGTTGTGTTGACGTCATGAGATGTTGATTCTTCAATGTCAACTGGAAGTCCTAGAGTCAGGTTATTTTCAAGATGAAATAACTCTCGATTACGAACAACAATCATTTGTTGTCGTCTGATTGGGATAGCCAGCACCGCTGCAAGATTAGCAAGGGCATCAGCTTCTGTGTTACATGCTCGCCTAACATGTTCAATGAAGAATTCTTCAAATGAAGAAGCCATAGATATAGCTGTTTTATGATAAGAAACCAGATCTTGATGGCGAACTTCATAAGTACCCCTGATCTGATTGACAATAAGTTTAGAGTCTCCATACGCCTCCAAATGTTGAATATTCAGATGTTTAGCGAGTTGAAGACCAATAAGCAATGCGTTGTACTCAGCTACATTGTTTGAACACGGCTGATCGAGAGAATAAGCTCTTTGGATGGCAAGACCTTCTGGCGATACAAGAATAATTCCAACTCCAGCGACAATATCGCCATTAGGACCAATTTTTGATGCTCCATCAAAGAATAGACGCCAAGTAGGATCTTCTTCAGCAATTTAATTTGAATCTTAGGACTTTATCTGGGATTTCATCATAAAGTTTTAAATTTTCTGGAATTGAGTGAGCAGCCACAAAATCAGCTAAAGCTTGTCCTTTGACTGATTTCTGAGGAATATAGTGCATGTCATACTGAGCAAGTAGGATTCCCCAGTTAGCCAATCGAGAATTCAAAACACTGGGTTTCTTCATCATGATCCGTATAGGATTGATCTTGGAGACGACATGAATAGTCTGGCCAATGATATAATGACGTGTCTTTTGGACAGCAAACATCAAGGCTAGACATTCTTTTTCAACCGGTGAATATCGAGGTTCAGCTCCGGTCATAGTGCGGCTGAGATAATAAATGGCTTGTTCATGGCCATTTTGATTCTTTTGAGCGAGTAATGCACCCAATGAATGACTCATTGCTCAAGTATAGAGGAGGAACGTTAGGAACATCTTTAGCATCTGAAGGGATATCAGTAGGATCTTCAGGATTTTTAGAATAATCCTTTAGGTAAGGTTTCCCCGTTCGAGTAGCACTAACAAGTGCTTCTTCTTTGTCTTTTGGCTCTGTGTCAGAGGTAGACCCAAGAGAAGTCATATGACATGACTTGATCTTTCCAGCCTTCTTGGATTTTTGAGAAGAAATCTTTTGAGGAGAAGGCGATTCAAAATCTGCCACTAGATCAGGATGGATCCACATGATTTCCCCTGTTTCCAAAGTGATTGGCACTAATCCTTCAGACTATGGAGGAGGAAGATTCACTATGTCAAGAGTTGCCTTGGGAATAGGAACAATCCCACTTTCAAGGAGTTGAGGAGGGAAATTTCCAAATTGCATAGAGACGACGTTGGAGGTGACGATCTTCTCTTTTGGAGTAAGAGAGATAGCTCCAGATTTAATCATTTCTTGGATCTTTCCTTTCAATACATAATATGTACGAATTGTGTGACCCAACATTCTGTGATATGGACAGTATTTAGGATGATCTGTCTTACCAGCTTCATCAGGTTTCTTGATCTCTGGTAATTGTATTTTATTACCTTTCAGCAGGCATTCAAAGATACCAAGGACATCGTCGTCATCAAAAGAATATTCTTCTCTGGGGCGAGGTGTTCTTGATTGTTGAGTTGTAGAGGCAGGAGTTTGAATATTTGATGCATCTTTGCTCTGAAGATTAACTTCAAGAGTTTCTTTTCCTTTGCGAGAATTATTTTTATTGTTAGCACCTTGTCCTGTTTCTTTAGGAGTCATCTGCACTCCTAAACCTTTGAAGGTTTCAGCACTGATTTCTGCAGCTTTGGCACTGACTATGAAGGAAGGCCAATCTTGAAATTGAGTGGACCCTGTCCACATACTGATGATTGGCAACAAGTTTGATTTGCACGTGTCAATGGTGACAGCATCAGGAGTTCCAAGAGGCATCTTCAGAGCTTCACTACACCAAATTGGCAAATTAGAAACGCTAGGTATTTTTTAATTTGAAACACTTATTTTTTGTTCCTAGGTTTTGGAACATATTAAATATGTTCCGGAGCAAAAAAACGTTCCTAATATATTTTATTTTATATTTTAGAAAAGATATTTAATTAGATATGTTTTTTTAGTGTTCTAAATATGTTCCAAATTAAATTAACACCATATGCATATTAAGTAATTACCAAGTAAAGCATACATACAAGCAAACAAATATTTTTCTCCTATATGTACAGCCAAACATAAGCGTTCCTAAACCTATCAATCCTTTTTTCCCTCTCATAAAATTTCTTCTCCCTCCATAACATCTCAATCTCCCTCCTAATATTTCACCTTCCGATCTGTTTTCTTGTTCGGTCGCCAGAGCAAGGTTTCAGACTTGCCGCCATCTTGGAGAAAAGACTTCGGTCGCCAGAGCAAGGTTTCACCTTGCCGCCATCTTGGAGAAAAGGGTTCGGCGCTGGCAGACCTTGCCGCCATCTTGGAGAAAAGGGTTCGGTCGCCAGAGCAAGGTTTCAGACCTTGCCGCCATCCGGAGAGAGGATTGGTTTGCATCTCAGGAGAAAGGGTTTGGCGGACATCGATCGAGAAAGGTTTATTCTTTCTATTTCCTCTATTTTTTTTATTTAATTTTCGATTTCACCATGCCTCTTTCTCTCTTTCCGTATGTTCGTATGCATATTTTTTCCGTATTTTTGTTTTCTTATTTCCCCAATTTACACAAATGATTTTGATTCTCCCTATTTGTACAGATCCTAGAAAATTATACATCGTAGGAAATTTGTCTCATAAGCAAAAGGAACAATATCTCCTTATGGATATGGATGGCAATTTTCTTCGAACCCTACGAGACCCTATTTTTTTTTCCAGACGGGAGCAGATTTGGGATTTAAAAATTGGGACCGGGATGGGGATTACAAAATTCCTCGGTCAGGTTTGGGGCCGGGTATAGGTGTAGTACTTACCGCCCCGATAAATCTCTTACCCCGATTACTTATACCCATATTTGCAACCTATATTAGTATTGGTTCATGATGATTCATGGTTCACAATGCAACATAAATGTGCACACAACCCTTCAATCAATTCAGCTTGAACATGCCCGATATGGCATGCCACTGCTAGCATTCTTAAAGTTTGTATCTCACCATAGTCCATGCTATTTGTGTCCATCATCAAAGCATATAAAGTTCTTCATTGCTCAATAATGTCTACAGCTTTGGGACACACTCTGTCACCCACCAATATGTGCTTTCTCGAGACTCCATCAAGATATTGTCTTCACTCAACTTGTTGGTGTCTTCTGCACGACATTCTCGGCTACTCTTTTCTTCACCCATGCCAATGGCCATTGGTAGCTCCTCCTATTGGCAATGACCCTTTGCTGAATCCTAGCACATTGGACTAGAGGACTTCCATGTCAAAGCACATGGTCGCCTGTTTGTTCGATCATCCCGTTAATACTGATAACTGGCTTTGTTATCAAGCATAATGTTTCATCCTTTTACCTCGATAGAGTTTCAGTGCAGCGGTTGCCTGGTGCACATATGAAGTCATGGAATTAGCCTATAATAGTTTGCTTCAACTAGTATAGTTTTGTAGATAGCATTGATGTCTCATGTCCATGCATTTTATATGTGTGTGGTGTAACTCTTATTTGTACACGGATCTTTTAAGCGCACATAATCCTGACTCCATTCCTTCTTCAGACGTAAGGTTTATTTCTAGATAGAAAATTCACTCGAACAACTATCATTAACTACCTTTCAAACAACAAATAGAATCACATACCACTATAAGGATCAAAGCAAATAGATGAATATAATAGGGACGTGAGGGTTGAGATCAAGGCTCAGAGCATCGGTCGATACCAATATGTAATGGCTGTATCGTACTCCGATCAGATACCCACAGCGATACAGGCTGATACTTGGCTCTCTTTCATGGTCATTTAGTAAAGAAAACCACTATTGAGACAATGATTTGATCATGCAGATGACAGCATGCTTGAGTCAAATGATCGAAATCAATTGATATGTCACAATAGAGAGATGTATCAGTGCATGAAAAAGCATCAGTAGCAACACACTGCTCTGCAACAGGACAAAATAATAATCTGCATTGTTTATAACTACAGTAACAATCTCTAGTGTACCCAGGATATGAAAGGTTAGAAGGATACAAAGTAATGGTCATTTTCCATATATATTTTTGCTTTCCAATTGAAAGTGAAATAGGAAGGAAATGGCCAACTCCTATTCATAATCCCCAGGTTTTCCTTTAATCAGAAGCTTACCAAAAAAAAAATTGTCAAGTAAATTAAATGATGGAAATGGTTACGTCTGAAGCCTTACACCACCATTAACTGTCTGATGTCGATCGATAAGGGGGCTGGCCTAGAGGAACAAGTTGTTGACGCCATTAAAATCACCACTACTGATCATAGGATGAAAAACTTGAAGATGAAGAAGACACTCTGATGTGAACTAATTAGCATAGAAGTCGACACAGCCTCTAGCGTAACGGTACTGCATCCTTTGTTCGTTCGATGATCATCGCATACATTCCAGCCAAAGGGATGGAGACATTTCCTTCATATAGTTAGATATGGTTACCTAATTAAGCAACAAATTAAATGATTTAATGTTAAGTTGTGGACTGACAGAAAATTCCCTGATGAGAAAAGGACTTTGGGATGACTTTTATGTGCACCTAAGCATCTGAGGTTGTTAGTTGCATATGGTCTTCTAGAGCTTAAATAATTTACAGCTAATTTGGGTGTTAGTAATGTATATACTTGTGAAGATCCAGATGACTTCAATTTGCCCTTTATTTGATCTAAGTTCTTTTTACGGGTCGCTGTTTGAATCCTCTTCTTCCTCGGTTCGTTTTATTTCATAGAGATCCGGCAATGCATTGTTTTACATGCTTCAATTATCGGAACCGCCAAAACAAATCAGACTCACAGTGTCGGGACAAAGACATGATAGATATAGTATATAAAAAACAAATCATTCCTAAACAGGTCACAAGTTCAAAACAAGAATGTAAACATTTACACTAATGAATGAAAGAAACAACAAGATTACATCTGCCTATCCTCTCCTCTCTCTACATCTATTAATACTCTTCTTACAATAATGGCTCTAACTGCCTAACTAACTGGGGCTGCAACTAATGGTGACTGCCCTGGCTAGCTGTTAATGTCTGGATACTGGAATTGAACACTGCAATGTAGTTTCTTCTCAGCTGGCTAACATAGCCTTCAGTAACCTCTAGCCTCTGGTCTTCAATAGCTTCTTTAGTATAGTTTTCTGATACTTCTGATACCCTTCCAAGTCCAAGCCTAATACTAGTCTGTTACTCTCTAATTGCAAGTGTCAGTCTTCATTAGTTACTTCAGTGATACCAAGTAGTCTTCACTGTATCTTCAAACAGTCTTTAGTGTAACTTAGGACCCTCCAGCTCACTGTTAACGATCACTACTTCCTTCAGTTGCTTCAAAGCTAAGAATTGTAGTAGGAGTCAGTTGGAAATGTATCAGTGGCTTCAAACTGTGTTTTCGGATGGTTGACTTTCTTCTTGATTTAAAAGAAAAGATATGAACTGCAAAAGCTGTGGCATAAAAATCAATTGCATTTTTTGTGTTAAAGATGGCATTTGAGGAATGCAATGGACAGTATTAGGACATAAAATGTAAGAAAAAGCTATATATGTATAAATGTGGGAGGAGCCGGTTCATGTTGATATTTGGTGATTCTAATATATCGGGATGTATGCTCAATTCATTGAAGGACTTGAAAATTGCAATGAGCACACATGGAATAAGTTTTTTGCTGGTAAATGACTTGAAACTTATTTCTTGTATGTTCATTGCAATTTTCAAATCCTTCAATAAATTGAGCATACATTCCGACATATAATATCCAATGGATCAACTATGGTGATTCTGATATGTCAAAATGTATGCTCAATTTATTGAAGGATTTGAAAATTGTAATGAACATACATGGAGTAAGTTTTTTGTTGGTAAATGACTTAAAATTGTCAATTTCTTTTCAGTTTCGTTAGTAGTCCATGTCTTCAGTATTGAATTTTGTATGCTACAAACAGTAGTTGTTCCAGTAGAATATTATATTTTTCTTACCTATCTTGAATCAATGAACCAGTTTGGACTCCACTTTTTCTGGACTTATTACGATCTCTTTTAGCATGTTCTGTTTTGCAGGGCCTCTGATTTGCTAGATGAGGCAACCATATAAGTTACTAGTTGTAGATTTGTTGGTAGGAAGATTGAATATAGGTTAATGGATTCCATTGAAACTGGATATAGTAACACTACCCCTCCTCACCATTACTCCGCCACCGCTGCCCTTGCCAGCATGTTGGTTATGGATGCATATGCATCTAAACATACACGTTTAACCTTACACAGCCTTGTGACTGCGAGCTAGAAGCCTATCAGGACATGGAATCAATGAATCCGTTAGGCACTAGGCTAGGAGTATATATACAGGTTTGAGTTATTTTAAGGTTAATGATCTCTCATGATGCCTCTCTCTTCCCCTACTCTCCTTTTCATTTTTTAGTGATTTAGAGTTTTGAGTTATTTTTTTTTCCTATGATTTCTAAATATGGTTACGGTCTATGCTTTCATTACCATTGACTGGTTTTTACTCGTTAGGGATATAATTCTAACTTTGGAGGTTTGTAAGCTGAATGCAATGTTTTTGCCTCAGCCTTGACCAGATCCGTTTTCTAACAGCTAAACTATGTCATTTGTGATTGAATTGACTTGGAGAGGCTGTGAAAATTGCACAACAACTTCATATACAAAGCTTTTCAACTTGTCAAATTGTTAGCAACTAGTATTTTCAATCCAAGTGAGTTGGTTTGACACCATCATGTTTGTCAACTAAGTATTCTCTTATCGGGATGGGGTTGGCCATGGGACATGAGAATCTAGAGCAGTGACAGATTCATCAGGATCAGCCTTCTTAAAGTATCTATTGACTGTAGAAAGCCTACAAGTCAGTGGTGTCCTGATATAAGTGAGGTTATCATAGCTCAGCAAAGGCTGTTCCTAGTGTTCTCTGATACCCTCTATTCTAACCTGGACTACACTCATTTTCCAAATCAGTTTTTCTGGTCTTACATATATATAGTCGTCAAACTAGTATTCTCTTATCGGGATGTTATCTAGGAAACTATTGTGAAATCAGTTCATTTTCTAATTTGAACAAGATTAAGAGTTAGTCGCATCTCAAGTTCGATTCATGCATGATGCCCAACCAACAGATCAGACTTCAACAGATCATACTTTATTTCAACAATTAATTTTTATGTCAATAAGGAAGACCAAATTGAGAGGAACAGAACATGATCAATGTCAACATTGACAAACCTAGCATTTAACTTAACTATCTTATTGATTAATTTTGACAATAAAACTTTCCTTTTTATCTTTTTTACTTTAGTAACTATGACACCCGACTGGCTGAATTGATGATAACTTCTTTTATGTTCTGTCTGCAACTTACTAAGAGTATTTGGTTTTAGGAAAGAAGTGCACATTGTGCTAGTTGATAGTCTGTGTGAAACTGAAACTAGTATGTTGTCGTCTATCTGCCAAGCTTTTCGTCTTACATATGGCTTGTTAGCTTTAGCTTGGCTAGACTGTCTCAAGTGAGTGAGACAAACTGGATATCTCATGCTAGTTGAGAAATATTGTGGGTTAGTGTATCTACTTTATCCATTTCATTTTACTAAGTTTATTTTCTAAATTAAGAAACTTATCACTCATTTTAAAAGTCTTGCTTATGTTTCATGCTCTTTTTTTTTCTCTTCTAATTAGCGTTCCAGGCATATGGAGTTTCTCAATCGAAAAAAATGTGTTGGCTTTCTTGCTTGATACATTGCAAGTGTCGACTTACAAAACCTTGAAGGTTTGTTTCCTGTTGCGACTGATTCAATACCATGGCATGTATGTTTCCTTAGTTGCTACTGGATTGTGGAGCCTTTTTTTTTCTTCTTGCCGTATCAAAATTAGCATTACTCGTAGGGAAAACATCTTTAGAAACCTGCACATGAAATCCTCTTTAGAAACCTGCACATGTTTTACGAAGAATAACATGAAATCCTCTTTAGAATAACATGAAATCCTCTTTATCTGCATGCACAACTGAATAATTGATGCTGTTGTGTGCTCACATTTGGTCAGGATTATTATGCAATAAGTTCTTTTATCATTATTGTGGAATGAAATATATGAAAAATATATTGTTGGTCAAGTTTACATCAGATTATATTTTCAAACTTCCATCACATTTGGTCAGGATTATTATGCAATAAGTTCTTTTATCCATGGATTACTTTCAAACTTCCATTTCAATCAGTTCTATAGCTGTGGGTCACTGGAATGCTCCAGATGGTCTGTATTGTTATGCTGTTGCATATGATGTGTAATGGGACTATTGCTAAGGTCTTCTCTCTTAAGTGTTAGTTTGGAAGAATGAGTTCAGTTTTGTTATTTATGGTACTTTCTCTTTGGTGTTGTTCCCTGTATATTTTTTTTCATGCTCTCATAAGTGTTGAGTCTGGTCTGGTATTGGAAACTCTTGGAGATCCAATGCATACTATGGATACAGGTCCTCTGAATGTCTTTTCTTCTTTTTTTATTACCTTACAATCATCCTCCCCTTACAGTGATCAGCAATCATCCTCCACTTTTCATTATCTTATAATTTTATGTAAGCCAATAATCATTTCATTTTTTGTTGGTACTGAAGGTTTTCTTGATAAGCACAATGTCAGAACATATGGGCAGCAACTTCACTCAAGAAAATCTAGTATCACAAGATAGCAACAAATCTCGGAAGAAAATTGACTTCAACCGACATGGAAAAGCAATTGGAAAGAGAGCGCCTCACTTTATGCACCGTGTTGGCGAGATTGTGAAGTCACATGCGTCCATCAAGTATACTGACTGGAGGTTGGTTCCTGATCACCAGAAGGATGAAATTTGGAATGGCATATTGGTGAGTTACACATTTTCTACATTTCTTCATTAAATTTTAAGGGGTTTTTTATTTAGAAAATAGTACATTAATATATGTTTTATTCCTCTTAACATATGTTTATTGCAGAAAGAATTTGAAGTACCAACCTACATCAAAAGACATCTTCAGGGTTCAATGGCGAGTGTGTTTAGGAAGCATAAAAATACTTTACGGAAGAATTTTTTGGACAAGTATCCAAATATAGAGGCACAAAAATTGAATATTCCTCCTAGAACAAAAAAAGAGGATTTGGAGCAATTCTGTGAAAATGAGTGTGGGGAAAAAACAAAAGAACGTAGAGTGAAAAATGCTGAAAACAAGAAGCGTAGTAGATGTGGCCATACTGGAGGACGTAAGAGTGCTGCAATGGTTGAGGAGGAAATAGTATGTATTCTGGTGCACCTTTGTTATAGTTCAATGGTTAAAATGATATAATAATAACCATTTATGGTACAGATTCAAAAACAAGCAGATCCTACTATTCCAATTTCACGAACTGCGGTGTGGATAGAAACTCATACTAGAAAGGATAAAAGCATATTGCCGAGCGCTGTGGAGCTGATGGTGAGATAAATGACATTAGTAAAGTTTAATGCATATACATAAATATTTTTCTATTTATTTAGTTATGTTCAACATCATATTACAGGAGAAAATTAAGGAAAAGGTCGAAGAAGCCAAAAATAGTGAAAACAATAGCGACATTCACCCGTTATCAATTGATTCTGATCCTTTGACTCAAGTTCTAGGTAAGAACTCAAATGGCAGTCTTTCGGGTGTTGGTAACCATGTTTCTAGGAGAAAGTATGAGGATTGTCTTCCTTGCCATATAATGCTATTGAATGAACGAGCGGAAAGGAAGATTACAGAAAAGAATTTTGAAAGGTTGGAGTCAAAAGTTGATTTATGTTTGAACATGTGTTCGGTGAGTACCTAACATTACATTATAAAAGCCCTAAAATATGTGTAAAATCATATTTGTGCATTAATTAATTGTTGTTATGTACTCTAGAAAAACTTCTCACAAACAGAAGCAGAAGCAATTGTTGGGTCTTCGCCACCTGCAATGATGATGAACATGAATCTAACAAGGAAAAGACATTCCTTAGCTGAAGGAGGCTCGATGACATCTGCACGTAATGCTGTTGAAGTGGCAGACAATGAGCCTACTGAAGTGGCATGCAATCAACCTACTGAAGTGGCATGCAATCAACCTACTAAAGTGGCATGCAATCAACCTACTAAAGTGGCATGCAATCAACCTACTGAAGTTGCAAGATTGTGCGAGCTGCTTGATTGGGACGAAAACTGTCTTGCAATTGCGAAGGAGGTAGTAGATCTAATCCATCGGGGTATATGTCATGGCTATGTCTTGAAACCTGATGAATTAAAGGTGAGCATGGTTACACGAAAGATGTTCTCTGCAAAGATTTACAAGGCTGATAAAAATCCAGAATCAAAAAAAATTGGAGAAGTTTCCCTCGGCGATTTTCTTGTGTGGAACAAGTCCTTTGTCAAATACATGGAGCCATAGTAAGTCCTATTTTCTCTTCATTATAATTCTGCTAGTACAATAATCCGCTTCATTCTTTTATTACTGCAATATAATTTGATTAGTCCTTGACATATTTGTCTTAGCTCTATAAATTTTATTGAATTATTTTCTTTTGTTCTGAATAGGTTTCTGAGAAAACTTTTCACTGAAGATTTGCCTCGGACTTTTTGTGCGCACGAAAGAAGATTGCTGTTGATTTTTAGAAAGGCAAGCATTAGGCTATGTTTCAAATGGATTCAACTGAAGGAAACAAACATTTTTTGAGGAGCTGTTAGTAACTATAGTTGATGCTCGAAAACTTGTTATTTTTGGTATTTGTTTAACTTTTGTTTACTTAAGCATTGATGTCAAATTTTTTTAAAGTTATAAAACTACTTGTAGTTTCTTTTCCTATCATAATAGTGTATGAGATAGTGTCCCTGTTTTGCTCTTCATCGTTTTGGTATTCAATGTGGCTTTTCTCTTGTGTGTGTTTGACTGCCTCTATTATATATGTACACTGTAAGCCAAGGAGCTTCTCGAACCTAGTAATGTGATGTACAATGGATCAAATGTTCAAATTGTTCAAATGTTCACTCATTGATTTTTGTTTAAGCTATTACTTATTTTTGTATGATTTAGAATAGAATAATAGATACGCTTACAAAATGAAATTAACAAATAAATAGGTACACTTACAAAATGTTGCAAAATTTGCCACAAGAATGATGAAAAAGTGTTACAATTTATATTTAGAAACGAGCAGAACGTGTTCCAAATTGATATTTAGAAACATTTCAAAGATGTTTCAAAAATAATTTAGAAACACATCACATATGTTCCAAAATCTACATTTGGAACGCTGTATAACTGTTCCAAACCAAATTTAGGAACGTAGTCTAACTGTTCCAAATATTGCAACGCCACTTTTAGGAACGGTTATGATATGTTCCTAAAAATATTAGGAACATACAAAAATTGTTCCTAAAGGCCTTTTTTGGTGTAGTGCTTCTCTTCAAAACCGTTCAATGTATTCCTCTGTAGATTCATTATTTTTCTGCTTGATTCTAATAAGAGCAGACATAGTCATGTCATTAAGCCCTTCATAGAACCTTTCAAGAAACATCTGTTTGAAACCAGCAAATGAAGTAATACTCCCATCTGGGAGACTCCTATACCATTCATAAGCCGTTCTCTTGAGACATCCAATAAATACCCGAGTAAGGAGGGCATCACTTGGTTGCAGTTGATCAGTCATCACTTCAAAATGATTAATAAACTGACTTGGAGAAGTGGTTCCATCATAGAATGAGATAGTAGGAGGCTTGTATTTAGGAGGATATGATACTTGCTTCCATTCTATCGGATAAGGCTGCTTGATGCCTAACCTTTGTAAACCATCCTTCTGTTTGAATGCCTCGAATTGAGTTTTGAGATTCTTCAATTCTTCAGAGACAACTCCCGAAGATTGTGGAGTTGTGGCTTGTAGAGAATAGTTGGAAGGAGGAACAGCATTGTAAGCACTACCCCCAGCTCCAGAGAGACTAGGATTTGGTTGAGCTGGTCCAGGAGTATTGGATTGTACTGCTGGAGGAACTTGTACTGGACTTATATCAGTATCAACTGGTATGGCATCTGATACAGTCTGTCGATTTTGTAACTGAGCTGTCATGAGTTCATACATCGACTTCATTGTGTCAGTCATAGACTTCATTTGCTGTTCCAAAGAAGCAATTCTTTGATCTTGAGGAGTCAAGGAAGAAGAAGGTTCATCAGTATTCCCATCAACCATGTAAGTCATAACTGTATGAGGGATTATTGATGAACTAGTAGATGTTGTATACTCTGAATCATTGCTTCGTGTATCAAAGTCAACTATAGGAGAATTACCCCCAGTAGGAAGAGGTGGGAAGTTAGATTCTCCAAGAAATTCAGAATCAATTTCAGGGATCAAATTTCTTTGACTAGAAGCCAGGACTCTTGCTCTGGTGTTTCTATATACTCCATCTGGACTATCAACTCAACCCTCGGTGTCCCGAGAAGTCATGTTGACAGAGGCAAACAAAGGCTCATCTTCATCAGGCATAGGTTCATACTGAATCCTATTGAAGACAGACTGTCGTTTATTTTGACATCTGCATTGCATTGTGACTCTTGGCTGGAAGTCACATTCATGATCACCATGGTCTTGAACTGTTGATTGACATCTGCACTGAATTATGACTCTTGGATAGAAGTCACATTCAGCATGTTCCTTTGATATAGAATTACTCCTTCTCTTCTGTTGAAGATATTTCTGTAAATCTGTTTGTGAAGATTGAGGAGTATACTTCCTGTTCTTGGGTCTTGATGGCTCTTGATTATACAAAGAGTGATTAATATGAGCCACATAATTTCTTGCATACTCTGCATCTGGATCTTTTATCTTCATATCCAATTGGTATGGTTTCTTAACACCAGAAGTGCTGAGTTTTGTTCTTAAATCAGTGGAAGGTAACACATTAATTTTGGAAACATGGAGTTTTCCTTCCATTGATCTGGACATTTGCAGAGAAGGAAGAGAACCACTCCCTTGATTAGGAGTTGGTAACAGACCCTCTTTAATGGACAGATTCTGTGCCCAATTTGAAAAAATCAAAGAAGAAGACATTAAGGAATGTTTCTTCTTAGACTCATTCAGATTTTGAGACATAGAATGTCCAGAAGGAAGAGTAGTCAAAAGACCATCTCCTTTTCTTTGACTAACAAAAGTATCAGCCAAAGCTATTCCTGAAGTAAAAACTACAGGAGCAGAAGAAACAACTAAAGAGTTATTCCTTTTCGAAGGGACTTTGTGTGGAAGACCACCCCCAGTTCTAGTAGAACTCGGTGAAGAAGAAGAGATAACTAAGGAGCTATTCTTCTCTGATGAAATACACGCTGAAACAGATTTGGCTAAAGAACCAGAGCTGTTAGCGTGACTTTTGATTTTAGAATTACACGCTGGAACAGATTTGGCTAAGGAGCCAGTACTGTCAGCGTGACTTTTGAATGTGGGATTGCACACTGGAATAGATTTGCCTAAGGAGCCAGTACTATCAGCGTGACTTTTAGAGTTGAATTTGCACACTGGAACAGATTCGGCTAAGGAGCCAGTACTGTCAGCGTGACTTTTAGAGTTGAATTTGCACACTGGAACAGATTCGGCTAAGGAGCCAATACAGTCAGCGTGACTTTTAGAGTTGAATTTGCACGCTGGAACAGATTTGGCTAAGGAGCCAGTACTGTCAACGTGACTTTTAGAGTTGAATTTGCATGCTGGAAAAGATTCGGCTAAGGAGCCAGTACTGTCAGTGTGACTTTTAGTTACTGTCATCTTCGAGCGCACAAAACTGTACGTGCTTGCAGTGGAGTTCTTGCCAGTGTTAGGAGTAGATACTGTGGCAGAGACTTCACCATTGACTGCCAACTGATTCTTAGGGACATAGACAGAGTGTCCCTTTGACTTGGCAGTGATGATGGAGGCTGGAGTGGGCTTGCCACCCTTAGCCCGCTGCATTTCTTCATAGGCGAGTTGATCGAATTTGATCGTCATCACCTTCTTCGTCGAGCCGATTGACGAAGTGTCGTATTGAGTTGTTACCATCTCAGAAGAGGAGATGGTTTTCCCCAGCAGAGTCGCCAATTTGTTTTCCATAAAGAAATTCTCTTTATTTGTTGTGTTTCTGGGAAAATTACAACTGTAGGAATCCGATCTAAAAGACGATCGCTTTATCCCTTGGACTATGCGAAGAAGAAAAGTTCTCAAAATTTTGACAGTAGATATCAATGTATCTGTACAATGAATGAGAAAAAAAGAACTCTATTTATAGAGTCAAAAATAATAACTGAAAAGATAACTACCTCACCACTGGTGCACTTGAAAAGTCACGCAGACTCTAAATACACGTAGGGTTAGTGAGTAGTTACTGGATGTGGCCCGTAATTGTTGGACACATGGCATCAGTGCATGGGTCGTGTGCAAGTTACTGGGCACGCGAGAGAGAGATCGGTGGCATAGCTGCCACGTACTCCAGTTGAAATGAAATCCACGCTGACTTGCTGAAGGCAAAAATCTACGCAGATTCGTTGACGCAGACTCGTTAAAGGCGAAATCCACGCAAGCTTTGAAGAAGAATACTTCAGAATTCACGCAGGCTTTGAGAAGAATAACTCAAAAGTCACGCAATATTTTAAGGAAGGAGAAGGTTCAGAATCCACGCAAACCGCCAGCTGTCTTGATTTGGCACGCTTCGTCTGACACAAAATCTCTGACATTGATTATATTGTCAGCCGCATTAAATGAAGATAAGACCCAAAGTCACGCCAACTTGGTGAAGAGTGAGTTTTGCTAAGGAAGATTTCGAAAATCACTTAAAAGACGGCTGTGATCTCTCGAGTTCTGTGCATACGTGGCATACGAGGAGACGTTTCTCGACTGTTGTGTTGTCAGTCATTATGATTCTGACGTATGGCTGAGCTGTCTCTGCGTGACTTCTAAAGGAGATGGCCAGGCAGAACTTAGCGTATCTTTTGTGCTGCTTCTCGGATCACTCTGCGTGACTTGTTCTGATCAACTCAGCGTGACTTCATTTTTGAGGCCTACACTCATCAGCCCACAAAGTAGGTGACCAGCACAACGTGATTCTTTACAAGCGCAAGGAAAGAGATGAAGATTTGACGTGCAAAGAGTCCTGTCAAGGACATCAATGCACCCAAGTCATAGTCAACTGCTGCTGCAACAAGGCAGAAGCACAGAAAGACCGGCGGTTCGTCTTCCAAAGGCTGCAATACCCAAGCTCAGAAGACGAGGCGCTTCTCGTCGCCTCTTGTAATTCTGCTCTGATGATTCCTGGCAGTGGAAGAGGGAAGAAAACAAATGTCTCCAGCCCGAAAATTTCAACCGGCGTAACCAAAAAAATTTCTTCTAAACGGCTGTCTACCGCCGTTACAGGAGGAGTTTACCAAGGTACCCGCTCAAAGACGAAATTTGTCGCACTGGAAGATTCGTCCACATCTATGGGAGACACGGGAGCCAGGGGTAGCATTCCTCCAAATATCAACAATAACCCGATGTTCCAAGAAGATAGTTCGAGGGAAATGGTTCACCCAACAGATGCAGCAGATCCCGACGTCCCCGATGACGTCCACAATTCCCAAGACGAGGCAAGCTCTGAAGCTGGGGGTACCACTCTTTCTGAGTCAGAACCAAAGGAGGGATTCCCACATACCCGAACGACTTCTCTGTACAAGGGTATGACTCAGAGGGCATGTCCTCTACCGTTCCTTCTATCTCTCCTCATGTGAGGACGGTGTTCATGGCAGACAGCAACCAAGAAGGTTCCAGTGATCGCCAATGCATCGTCACTCTGGAGGCCATACTACATGCTTTGGTCAAGTCTGTGGACGAGATCAAAGCAGCCCTTCCAACTCTGCAAGGAAGAATGCCTGGCAAACAAGCTTGGGTCTCGCGGTCAACGCGGACTCGAACTCAGCTGCACCAAACCCGGGCGATAGTCCTCCTGAAATATCGGCTTCTACCACTGCAGACGAGGCCAGGGAGGCAAGAAGAGAGGTCCAGGAGCTTCGGGCCATGTTCCATGCCCGAGAAAACTGCCAAGACCTCAGGATACGACAACCGTATCCCGCTGCGTGGAGAGATATTCCCTTCCAACCAAAATATAAACCATTCCACATCAATCCATATGATGGCAAGACATCTGCAAGTAGGTACATCACCTACTTCGAAGTCATAACCGACCATCTGCCTCATGACGATGCAATCCTTACGCGATTGTTCATCGGAGCCTTGGAAGGGGTCGCCTTCGACTGGTACCGCAACTTGCCGGACAATTGCATCCACTCCTTCACCGGCTTCAAACGTATGTTCCTAGAGAGGTTCTATGAAATAGGACAAGACGTGACAATGTCCACTCTCATGGACGTTGTTCAGGGAGAAAAGGAGCTAACAAGAAATTATATCGAGCGGTTTCGCCAAACCGCGATGAAGCTGCCCTCTGGCAACCCTGATTCCTCCTTGATTGAAATTTGCCAAAAAAGACTGCTTTCCACAATCAGCCTCTGGATGGGTGAAAGTCCATACAAGGATTGGAAGACGTTCATCGTCAGTGCCACTAGCGTAGAAGACAAGGTGAAGAAAGCCCGCCAACTGGGATTGCACATCTCGGAAGGTGAAGACAGGGGCAAATGTCCTAACATCAACAACAACAACGGTGGTAATTTCTCCAGCAACCGAGACAACAAGGGCAAGCAGGCTATGGTGAACGACACAGCCCCAAAGCCCAAATCAACACCGACGAAAAAGCAGTAGCCTCAGATGACCTACTCCTTCGAGGATGGCCATGTTAAACCCATATTAGACATGCTCATCCAAGGAGGACGAATTCAACTCCCTCCTCCCAGGCGTGAGCCTCGTCCTGCAGATATGGAGAGCCCCAAGTACTGTCATTACCATCGCTATGTGCACCATGCTACACAAGACTGCTATCAGCTGAAGCGATACATCCAACATCTCATCGATTCTAAAGAACTGGCCATTGATTTCAAAGAGGTGACCGTAGCGGCCAATATGGTGTCAGTACAATTTGGCAACTTCCCTCCGACAAGGACTCAAGACGGAGTGGTACCTATCCCTCGAACAAGGATGGAGGTCGGTAACCTTCTACCTCCCCGAGACCAAGCTGCTGGTCTAGTACCCCTTACCATATCACAAGAGGAGATCATGTGGATCCATCCAGACTTGGTACCTGAGGTGACACAATCTGCGTCTCCTTCCACCAGAAAGAAGAAGAATAGGAAAGTCAAATCATGCCGCACAATCTCGACAGAGGTCGAAGAAGCTACTGCTGTTGTTACCCGCTCCGGCACACAAACCCAACCTCCACCGGGTAACTCGGCTGAAGACCAGCAGCCGACAGCTGCTGATGCTCCAGGACATCTGCAGCCTTCGACGACCGACAAGCCTAGGCCGAAGGAGACTCGCTCCGACAAACCACTCCGAAAAGAGACGTCTCATGGGCTAGAGAGGCCATACAACTTTGACATCCTAGCACAATTGGCCAACACACTGGCCAAATTGTCGCTATATGAGCTCCTTAGACTCTCCAAGGATGTCCGTGTTATACTAAGCGAAGCACTCCAGAATGTCGACGCATACCTGGCTCAGTCCAATCTCACTGGGGAGGACTCGCCGGCAGACCTCCAAGACAACGCTTGCACAGGGTCAATGCCAAACATTGTCTTCACTCCGCAGGATATGCTTATCAAAACTAACCTGTACGATCGCCCTCTGTATTATACTGGGTACATTGGCGATATCAAGGTCGATCGAATACATATTGACCCCGGGTCCTCCATAAGCATCATCCCGAAGAGCCTACTACACCATATGCGCATCCCGATGCATCGCCTGATGCCGACAAGCACCGCCATCAGCGATTTCAATTCGGGCAGGAGCTACCCGATCGAGAAGATTCGCTTAAAGTGCCAAATCGGCGACCTTCAGTCAGAAGTAACCTGTTATGTCATAGATGCGGATACTTCCTAAAATATTCTCCTGGGGCGCCCCTGGATACACGATTATATGATCGTGTCTTCCATACTGCACTAGTGCTTCAAATACATCGATAAGTACGGTTTCGTAAGAACAGAATTTGCCGACATCGATCCCTTCAAAGGGGTCGAGTCGTACTACTTAGACTCGTGCTTGTATGAGAAGTCGAAGAAGCATATCGTCGAAGGAAATACTCAAGCTCAAACCGAAGCAGCCGCTGGATCAGAAGAACCTCTGACGATCCACCTCCAAGCCTGCAAGCCTGGCATAACTGCGCCCCTTACAGCCACTCTGCGTAAGGACGCAGTTAGCCTCTCTGTACAGGAGGAACAGATGATAATTCGACTGCCAAAGTCTGGCCAAGCGCCAAGACCCACGACAGAGCCACTGACAATCAGGCTATCTAAAGCTAGCCCATCACAAGCAGAGGAGCTTAATCCCTCTGTCAAACCGATAACAATTTGTCTTTCCAGAATGAATTGGCAACCGAGCACTAAGCCAGGGACTGCTAGCCAACCAACAACTCCTTGCCCAGCACCGAGCACCAAACTGGGGGTAGATAGTATGCCAATAACTCCACGTCCTGCTCCACCCAAGGAGCCCCTGATAATCAAGTTGCCCAAGTCATCCTCTCAGTCTGTATTTACACAGGGGGTGGCTGAAGAAGAGTCAGAGCTGGCCACGTATGTGGCTGCTTATACTGATGTTCCATCCACAGACGATGTAATCCTACAAAAAAAAGTACCCTATTTCATCAATAAAGGGTTATCTGTGAATTACCTCGAGCTTAATAAGCTTTATACAATGTATGCTATGGAACACGGTATAGACGCTCACCTGCACACACAAGTGACAAATGTCTATACCGCAAACCAACTTACTCCAGTAGAAGACGCTTACCGCATAATCGAGGGAGGGAATCACCCAATCATCTTCGGCCGGAAGAATGATCCACGACCCTTCAAGATAGAAGAAGTTGAGCTTGAACCCGACACCGGGAGATCGCCCCTTTATCTGTATAGTCCCCAATCAAAGTACCTTATACAAAAACAAGGGTATGATCTGGAAACTACACCAGGCTTGAACTACGGCACTGGACAGCGATTATCCTTACAATTGTCGGTCCCGGCTGGAAAACCACGAGACTACTACAATAAAACCAGATGTGGGCTAGGTTATGTCACACCCGCGACGACACCTGAGAGCTCAGACGAAGAATACAACTGGCACTCACACTCACCCGGATCATCTACTTATGATTCAGATATCAGCATCGGGGATATGCTCAGGCAAGTTCGATCCGTCAATATGGTACTTGCCGATGCCTACGAAGAAGATGAAGACATTTCTGAACTTCTTGAGCTAGAGCCATAGGCACAACAACTAGATGCGCAGTGGGAGAAGCGGTTCGAACAAAGAGAGCCTCCCACCGAGGATAAAGTTGTACAAATCGATCTCGATGATGAGTCCTCTCCAAAGCCCATCTTCGTCAGTAAGAATTCGACCGACGAAGAGCAAGAATCGCTACTACAACTCGTCATAGAATATATCGACGTGTTCGCCTGGAGCTACGAAGATATGTCGGGACTAAACCCCGAGATTGCACTTCATAAACTCAATATCCGTCCAGACGCAAAACCAGTCAAGCAACAGCAACGTCGGTTTCGTCCTAAGTCATGAATGCTATTGAAGCTGAGGTAAACAAATTGATAGCCAGCGGCTTCATTCGTGAGGAACAGCATCCTGATTGGGTCGCCAACATAGTTTCAGTCCTCAAGAAGAGTGGAAAGATTCGAATCTGCATCGACTTTCATAATCTGAATAAGGCTTGTCCTAAGGATGAGTTCCCTCTCCCTATCACAGACATCAAAATCGATAACACATGCGGCTTTGAACGTATGTCATTCATGGATGGATTCTCGGGGTACAACCAGATCAAGATGTTCCCTGACGACGAAAAGCATACATCATTCCGAACACCAATTGGCATATTCTGCTACACGGTCATGACTTTCGGTCTAAAGAATGCTGGCGCCACATATCAAAGAGCTATGAGCATCATCTTTAGAGACCACTTGTGCAAGACAGTGGAATGCTACGTCGACGACATCGTCGTCAAAAGCCGCTTTAAGGAAGATCATCTGCATGATCTGAGGACAGTGTTCGACCTGATGCGAGCGCATAATTTAAAAATGAATCCGATAAAATACTTCTTGGGCGTATCTAGCAGAAGTTCTTGGGTTTCATCATCACCTTCCAGGGTATCCACGTAGACCCTGAAAAGACGAAGGCAATCACGGAGATGGATCCCCTGAGAAATCTCCGTGAACTCTGAGGCCTTCAAAGGAGGCTAGCCTACATCAGGAGGTTTATCTCCAACCTCTTCGGACGATGTCAGCCATTCACTCACCTCATGAAGAAGGGCATCTCATTCGTATGGGATGAAGAATGCCAGCGCGCCTTCGACAGCATCAAAGAATATCTGACGAACCCTCCAGTTTTGGTAGTCCCGATTGCTGGAAGACCATTTTTGCTCTATGTATGAGCGATGGAACATTCTCTTGGTGCTCTGCTAGCATAAAACAACGAGGCAGGCCACGAACAAGCCATATATTACCTCAGCCGAATGATGATAGGGCCAGAGCATCGGTACACTATCATAGAGAAAGAGTTCCTTGCTCTAGTTTTTGCCATTCAGAAGATGCGATACTACGTCACGGGACAAACCATCTATGTCATATCACGGGTCAACCCCCTCAGGGTCCTCATGACCAAGCCGGGTGCATTCAGCTCTCGCCTCGCTACCTGGGCAATTTTGTTGTCTCCCTACCACATGATATTCGTTCCGCAAAAGGCTGTTAAAGGTCAAGCTCTGGCAGATTTTTTGGCTGCTCATCCAGGTTAGGAGTCAACCCGAATAAACGAAGAGATTCCAGACAAGGTTGCTAATTCAAATATGGTCTCCTATGGTACCATATGGCGAATGTTCTTCGACGGCGCTTCTAGAACTGGGCCCAAGGGCAACATCGTCGCTGGAGTCGGAATAGTGCTAATTTCTTCCACCGGGTTGGCGATCAATCGAGCTTATTCCCTTATGGAGCCCTGTTCAAACAATGTGGCCGAATACAATGCTTTGGTCATGGGCCTCCGACTTGCAAAAGAGCTGGAGGTAGAACACCATGAAGCATATGGCGATTCCCAGTTAATCGTCAATCAGATTCGGGGTTCATACGAGGTTCGCCACGAGGACATGATCCCCTAACACCAAATAGCGATCGACATCATCTCGTCCCTGGAGGGGTTCTTCATATAGCATGTTTCCAGGCTCCAGAACATTGAAGCCGATGCCCTAGCAGGCCTTGCCGCTTCCTTAGCAGTTCCGAATCATGCTCATCATCTGGTTGACATCATAGGTCGTGAGTTGGTCTGTCCCAGGAATAATGTGCAGTGTGCCGAGAGTTACTCCACTCTGACAGACGATAAAGTACCAGACTGGAGACAACCGTTCATTGACTTCGTAGTCTACGACATCCTGCTGGAGGATCCAAAGGAAGCCACTTCTATTAGAAGATGTTTCCTCAGATTCTTCTATGATACAGAGACAAAATTGCTATATCGGCGATCATACGATAGATTACTGCTTCGATGCCTATCAAATACAGAAGCCAAAGAAGCCATGCGTGAAGCTTACGATGGCATCTACGGAGCCCATCACCCTGGCCCGAAACTACAAGATCGCCTTCGTCGAATAGGTTACTACTGGCCCACAATGGTTGCAGACACAATACACTATGCACGAAAATGCAAAGCCTGTCAAGTCCACGCAGATTTCATCCACCAGCCATCCGAGTTTCTACACCCGAAGGTGGCATCCTGGCCCTTCGAAGCGTAGGGAATGTACATCATCGGTCGAATAACTTCGCCTTCGTCCCGAGGACATCGCTTCATACTCGCAATCACAGATTACTTCTCCAAATGGGAGGAGACTGTTTCGCTTGCAGAAGTAAAGACTTCAAACGTGATCAGCTTCTTCAAACATCACGTCATCTACCGCTTTGGACTGCCCCGAAGGATCATCCATGATAATGGTTTGCAGTTCGTAAGCCACACTTTCTATCGGTTCTGCGACAAGCACCGCATCCAGAATATTGCTTCAACACCATATAACCCAACGGCTAATGGTCTGGCTGAAGCATTCAACAAAACAATCATCAAGCTTCTTAATAAGTTCGTGTCATCAAACAAGTGCGACTGGAATGAGAAGCTTGGCGAATGCTTATGGGTATACCATACCATAGTACGAACGGCCACCGGGAATACACCATTCTCTCTAGTATACGGGAGTAAGGCAGTTCTCCCACTGGAGACACAAATCCCCTCACTCCGTATAGCTCTCACATATAGATTGACGACGGATGATAATCACCATCGCAGACTACAAGAATTGGAGGCTCTAGATGAGAAGCGCCTACTAGTTCAACAACGAATTGAGCTATACCAGACACGTATCTCCGGAGCCTTCAACAAGAAGGTTAAAACCAGAATATTCCAAGTGTGCGACCTCGTTCTGGCAATTCGAAGGTCGATGGTCATGACTCACAAAACCGTCGGCAAGTTCCAGCCAAAGTGGGAAGGCTCATTCATCATTGATGCTGTATTTTCCAAAGGAGCTTACCGCCTCACAAAATAAAATAGAGACTTGCTCATGTTGCCCATCAACGACAAGTTCCTAAAGAAGTATAACGTCTGAAACGCCATCCTCCAGGGTGATGAGTCATGTACTCTCTCGTACCGCTGAACTCACATCCCGACTACACATCCTCCAAGATGACGAGTCATGTACTCTCTCGTACCGCTGAACTCATATCCCTACTACAAATCTTTCAGATGACGAGTCATGTACCCGTTGGTACCGCTGAACTCACATCCCTACTACAAATCTTCCAGAATAATGAGTCATGTACCCTCTCGTACCGCTGAACTCACATCCCTACTACAAATCTTCCAGAATGATAAGTCATGTACCCTCTCGTACCGCTGAACTCACATCCCTACTACAAATCTTCCAGAATGACGAGTTATGTACTCTCTCATACCGCTGAACTCACATCCCTACTACAAATGTTCCAGAATGACGAGTCATATACTCTTTCGTACCACTGAACTCACATGCCGACTCCAACTCTTCCAGATTATCGAGTTATGTACCCGCAGGTACTACTGAACTTATACTCTGGTCACTACAGATAAATCTATATTGCCTCTCCTAGGTAGTAAGTCATGTATGATCATACCTCTGAACTTTCCACCTAAAAGAGCTTCCTCCTTATGATCTAATACCCGCACTTTCAGTGCACAAAAAGGGTAACAGATCGAAAAGTCTCCGAAACAACCATGTCGATGTTACCTACGAGTTGTTTCCCTTCCATCAAAAACAAATCGCCCCTAACATAGAACCTCCATGTCCTCATTACCTCTGAGTTGTTCTATATTTCCTTCATGGAGCCCACTCCTGCCATGTCCTCATTACCTCTGAGAGGGAAGGCTCTATCGAAGAAACCCTCATATTTGCCATGTCCTCATTACCTCTGAGTAAGTATATTGGTTTCTCTCGACTTATTATCTGTACCAAAAAAAAAACCCCAGGGTACGCCAAAGGTAATAGGTCCACAAATGTCTTTCGACGACCACAAATGTCCTCTGTTGACCGCTAATGTCCTCTGTTGACCACAAATGTCCACAGTCGACCATAAATGCTGTACTAAAATTCTTAGTACATGCCACTCTTTTCTTATCATGTCTTAGGAGCCTAGCTGCTCCCTAGCATTCTCTCAATACCAAGAACTTCCATAAATCGCAAATTTGTTCTAGGTATCCCTCTCAAACTTGTTGTCCGTACCTAAAACCAAGGTATGCCCAGGGTAACAGGTCCACAAATAGTCCCCCAGTGGGACAAAATGCCATAAACACGACAAATACCAGAAATGAAGGATGAGTCGAGACATACTCATTTATTCAGAATCCAAGGTGCTACATTATTTGGGACTATGCCCCTATTACAAGATAAAAAGAGAAAAAAATAGCATAAACAAAAAAGAAAAAAAAGTTGACTATTGTTCGGCGATACATAGAGCCCTGAGACGATCCCTCAACAAGGCAGTCGACCGCTCGAACCTCCGTTTGGCCCGACGTTCAGCCTTCCGAGTCAGCAGCACCGCATCTTCCAAAGGCGCGTGAGCCCGCCAACCCTCCTCAAACTTCTTCAGAACACGTTCCAGATTAGCGGAAGCTCTGAAAATCCTTTCGGCATCCTGAATAATCAGCTCTTTGTCCGTACGAGAAGCTTCAAGCTCAGACTCCAAGAAGGCCATCTTCTTCTGAAGTTTGAGAATCTCCTCCCTTGTCTCAATTACTCTCTGGGAGGCAGCTGCTTCCCGAGCCCTGCAAACCTCACTCCGGTGGCTCAGCTGGTCGTTCAAGAGAGACAGGTCGCCGAGGTCCTTTATTATAATCGGCTTAGATATATCCCACGCGAGCCTTATCTTCTCCAAAGCGGTGGTGAGGAACCCCCGTCCCTGATCAATTGCTGCGGACAGATCAGCTTGTCGCAGCACATGAAACTAGGCCACAAGCTGATCAGCCTCCACCAGTTTGGGCTCCAAAAGCGCAGCTATCCCTGCCCCGTCGAGGAGGGTTTTGAGAATGTCAATTTGGCCTTGGGCGTATTGTCGGGCCAAGGCGAAAGGGGTTCCCTGCTACACAGCAGCTTCTACTCCTCTTTTCAAGTGGCGGTACAAACTATCAACCATATCCTGCGATGCCTCATCCAGAACTTCTGTAGAAGATGGTGTCAAAGGTAGTGTAGCTGGCAGTGTCGAAGAAGATGCAGCAGAACTTGTCGCCCCTGCCACAAGAGAGACAAATTTGGAGCGAAAGGACGCTTGAACAACAGCCAATTCTTCCTCTACGGCCCGAACAACCTGGATACTCGGTAAAGTCGAGAGGTCAACCCCCAAAGTCATACGAGCAGAGGAAGATGCAGGGACCATTGCCCCCTGTCCAGGCTATGCCGCCATATGACCTCCCAAACTCGATCCGATGGGAGGCCCCTCAAGATAAGTCGGAAGAGGAGGGGGCACGCTCCCTTCCACCAAATCCTCGCTAGCAGAGCCTACCTTAATAATGTCCGTCATCGGCACTGAAAGGGCAGGACCTGCATGTCCAGAGCAACCATCAATCAATATAACCCAAAGGATGTGATAATAGAACGAATAGGACTACTTATTAGTCAAAATTTGGCTCATCTTACCAAGGGAGGCTTGTGGAGGCTGAGGTTCGCTTGCAGCTGCCACGGTACCCTCACCGGCGACCTCCAAGTTGAGTTTAGCTGGTTCTTCTTCCCCAGCCACTCCGAAAAGGGATACAACTGGTTCAGCATCACCCTGCTAAAGTTCAACTGTCTCAAGGATAGGCGCAGTAGAGCCCCTGTCACCATGGGTTGAACCCTCAGCAACGTGGGACTCCTCGACCACCTCCTAAAGAACCCCAGCAGAAATAATAGCGGAACACATGTCACTGACCAAAGTAGTCAGGGCCGGATCAACCTCAGTGGTCGGTTCTCGAGAATCCGACTCCTTCGACGCCTACAAGAGCAAAGGAAAACGATTATGCTAAAATACGGGAAAAAGAAGGAGAGGATAGTTATAATTCAAGTCACCTCAGAAATAGCGTCAACATCCTCGATAAGTAACCGACGGGATCTGACAGCAGCCCATTTTATGGAATAAGTCATGCCGATATCAGCCGACTAACTCATGCTTCGCTTACACGAAGGGCCAGGCACATCCGGTTGCTGATCCGCCACCAATTCATCAAACACAATGGGCGGTTGGTCCGCCGCCACCTCGTTTAGAGGTGGAAGAGAATCATCGACACCTTGCTCGCCATCTTCTTCATCCGCAGTGGTGGACTCCGAATCCGGCATGGAAACCGCGATTGCCCTCTACTTCCTTATTTTGGACCCCTGGGCTTCTCTGCCAAGCTGGTACCAATAATAAAACTGGTACACGGGTCAAAGTTAACAGAAAACCTGCTCGCAGTGACGTGGTAAAGAGCCGCTAAATACAAAATCTCTCCTTACGTCTCAACGTCAGGGACCGAGAAACTAGCACGGGTATGAGAAATATTATAGTAAAGCTAGGCCCTGATGCCATCCAGAACGCTGCCTTCAAAGCCCAGGCAAGAGCTGGGACTCTCTAGGAATAGCTAGCTATACCCAAACTGGCGGGAAAATCGGCTGGGCAAGTAAGGTTCCAGGTAGACGGTATTGCGGTTGCGATATACTAAGTGCGAGGGACGGATGTTACGCAACCAAAGAAGCATCCTCCCAGGTAAGAGGAAAGGAGGCCCGGTACCGTCAACATGTACACTCCCTACCTCCTCAGCATAAAAATGGGAAACAGACACGAAGAAGTTATATTCATCCACCCTCGCCAGTGCCCTCCGACAGGCGGGCATAGAGTTGTATTCCCAGGACATCCGGTGGTGCTGGAAGATAAAAGCATCGTCGTCAGTTACACCATCTTCTGGGCCAGGTCTCATCAAAGACCGGCAATGCATTAATAGCCACCCCATCAAATAGTGGTAGGACAACTCGATTCGCTCAAAGTTTATCGCCGTGTCGTGTGCAATAACCTTGGACGAAAAAGTGCGGAGGCTACGGTGTATACTGCACACCATGGCCGAAAGAAGGGCCAGTCTGACCCCGAAGGCCAGCTTCACGGCAGGAAGGATAAAATTTTGGCTGATCCTATCAATGGAGCCAACTCCTCCAGAGACCATACAATTCTGTAGCCGTACCATCAAGATCTCTGCCAGGATTGCCTTCTCCGACAGTCGCTGAGTATCCTGATAAAAATAATCAAAGGAATCAGTTTGACTCCCAAACATATCGCTCAAGGCCCTCGATTTCTTGGCAGTTAACACCAAATCCTGTACTTTCTCTCGGGTCAGAGGATTCCGGGAAGTAACCTGGTCTGAGGCACCTTGCTAAAAAAGGTAGGAGAGCCAAGCCCGGTATGCGGGAGGTTCCCCTCCGAGCTACTATCCTTCTTGGTCGTCTGCTGATAGTAATTGTAGTGACACAATAACTCCTGATAGACAGCAACGAAACCCGGATGTCGTTGCTCCCAATCTTTGAACTCTTCGTTCGTTGCAGTATATACTTCAAACACTTTATTGCCCCAGGGTAGCCTAGAGCCTACATGTATCTCATACAGAGCAAGACCAATCTTCCCTCCAGGCATGAAGAAAGTCCCCGTCCACCGGTTGTACATCTCCAAGAGAGCCATAAACAACTCCTTGTTGATGGGCAGTCCGTGACATGTGCCCCAAATGGCATGGTAGAGACCAACCTCACGCAAGAATGTCCCATATTATCGAAAAGTCTACTCGGTCAAATTGGCCCATGAAGGGATGGGGCGTATCCAGTTCAAAAGCGAGAGCCGGCCAATGGGATAAGACCCTTTCCGAGCAAGTTGATTCAGAAAAGTGTCGGCTTGAGGGAATGAGAAATTGGGACCTTGCACATTTAAAAAGGCACCCAGGGATAGCCCCATCACGTGGCAGCTGACTGGTTCCCTGCCCGCATACGCTGATCTAATATGCTTATTCTAGTAGATGTTACCCACGATCATGCCTGACCGGCTCGGGGTCAAGGATTCCTGTATGCTCCTGTCTACCGGTAACATATTGAACCACGCCAATGGAAAATGACGTTCCATCTGGGGGATGTGGATCGCCCTCCCAGCAGAAATAAAATTATAATTCTCAGATATATCCAATACCCGGGAGTTCTTCACAGTCAGAGCATCCCCGAAGAAGAACGCCGGCTTCAGGTACTTTTCTTCCAATTTCCCTGAGTTCAGCATGGCACAGAGAAAGCAAAAGTATTGGTTCTTGATAAGATTCAGCCTCTCCTCAGGCTTGTTCTGAGGCAGTTGCTCCACCACCTGCCGGACTAGATAGTCAAACCAAACTCCTATGGCAAATTGGGCCTTACCCACCAGGGGTTCTCCTGCAGCATTGATTGGCAGATTTACTGAAAAAAGACAAAAGAAACAAAGTCAGGAGATGGCCAGAAATTTAGAGTTCAGACGACTCTGATTGAACGAGTTCTTATGCGACTCGATGTCTACAGAGCACATGCGGCTCTGGTTAGATGAGTCTTTATACGGCACGGGGTTTTCACAAAGTTCATGCAGCTCGACGAGACCTCATGCAGCTCTGATTAAACAAATCCTTATGCGGCTCGATTTCTACAGATTACATACGGCTCTGTTTAGATGAGTCTTTATGCGGCATAGTATCTTCACAAAATTTATGCGGCTCGACGAGCCCTCATGCGGCTCTATTTAGGTAGGTTCATATGCGGTTCTGATTCATGGAACGCTATGCGGTTCAGTCCATTAGGAGCTCATGTGATTCTGTTCAGAGGGGCTTCATGCGGTTCAGTTCTCAAGGCGTTTATGCGGCTCAGACGATCTCATGCAGCTCAAACATAAGAAGGCTTGTGCATAAAAAATATACAACAGAGCCATTATTTTAGGGTATAAAGTGTTCGATCTTCCACATAGTCCTTACCCTGGATAGTAGGGTGGACGTCAGGATGGACTAGAGGTACTACAGTCCACGAGGGAGCCGTCGCCTTTTTGCCTTTCGCTGCAGCAGAGGCCTTGAAAGCTTTCGAAGCTTTCGGGGCCGTTGTCGATGATGATCGGAGGAGAAAGGAGAATAACTGCTTAAGGCAAAAGAAGAGGAAGACAAAAGGAGGTAAATGAGTTTCTCTATCCTAACAGCACCCTATTTATAGGCCGACATAGGGGGGCACGTGGACCGATAAATCGCTTCGGGTCGTGTGCTACAGGTAAAACCAACTCCTCGAATTTCGCCCCCTCTCTCATAAAGAAGATTCATCAAAGCAAAAAATCCAAATAGTTAATGAGCCGACTCTTGGGATTCTCCCCTAAAGACGGCTCCAAATCATAAAGAATCAAGAACAATTAATGCCACCTACGTGGTAAAGAGAACAGCGTGCGGCCAGAGAAGTTCATGCGGCTAGGGAGTTTATGCGCCCAGATAAGCCATGCGGCCAGACAAGCCATGCGGCCAAGAACATCCTATGCGACCAGCGGAGCTCATATAGCCATGCTTCTTATTCAAAGTATTCTAATTTTTTAAATTGAAAACTTTGAAGGGGGTCTTGTAGAAGCATGGAAAAGAACATAAGAAGCCCATGTGGCTCAAAATAGAAGAAGCCCATACGGCTTAAAACAGAAGGAGCCTCATGCGGCTCAGAAATTTATCAGAGCCTCATGCGGCTCAGAAACCCTTCAATAGCCTCATGCGGCTCAGGTGAGAATTATGTGACCCTGTGCAGCTTTACAGCTGGCCATGAAGTGACTGCTCCCATTAAATGTTTAACATAAAGTAATAACTCTGACACAAAAGCTGAAATGATGAACTTCGATATGATGGCATATTTTTCGGGAAACGGAGAAAATCTTCTCTGCAGCTGGTACAGTCCACCAACTACAAAGCCCCCGATGCGGATGCCACCATCCCATGCGGCTGATGCTCGTATGCAGCTCGGAGCGTGAAGACCCTTGTCATGCGGCACAAATTATGAACAGTCACCCTATGTGGCCGTTGTTCTCATGCGGCTCGGGTCATGAGGATCATCTCCATGCGACTCACATCCATGCAGCCTTGACACGTGGCAAGTCCTATGCGGCTCAATTGAAAACCACCTCCATGCGGCTCAGATTTTAGAGATTTCACCTATGCGGCTGCCACCTTTATGCAGTCTAAAACCTAAAAAGCTACCCTCATGCGGTTGTGGCTCTCGATTATGACACTCGGTAGAAGATCAGTTTCCCACGTGGCACTAAATCAATCAAGAGTTATCAATAAATCCCAACAACCTGATTTAGTGCAATCATTATAATTACCCAAATCAAAACAGATTTATGGCAATCACATGGATTAGACACGTGGCAGGAGATCCGAGCTTCCCAAGATTCATGACAATCAATATTGATTGCCCATACTAATTTTACACAATCAGCATTAATTGCCCATGCGAATTTGGCACAATCATGAATTAACTGCCCAGATGTAATACAATCAAGATTAATGGTCCAGATGATTGGGCGCCGACTTTTCGAACGGAGAATCAATGCAAACCCTAATGATCACACCCCCACTTCTATAAATAGCAAGGTACCATTCCCTTGCAAATTACGACTGGAGAATTCAGGAGAAAAAAATATAGCAAGGTGTCATTCCCTTGCAAAAGAGATCCTCTCCACCCGGCTGAACACACAGAGAGATAAAGGCATGCACAGAAGAATCTTCCCATCTTAAGAGCAGTTCTTCACCGGAGCCAAGGCTACGTCTGATCGTCCAAGGAGTAAGGCAGAGCGGTCGTCGCTTTTCTGAGCTCTACCGTCACCCCAGAATCAAAAATAAACAATCGTACTTAGACTGCTGTACCTAGATTTTCGTCCCTAGGCTTTCTTTGTACGAGCGAGTTTGTATTGTGAGTCTAAGTCCAGTCCTCCTATATAATTGTTCTGTACTTTTACATTCAATGGCAAACACGGGCAAAGAATGTGAAGGAGTTATCTAACTTAAGGGTATACCAGGCAGATAGTTTAGTGCCCTTGGGGTATACAAACTCAGGTTTTTAGTCAAATAGTGATGCCAAAAAATCTACCTTAGGTTATGTATTTACCTTGGGATGTGGAGCCATAGTATGGAAGAGCATCAAGCAAAAACGTATTGTTGATTCCACCATGGAAGCCGAGTATGTGGCAGTCTCTGAGGCAGCCAAAGAAGTAATTTGGCTCAGAATCTTCATATTGGACTTGGATGTGGTACCTAGTTTGCCTAAGACTTTTATACTTTATTGTGATAATAGTAGTGTAGTTGCAAACTCGAAGGAACCACGATCCCATAAGACGAGTAAACAGATTGAGTGCAAGTACCATATGATACAAGATATCCTAAAAATAGGAGATATTATTGTGACCAAGATAGCATCAGCAGAAAACCTAGCTGATCCCTTTACAAAGAGCCTACCGGCTATGGCTTTTAATAGTCAAGTTGGAGGAATGGGAGTCAGACGCATGGTCGCATGGCTTTAAGTATAAGTGGGAGATTTGTAACAATTACTAAAAAGCAATACTTTGAGTATAAGTAGGAGATTGTTAGGGTTATATACTAAAACTATCACTTTTGTATCAACTATATTTTCCTATTATTTTTTAATGAGAATCATATGGGCAAATATTGTCATTTTATATTTGTTATATATTAATACAAGTGTCTGATATTATACATTATAGATAATATGGTGTATGGTGACACACATAAGATCTTATTATCAGTCCCTTGTAGAATATATAAATGGTTCACAACCTAGATGGATTTGGACAAACCATTAGTAAAGTTGTAGTATAATCTGACATTAGTCAATCTTGACTATAGAGTTATACTAGTACACTTTGTGTGTATTGAACAGGACCACTTGAGATTGTTCTCTTTATACTGACTATATAAGAAAACAAATAACTCTATTATTATGGATGCTTATGCTCTTAATCCGGATATAATAATAGACATGTATATATAGTGTGCATTACTTTGATTCATAAAATAGTGAGATTCATAATGTGTCAATAACCTCTATGAATTAGGTAATGGCATTATGTGTAAGATGGGCTATTAATTATAAAATGAATCCATGTACCGATGTACTGGATTAATGATGTCCCCTGACGGAATTTATAAGGATTGTCATGTAAACCCTACAGGTGGATTACATCCGATGTGACAAATAAAGTTCAATGGTACTACCTAAGGATAAAAGAAGTCGATCAATGTAGTTGTCAGTAACTTATTTTGAGTGACGAACATTCGATATCTTAATATGGGAAGATAAACAAGCATATAATAAAAGGAGTCCATAAACATAATTTAGGATTTGGAAGGTAGTACAATAATAGCTCTTTAGTGGACTGAGCTATTGTTAACAGGTCTAGATTGTGTGTTCGGACTGAAAATGGGATACCTAGACCCATTAGGAGACCTACACCTAATTTCTCCTCACGGTCCCTATCGTAGGCTATATATCCTATATTTTATGGTCGTTATATGCATCTTTAGACGAGCATCTTTCTCCAATTCGTTCATCATGAGAGGATAGAAGGAAAGGACTGCCAAGGAAAGAAAAGATTGTGACATCATCGCCCATATGACGTCCAACCCGAGGAAGGAATACATGTAGAAGATCTTGGGGTTGCTGACTGCTCGAGGTTGCTGGAAACTGTCATCTTTTTCTCATTGCAGGTATAATTCGTGAATCCTATTTTCGCCTATGAAGGGTTAGAATACGTTTCAAATCAGTTAAATTTCTATCGATAAGTATGCACACCAGTCCGTGGTCCTGGGAATCCTGAGTTCCCCGAACAGGTCTGTGCTGTGCACTATTCTGGATCCAAGCACAGTTAAAGAAGAAGCAGGATATATAGTCATAATAGTTGGATATTTATCTTTTATTGCTATATTTTGCTTTTTTTGATTATGCATGCTTATTATTTTGTGAATTTTTTGTTAAAACTAAGCCTGTATAAATAATGGGCAACATGGATATGAATCAACTAGTAGAAAAACACTTATTGTTAAATAACTAAGTGGGGGAGGGAATTTATTTAATATAAATCCTATGGTCTCCATTAATGGTTTGTAGGTGATATAATTATACTTGCATGTTGGCTTTAGTGCCTTCCTTCCTATCAGACAAGTCTAATTATGGACCAGTGGTACAAATTTCCTTCGGGATAATTATAGAAAGTTATGTAGTATGTGTTCACTTCTCTATCTGAAGGAACTCATCAAGAAGTAATGGACTTATTATTAAGTAATGGAATACACTTAGATACAAATAATGGTTCCTTCGGAGTCACTACTATTATTTGTAGGACCAAAGCCAGACCAATAAGTTAATTTTATTTGTCATAAAGTTAGGTTGACATGAGAATAAAATTAATAGAAAAATCTCCTTATACAAATATTGAATTTGTATACGTCCACACCATCGTGGCATGCTAAATTTATGGTGTTTAAGGTGTTGGTGAATTTTTTATTATTATTTTGAGGAAATTAGTATTTATTTAATTTTTAAAGTTTTTGCCCTACATAATAATTAATTATGCAATTTTTGGGATTTAAAAAATGGGTTCTTTTAGTCCACTTATGGTGAATCTTAAAGAAAACAAACTTACTGGCCCTAATTACATTAACTGGAAATATAACTTAGATATTGTCCTAAATGCTGAAGAGTACAAATATGTATCAATAAGAAATGTCCACCTAGCCTGATGCTAATTCTGATAAAGAGGTCAAAGAGGCTTATAAGAAGTGGATAAAGGCAGATGAGATGGCACGGTGTTACATTCTGGCATCTATGTCAAATGTACTATAACATCAACATCAGGCCATGGCCATAACTTATGAAATGATGTATAACCTCAAGAAACTCTTCGGATGTCAGAGTAGAGTAGCTAGGAAGTTTGCTATGAAGTGTTTGATGAATATAAAAATGGTTGAAGGTACACCAGTATGGGATCAAGTTCTCAAGATGATGGGTCATCTGATTGAGACTGAGATCCTTGAAGCTAAAATCGATAGGAAAACCCAAGTTGATTCCATTTTTGGGACTCTGCTTAAAAGTTTTGACACATTTTTCCTTAACTACAACATGAACAAAAGGTTGTATAGTTTGGAAAAACTTACGAAAGAACTATAGGATGCTAAAGCTCTCTTTAGGCAGAGTGGTCATATTATTTTACTAAAAAGGCTTCTACTTCTAAGACAAAAGGTGGTTGGAAGAAGAATAACATTCAGAAATAAGCAAACTCGGCAAAAAAGGGCATGGGACCTCAAGGCGTTGTAAAAAAGCCAAAAGGTAAATATTTCAAGTACCAAGGGTCATGACATTGGAAGAGTGACTGTCTACTTCTCAACCAAGGGAATAAAGAAGGTATTTCTTATTTACCAGTAGTTGAAACACGTTTAGCGATGTTATCTACCGGCACATGGTGTGTAGATATATGAGCCACTAATCATGTCTGCTAATATTGTGGGCCAATAGTAGTCCATGCGTCGGAGTTAGTCATGTAACTTAGGGCCAGGTTAGTGAGATCTTCAAGTGCCATCATGCGCTTCTCGGAGTGGTTCCTTCACTTCTATAGCCGACAGTCATCAAAGGAGGAGTCTGTCATAAGATCGGGAATACAGCATTTTAGGGCTTGTATCATAATAAAACCAAAGTGAGCATCCTCTAACATAAATAGCTTCCTTTAGGTCATCTGGGAGGATCCCATAGACTACATAGTCTAGGAATAAGAATCACCAATCCCTGACATCAATATTAGTATCTGTCTGCAGAGAGTAGTTCAGACACATGCACAAATTATTCTTGGAGAACATCAATTATTGACCAATCACTGTGACGAAATATTGGGTCCTAATGGAGGATGCCAAGGAAGCGACGAGGCCAGCGAGATTGTTAGGTTTTGTAACTAGGAAACATATTCTATAAAGTTCTCGATAAAAGTAGAGATTATTATATCGACCGCCGTCGTATGGCGGAGGAGCAGGTCTTCATTTCGAACCTCATACTGGCCTCTAGTCTGATTTACTATCATTTACGAGTCATTGTAGGCCTCTAGGTAGTCAACACCCAACTGTTTAGCCAGCTGGAGTCCAATGATTAGAGCATTGTATTTCGCACACTTTATTGGAGTATGGTTCCATAAAGGAGTATGTCCTAGACCGATAAATAACTAGGCCCTCGGGGGTAACGAGGACCACCCCCGCTCCTACGATAATTTTTCCTTTGGGCCCTGTTCTTGAAGCCCCTTCGAAGAACATTCGCCACATGGGATCCTCAACGATTGTGTTGGATTCCAAGACTTTATTTGGAATATCATCATAGAGTTTTAACGTTTATGGTACAGGATGTGCCTCTAGGAAATCGATTAGTACTTGACCTTTGACTGCCTTCCGCGGGACAAATGCCATGTTGTACAATGATATTAAGATTGCCCATGTGTCTAGCCGTGAGTTTAGCGCTCCCGACTTAGTCATGAGTACTCTTAAGGGATTGACCCAAAAAATGACATGGATTATCTGCCCTACTACATAGTCGCATGTTTTCTATATGGAAAACACCAAAGCAAAATATTCCTTTTCAATGGGATTGTACTAGTGTTCAATGCCAATCATCATCCTATTGAGGTAGTAGATGGCTTGTTCATGGCCTACGTCGCTTTTCTGACTAGCAAGACGCCAAGAGAATGGCCCATTATACGAACATAAAGCAGAAAGGGTCTTCCCACGACTAGGGCCACCAAAACTAGAGGATTCGTGAGATATTTCATAATATTGTTGAATGCTTGATGACACTCCTTGGTCCAGACACAAGAAACTCCCTTCTTTATTAGCTTAGTGAAGGGTTGGCATTGTCCAAAAGATATGCTAGGAATCTCCGGATATACACCAAACGTCCTTGTAGGCTACGAAGCTCCCTAAGATTCTTCGGTGGATCCATATGTCACTACCATATTTCTAGATAGGGTTATTTTTGTCATTTTGCATTATTTTTATATATTGTGCATAATTATCTAATTAATTATAGTGATAGTTATATTGGTTAGTGGGCTAGCCTATTTATTGGACTTATGATAAGTGAACCAATTTGATTGACATGACACTTGGACCAACACTTTAGACTAGACCTAATTAGGCTCCATTAAGTCATTCCATTTATTGAATAGAATAGGGATCATTTTAGTTACCATAATAGTATTAGAAACTTCCACTAATTAGATTAGACCTACATGACAATTTAAAGGGGCAAATGATACATTGTACATTCATGAATGAGGGAGTCATGGCTCGTCCTAGCATTACAGAGGGAGCACTCTCTTCTCCTCTTTATTTGTGCCATTAATTCTTATATGGGTGCTGTAAGTCCTTGACCCGAAATTCTTATTTTTATTATTATTATATTTTGCTGAATAATTAACTAAAAAGCCTAAAGACATTTAATAATATGTGTATATGATTAGTATAATAGTACTAAATTACTCTTGTATGTAATAAAGGAAAGTAGAGCGGTTTTTCCCTAAAATTCTAATACAGGAAGGGATGTTTCACAAATAGATCAAAAGGGGAGGGACTAAGATGCATAAAACCCTATTTAAAACCCAAAGGCTATGGCTTAGAACCAGTTCGAGAATTCAAATCTCGATTTGAATTGACTTCGAACAGGGATTCAAATCTTCTCAAATCTCTGGGAAAGGATTCGAATCTATCCATGAGTGCCTATATAAAGAGCATAACAGTTGACCTTGTCATCCTTCCAAAACCCTTGCAATCCAAATTCGTCCCCACCGCAAGACCATCAAGAAAGAGCCTGAGGAAGCACCCAAACCTTGTTTCGAATACATAGGTATACCCTTGACCTTAATTGTCTCCCCTGCTGTGCATATCACGTGTTTGAAGTATTGGTTAAATGGATTTTTGGGTTTGTACTCGAAGCAATTAAACGTAGGAGCAGGGCATGAGTACCTAGCTATGGGTGACTATGGTATCTAGATATTTTTAGTAGCTGACAGGTCATAAGAGTGCATCATAGTATAGCTTAGAGTAGTGGAAAGAGGTCTTATGGGACTGGTTATCAGGAGGAGCACCTAGGCAAGACAGCCAAGGAGGGTACACACAGAAAAGGGATGCTTACTGGAACGAGTATAGGTATCCAGTGTACGCAACTACTTGAACCCTGTGTTTTCAATTATAGGGATGATATAGATACAATATGTCAGGGCTCTGAGTGTACACTTAATGACAGGGAAGGAGCACCAAGAAATTAAGAGGGTAGGGATTAGGAAGTTAAGACCCAGGTATTAGAGTTAGTGTCTCCCTTGGAAACATACAGTTGCTCTGTCATGATGAGTTCATGTTCTGTCCATATGGGGTGGGACTATGGGGTTACATCCTTACCTTGTTCAGTAGATCAAATTGATTCTGTCCACTTCACTCTTGATTTTAGCCTACACTTGAAGGAGCCAGGTTGCTGCCATTAGCCTTATTCAGGTTTTGTTCACCTTCTGTACTGCCCAGGAATCTCTACCTGTCATGGCATGCCTGCATCAATTCATGCCACATTAGATAACCTACACCCTTACATTACCATACCGATATATTTTAGTATCAAAACATGTGTATCATACTGTAAACACTACCTTGTAAACACCAATTACTGTACGATTTATTTCACTGCATCCTACCTTGTAGTATCAGAACTCTATAATTGTCCTGAAAGTCCCAAATTGTATGGGTGCCCTGCATAGCCCAAATTGTTCAGACCCTGATATAAGCTCATTCGAGCCTATGATGCATCGGTCATATTCCTTGTTGATTTGCATTCCTATTTAGTCACTTCCCTGTAATTCAGATGGTATTGCCCTTCATTGCATGCTGCCCTGCACATCAGATTGCATAGCCTGCATTCACTTGAATGTATCCTGCATATCCAAGGTACTAAATACTGCATTCTTGAGTACAGAAGCAGGACAAATGTATCAGAATAGATCAAAGACAGGAAGAGTATAGGAATAGAATATTAAGGTTACTAGATTACTAAGGGTGTTGGGTATGGGGAGAGTGTCCATTACATTCATGATCCTACCAACATAGTAACCAGAATAGACAGCCTCTGTTTTAGTTCAGAACTCTTGAACCTTGTTTAGTCATATTCAGATATCATGAACTAATATACAGACCTGGAAAGTCCTGAGAACAAGAACCTTAATCCATTCCTTCTTATAAGTAGCCTGTAAGCATATCCCAGTCTAGACTAGTACCCAAACATAGGCTCAGCCACTGATGGTTTAGTGCAGGCCAACAACCTTTCCCATAGGAGTTTGTGGAATAAAATCTAGGGTGCCCTGCATATGGCAATATTAACCATATACCAGGTTGCAGTAGTATAGAGCAGCTCATACAGGGGGGAATGAGCTATACCCTGTGTGCACACAAGGGGAAGACTTCTTCAGGAATCAGATTCCATATCCAGGAGGTAGACAAGAAGTGTAATATAATTGATGGATAAAATAGTTAGATGCAAAGTATATAGATGGGTTAAATAGTTAGATGCAATGTATATAGATGGTTACGGCTACACCACACCTTACACTGTTGAGTATAATAAAGAGATGACATGGGTTCAGGTAGTACAGGTTAGCAGGACATTTGGGGCACCACTGTTTTCTAGGAAATACATATATATATATATATAGACATATTATGCATATAGGTCATAGTCTTGACATAGATACTTATAGATATACCTGTAGGCTATGTTAGGAGGTTGCCTAGAGTTGAAACCACCCAAGCCTTTTGAAGGCCATTTAAAATTGTAGGAGTAATTAACAATAATTCCAAAACAGCTTTACTTTGTTTAGTCCATATGTTGATTTAGATTTAATACATATCACAGGTTACTTGGACTCCAACTCAATATTAAGTTGGTATTCGCAGCTCGAGGCGACAGGCAAGTGCACTTTCTGATTGCTTTCGATTCATAGTAGTCTTTTTATTTCATGTTTAAACATATATCTTGTTGCTTGTTGACACGCTCGTCACACGGAGTAGTCGGGAGGGAAATATCTTAGTAGACATGTGGACTACCCAGAACTATCCCATGATGTCTATTCGTGAACAATAGCACCTGTACACGACACGTGCAGGTGCCAGATTTACCTCCTAGCCATTCACATGTCGAAAGATATTTTATACCATATAGGCAGATGTCTTTTATTTTTCTTTTAATTCTCTATCGTGCTACGTCATCAGTTATCTTCCAGTTTTTATATCTCATATGTTATTTTCATATCTTGTTAATTCTATTGTGTTTTTGTATTACCGTCGGTTTGTGTACTTGTTCCATTCCTGACTGGAAACCAACATTTTTCAGGTTTAGCCGCGATCACTCTTAGCACTGGAAAGACATGGGTATGCTGAGGCCGACCTAGATAGTGGAACTAGTTGTCATTTTCATTAAATGTGAGGACTGTGTATTTTCCTTTAAATATAAATCTTGTAAATATTGTAATAAACTTAGAAATGTGAATGAGCAGCAAATATTATATTTTGTGATTTTGAGCATTTATTTCTTACGGGCTTGACAGCGTTCTACCGCCGACTCTGCGGTGTAGGCTGGCTTGGACACGTCTCGTATCCGAAAAGCGAGTGCGGGTCGTGACAGGTGCTCTTCCCCAAATTGATACTTCCCTCATCCAATTTCCTTTAATTCCTTTCCAATCCTCTTCATTTTTATTCCTTGGAGGAGCTTACCAGCTTGGTGACTAGGAGCACTAGTACAAAAGGCCATTGGCTAGGAGTTCGTGTCAAAATCGTACCCATCGGGCTTTGTATTGGAAATTTATCTCCCAATAGGTATATATCTCAATTTCTCCTCTATTTAGACTCTAATTGTTAAATTAAGTTTTAGGAATCCATCCATGGACTAGGACTACCTATAGGAGGAAATATTAGCTTCTAATGACCCTTTATGCCGAAGTTACTTTGAGTTTTATGCCAATTTGGGGTCCGAGATTGGTGCACCAAGTGTTTATCTTTCGGTAATTTAGATCTATCTAAACTTATTTTTGTTGTGTGTGGCTAGATATGTGTCCACAATTGGATACGAGTAGGCCGTTTCAAGGCACGCTATGATACGAAGTCATTTTGGGGGTTTTTTTCCTCCGACTCTTGTGATACACAAATTAAATTCTTCATGACACATTGTACTAGCTAGATATTATTCTAATTAGACTCTAATTATTATTTTAGATATGCTCATGTGATTTGGGTAGAATCGGATAATGTTAGGTATATGTATCTTGGACGTATCACAAGAGTTTCGTAGAATGGTGCGATACTAGTATAGTGCAAACCAGGTGTTTAGTATTGTGCATATGGATGAGTATCATATGTGTCAATGTGTAGTATGTATCATATAGTATGGATATGTATGTATGTGTGTCATAGGTAATGGGTAATTTAGAGTGTCTATTGGAGTGAGCGTGTGTGCACATACATGTGGTGTGTGTATGCATATGTATGTGTGTGTCAAATGGTAAGTGGTAGCCTAGAGTATCAATTGAGAGATTAATGTGTTTGTATGTATATACAAGTGTGTATGTTTAAAGGATAGATATATGTGTGTACTATTGGATATGTGAGGATATAGGTAGATCTGTGTGTAGCAGTGGCAAGAGGGGGGATGATGCACTGCATGACAGTAGGCAGCAATAGCTATTTGTCAAAGCACAAGCAGCAGCACCAGCTAGCTTACTGTTAGCACATAGAAAAGCCGTACAGCAGTGGGAGTTCAACTACAGCAGCATTAGGAAGCAGCAGTAGTTGACTCTCTTGCAAAGAGCAACAGCAGTAAAATTGTATTACTGCTTGCAACAGCAACAATTTTGGGAGTAAACAAGCAGCTGCAGCAGCAGTTGCTGCTTACACAAACAACAATAGCAAGCATAGTAGCAGTAGTAGCAGTAGGTGAAGAAGGCAGCATGGGCAGCAGTAGAAGTTGCAGCACCAGCAAGATCTAGCACTACTAGGAAAAGTAGCAGGAAGCAGTAGCAACTTGTACAGCAGTGCAATAGCAATAGGGGCAATGTACAGCAAGGCAGAAGCAGTAGCAGCTTAGCTTTATAGAGGGGTTTGGAATTGATATGTGGGTAAGGGTATAGGCCTAGATATATAGTAAGGTAATCCTATAGGAATAACATACATGCACATGTGAATTAGGGACATGGGTACATGGGGTAAGTAGATATGAAGGTAAGGTAAGAGTAAAGATAAACGGGATATACCAACGTATTGGTATGTGCAAGCCTAACATGGGTAATAGGTCTAGTTTAGATACAGGTATGGGTATACCTATATAACATAGGGATATGATATGGTATAGGCATATGGTATCTTGGTAAACCAATAATATGGGTACATATGCATATATGGTATAGGTAGGTACATCATGTGGTAATAGATAATGGGCATAACTAGTATAAGTAGATGATATATATATATATATATATATATATATATATATATATATATATATATATATATATATTATATATATTATATATATATATTTTATATATATATATATATATATATATATATATATATATATATATATATATATATATATATAATATATGTATATAATATATATATATATATATATATATATATATATATATATATATATATATATATATATATATATATATATATATGTTATACCCAATACCTAGTGATAGTAACTAGATTGACTAGTATTGGTCTAGAAACTTAGGAGTGGCCTAGTTTTGACTAGTATTGACTAGTTCGACCACAAAATAAAAAATTTGACCTAGTTTGAGCATATAAACAAGGTATTGATCTAGTTTGACTTTCATGACCTAGAATTGACCTAGAAATTATATTGCAATCTAGATAGCAATGATTATCACCCCAAAACACCAATTGACATTGATATTTCATATTTAGGTCTTTGTGAGTCTATTTTTGATATCGATCCTCACACATTGCTCAGGACCACAGGCGAATAGATTTCTCTTTTAGTTTTTATTTACTTGATAGTGGCTATATCACATGTTCTAAAAATATTATACTTGATCTTCAATACGATGGTACATAGATTGGTATTATATGAAATTGATCAAGAAATGTTACTTTCTAGTTTATTAGACCGTGTGCTCATTGTACTCGTGATTATATCATGTATAGTGATATTATACCATGACATGTCGTGATTCAGATCTATGAGTATTAGTCGAGGGAAAAAGGGAAGTACAAGTTGGTTATCGGATCAAACCTTTAGTATATCTCGTGTGCATACCAATTATACATCTCACGTATAATTGAGTATTATCTTAGTAGCTCGTGTACAATCCTAAGACAATCACATAACGAACTTATATTTCAACACACAAAGCTTAGACTCATACATATATTTTTCATTGTTCACACGATGCCTATATGATTATTATTTTACCAAGAGTCCTCTATGTATACATATTTATCCCAATTATATTATATTTCCATTGATTACTTATTCATCATGTATTCATTTTTGTTACTTGTCATATATTCTCTACTATGTATTTGGAACTACTTTCAGAGATTTGTGCTTCGCTCCAATCTTGACTGGATAATATTTTTTACAGGATCTTAAGGACTTTTGTCCCACCTTTTATGTGTAACACCCACTTTTCTAAAAAGATGGTAATTTTGAACTTTTGTTAAAGTTGATTATTTAATAATAGAATTTATGATTTATGGAATTTTTTTTAATTAATTTAATACTATTTAAAATTGGTGAATTATAATTTTGATGTGTTAGCTAGTGAACTCTAGAATTGTTGAGCCTAGAGACTAACCATGACCATGGGGACCTAACCATGTGATTAGAATGACTATTTACAACTTTTTAGGCTAAGGTTATTTTGATTAATTGATAAATTTTAGATTATTTTAATAATATTTAAATTGATGTCTTATAATTTTGGTCATTTTTCATATTTTAATATTTTGGGAAAATTTTATATTTTTAATATTGTTTTATTGGATTTGTTTAGTCGGGTTTGAGTTTCATCTCGTTCCGACTTGTATTGTGACCCGGATAGCTTAAACTCTAGATGGGACCCAATATTAAGTTAAGCATGGCCCACAAAATCCAACATTTAAGTTAGTTAATTAAACTAATTTTTATCATGTTAGAATGGTTAAGTTAGAGACTCAAAACTAGATCATTTTGACCCCAAACTTGAACCTAGTCTCGACTTAACCATATGAGACAAGAGAGGGGCAATTAGGATATTTCCCATTAGCCCTAATAGACTCTTTATGGCAGCCACCTTTAGGGGAGAATGATTCATTTCATTCATTACAATCTTGCCTCTTTTATTTTCTTTTTGTTCTTCCCTAATTTTAGAGAGCCTTCCCATTGATTTGATCTCCAAATCAAATTATTCCTTCACCAAACCTTCCCTCAATCATTCCTATTCTCCAAGGGAAGGGTGCTACCAAGGATTGGAAGAGGAGTGTCCACTTTGAGTGATCTTCGTATCGGAGCCGTGTCCTAAAGGATTTTATTGGGATTCTACTCCCAATAGGTAAAACCTATCCTCTAAATCGATTTTCTTTGCATATAAATTAGTTTTGAATCCGTAGGATCCATCCTCATGCATGTGTCCCATTTAAATTCAAATTTAAGGCCATTTGGAGCTCTCTTGAGGATTTTAGATATGTGTCTTGTGTCCTACTTGATAGATCCCAATTTAGGACACCCCATGTGTATGTATGTATGATAATAGTTTAAATAGATATTTAAATTCAGTTTTAGAATGGTTAGAGAGTGGATTGATCTTAGTTAGGATGGTTAGAATGAGTTTTATTTGGATACCTATGTTTGTATCCAAGTATTTTGGCCTATATGTGTTCTTTGTCCAAAACAACTCAAATTCATCATAATATTCATCCACGTTTTTACTAACCAAAGCAACTTAGAAATGTCATAACTTTTAGCTTAGAATTCCAATTTATCTTCCATTTTTTTAAAAGAACCGTATCAAAGTTAGCTTTCCAAATATATATTTTAATAAGCCAAATTCTTTCTGTAACTTTCTGTAAAATTATTTGAGTGTCAGCTGTACGAAAGACGAACGTGTTTCGGTATTTTGGCAATTTCGGAGCTTTCGAACACGGAAATGCGATCCGTTTAAAGTTTTGGAAAGCTAACACGAAGGGCTACAAAATACTTTAATTCTAGAATTTAGTAGAGGCCCAATTGGTACAGTATTGGTTTTAAGTAGAAGAGTGACTATACGATATATGCATTTTGTGTAACCTATGAGCCTATGTATTATGGATATTAAATGAATATAGAGTATGTAATACATGATATGTTAAATAAATGAAATGATATATATATGATATATATATATCCTCTTTGTATTAATGTATATATATAGTTGAATGCAAGCATGTAGGAATGCAATTAATATAATGTATGTAAGCAATGCATAAATGTATGAATGAAAGAATGATATACAATGTATGCATGAAAGTATATAATGAATGCTAGATATGAATGCAAGGTATACATGTAATAATAGATACGAATGCATAATATATAAATAATATAATATATTATATAATAATAGCATGTATGGTAATGTAGAATATATGATGCAAGCATGTATATGTCCACTGTTTTTCTTTTCCTTACATTTTCCTTCCCTTCCCTATCCATTTCAGTTTTTTCCCCCTTTTCCCCTCTTCTATTTTTATATATTGTATACAATGTATATAATGTATAGATGCATATAAGTATGTAATATGCAAGAATGACATGTATGTAATAAAAATAAGTATATGTATGCAACTTAATGATATATGAATGGATACAATGCCAGAACTGAAATATGCATGCATATGGGATATGAATGAATGTATAAATGCATGAATGAATGTCATATATGAATGAATGAATCAATCAAAGGTATAAGTAAAATATAATGCATTGTAATGAATGTTAACATATATAATGTATAAAAGTATGTATGTAAATGTGCATGAATGTATATATCTATGTAACTATGTAAATATGCATGATGTAACATATGCCTATATATATAGATATGTATGTAATGTGGATATGCATGTATGTATGAAGGTATGTATTTATATATATTATCTATTTTATATTATGTATTGTTATGGTTCATATTGTCTTGTGATTGTGTGAATGCTAGCCTAGGCTTAGTTAGGCCTAGTAAGACTTGTTAGACTTGTTTGGGATAGGACTTGACCGAGTTGACCTAATTTGACTAGTGTGGTCGACTAGAGTTGACCAAGTGTTGACTTTAGTCTAGTTTGACCTAGACAACATGCAGATGCATTGTACATTTCATTTATCATCTCTCGTATACATCTTGACCTGTGTTGCTCTAAATAGGACTCTGTGGCTTCAGTTTGGACCTCTATATCTATCAGCTATTCAGGTTATCAGGCGAGTACATTCTCTGATCATTTTATATCTTGTTTAGGATTATATTTCCTGCTTTAGATTATCTTACTTGATGCTGACACGTTGGTAACACGGATTTGTACTATATGGATCCCTTCATGAGATATTATCCCTCTCAGGAGCATCAGATACTCTTGTCTCGTATGTTTCACTTACATCATGTATCTCATGCTTCTATTATTATGAATCTTCGAGAATCAGCTAGTGACACATGTACTCTTATGATCACCGAGCCTTCACGAATCAATTCATGAATCACCCTTTATGGGCAATGTAGTATAATCTTGAATCTTAACTTAACTTGACTGGATCCTTGTGTATTAATTGGGGATGGGGGAGTATAAATGAACATGTGGATAATTCCAAGTAGTGTAATCATGAATCAATTCTGTAGTGTAATCATGAATCAGTCCCTAGCCATTCACATATTTATCCTGTACTTTGAATCACTAGCACTGTCTCTCTTTATATATCATAGATATTTACTTACAGTCTCTCTTTTACATTATGCTATTCTTCAGTTTCATGTATTTTATTCTCTAGCATGATTATATTTTCTTTTCTGCTATGACTTGTTGAGATGTATTGTGCTCGCTCCTGTCCTGACTTGACCAGTTGAAATATTACAGAGGATGAGGACGAGGCGTGCTATCCCACTTATTATGGGCCTACCCTAGATGACAGTACAGACTTGGACCAGCAGCAGGATCCTTTAGCTGTGGAAGACACTCCACTAGACTAGGATATTTTCCTTATGTATTTATTCTGGATGATTGTATTATGATATTTGGATTTTATGGATTTGTTATATCTTTTAGACACTTAGACTCTCTGGTTGTACTTATGTGGATTCCTTTTCATTTCAGCAATATCTATCTATCTTCTATTTTATCATTCTGTCTAAGATGTGATTGAGACTGTATCTGCTATGTCACCTCCATTCGGAGAGTATATACTGTACATGTACCTTTATATTGTTAGATGTTGACCTAGGACAACGTTCTACCGCCGACACTGCGGCGTAGGCTGGACGTACCCACGTCTCGTGTCCTTACTCTAGGGTGCGGGTCGTGACACGTTTTTATTGGTGGCCCATGCAGGTTGAGTTTATGTAGTGGTATTCAAACTAGAGTATCACTACAGCCTGCAGTAGGATTAGGATATATTTTTGAAGGTACTCAATCACAGTTAGGCCTCCTTGAGAGATTCCTGGGACGACCCTTGAGAATCTTATTTTAACTTTGATTTGAAATCTATTTTTTCCTGATTTGATTTACCTTTACTTCCTGTTATTGAACTTGATTTTGATGGATTATTGTTGAATTTTGAATCTTGATGTTAGTGGTTGAATTTGAGTCTGTATTTATATAATTTTTGATGGATTATTGTTGAATTTTGAATCATGACGTTAGTGGTTGAATTTGAGTCTGTATTTATATGATTTTGATAGATTATTATTGAATTTTGACTCTTGATGTTAGTTGTTGAATTTGAGTTTGTATTTATATGTATATATACATTTTTTTAGAATTAAGGTATAACCTGATAACATACTTGATAAGGACAGTGAGAAAGGTAAAAGTCTACTTTATTATGGAATTTATAATTTATTGCAGTCATATTTGCTAGCATGACAAGGACGTAGAGCCAGATATAGCTATACTTATCTTAGTTATGAAATCTTGATTTTCTTGCAGCCATACCGGGTGGCGTGGTAAGAATTCTAGATAACATGATTATAGGGTGTATGCCTTATTATGGACTCTATCGTTTATTGCAGCTATGCTTATTGGCGTGGCAGAATTCTGACAACATAATTTCAGGAAGACGCATATGATTATCAGATTATATCTCTAAAGCTTTTTTTTTAAAACAATCATCTTTATCTTGTATTTCAGCCTTAAAAAAATTGTTTCTTCATCACTTAACTTAGGAGTAAAAAAATAGTTTTAATTGTTGATATAATCCCTTGTATAACTTTATTGGATATAATTCCTTCCTAATGTAATGAATTGACGAATTGTCTTAGGCCTTATCTTAGACTTGTTTGTATAGCTCTGATCTCAAATGGTCCCCTTTTTTTAACAAATTGAGCAAGAAAGGATTTTATCATTATTTTCTTCTTGCCATTATTACTTGTATTAGTTTAAAAAAAATTGTTGTTTGCTTGTTTTGCTTCTCATTATTTAACTTAGGAGTAGGAGCAGCTTTAGCTATTATTATGAACCTTTATGTAACTTCTTGCTATGAATTTCTTCATAATACAATAAATTGATAATTTTGCTAGACCTTATCTGGATTTGATATTATAGCTCTAGTTTCAGAATGGTTCCTTCTTTTAAACAGATGAGCAGAACAGATTTTATCATTATTTCCTTCTTGCCATCATTCTTGTATCACCTTTTAATATATATATATATAGTGGACACAAACACCTTGCCTGACACATATACATGCTACACTTTGATTACCAACCTATCTAAATGCACATTAATATGTTTTTGATGTTAAATTCTCAAAACTCCAATATCTCTGACACAATATAGTATCAGAGACTAGTTCTCTATTTTTTTTCAGTTTAAATTTGTAATTTAAATATAAATTTCATATTATTAGTTGTTGTTTACATTACTGCACATGTTTGTTATATACATGGTTTCAATTCTTAAAGAAATTGGTTAAGTTTTGTGTTTGAATTTGTCAAATCTGAGACTGTGTGCATATTAACCCTTTAACACTGGATTCTAAGTAATTAGTTCAATTTGCAGTTTTTAAATGTAATGTTTTGAGCCATATATATTGTTGTATGAAGGGATATAATGTTAGGTTTCATACTCTTACATGTTAGGTTGTGGTTGTGGTTGTGGTGAACATTGGGTTGGTTTTGATGTTCGAATTTCTCTAAAATCCTGAAACTGAATACATGTTAACATTTTTCACATTGATTTTAAATATTTAGTTCAATTTCAGATTTAATATGTAATGTTAAACTGAACTGAATGATTGAACCCTTCATTTTAATTTATAACCCCTGTACTCTTGACACTCTACACTAATGTACACTAATGTTCACAACTGCCATGTAAACCTAACCCTTCATCTCTATGTTATGTTCATATATCTATATAGGTATATATATATATAGTTTATGCATACATGTTATACTGTATATAGATACATAACTAAATCTCTACCTCTCTATACATATAGATATATGTATATATATGGTTAGCCATGCATGTTATGAGTAAATAGGTTGTGCATTGTAGATTGTTTAACCAATATGCCATGAGTAGTGTAACTTGATAGCTATTATTTTGAAACCCAAATCCTCCTATACACTTTCATGTATATTTCACACACACACACACACACACACACACACACACACACACACACATGTCTACTATCTAACCCTATGAACATGTCCACATACACCCATACACACACTAACCACATAACCTTTACATAATACTAGCTTTTCCCCTTCTAACACTCTCTATATATATATAATGTGATTGAATTTTAATGCTCGACATTTGTGCTTTAAATTTTGATTTTGATTATGCCTTAAAGCCTTGATGATTTGTTATTTATGTATCTTTTCCAGTTTAACACCCCTGATTGCTTGTAAGTTTTGACAACCTATGATTGTTTTGGTCTAGTGTAACTAGTATACCTAGATGAGACTTACACTACCATATGCCATGACCCTGTATGCCATTCTTTTAAATTGTATGATTTAGGTAAGTTCTGAGACTTTGATTGTTGGGGACGAGACTCTAAAGAAGTACGACCATCTTAATTTCGAGGACGAAATTTTCTAAGGAGGGTAGACTTGTAACACCCACTTTTCTAAAGAGAGGGTAATTTTGAACTTTTGTAAAAGTTTATTATTTAATAATAGAATTTATGATTTATGGAAATTTTTAATTAGTTTAATACTATTTAAAATTGGTGAATTATAATTTTGATGTGTTAGCTAGTGAACTCTAGAATTGTTGAGCCTAGAGACTAACCATGACCATGGGGACCTAACCATGTGATTAGAATGACTATTTACAACTTTTTAGGCTAAGGGTATTTTGGTTATTTTGTGACTTTTGAATTATTTAGGATTTTGATTAATTGGTAAATTTTAGATTATTTTAATAATATTTAAATTGATGTCTTATGATTTTGGTCATTTTTTATATTTTAATATTTTGGAAAAATTTTATATTTTTAATATTGTTTTATTGGATTTGTTTAGTCGGGTTTGAGTTTTGTCTCGTTTCGACTTGTATTGTGACCCGGATAGCTTAAACTCTAGATGGGACCCAATATTAAGTTAAGCATGGCCCACAAAACCTAACATTTAAGTTAGTTATTTAAACTAATTTTTATCATGTTAGAATGGTTAAGTTAGAGACTCAAAACTAGATCATTTTGACCCCAAACTTGAACCTAGTCTAGACTTAAACATATGAGACTAGAGAGGGGCAATTAGGACATTTCCCATTAGCCTAATGGACTCTTTATGGCAGCCACCTTTAGGGAAGAATGATTCATTTCATTCATTACAATCGTGCCTCTTTTATTTTATTTTTTTGTTCTTCCCTAATTTTAGAGAGCCTTCCCATTGATTTGATCTCCAAATCAAATCATTCCTTCACCAAACCTTCCCTCAATCATTTCCATTCTCCAAGGGAAGGGTGCTACCAAGGATTGGAAGAGGAGTGCAAGAAGGAGTGTCCACTTTGAGGGATCTTCGTATCGGAGCCGTGTCCTAAAAGATTTTATTGGGATTCCACTCCCAATAGGTAAAACCCATCCTCTAAATCGATTTTCTTTGCATATAATTTAGTTTTGAATCCGTAGGATCCATTCTCATGCATGTGTCCCATTTAAATTCAAATTTGAGGCCATTTGGAGCTCTCTTGAGGATTTTAGATATGTGTCTTGTGTCCTACTTGATAGATCCCAAATTAGGACACCCCATGTGTATATATGTATGATAATAGTTTAAATAGATATTTAAATTCAGTTTTAGAATGGTTAGAGAGTGGATTGATCTTAGTTAGGATGGTTAGAATGAGTTTCATTTGGAAACCTATGTTTGTATCCAAGTATTTTGGCCTATATGTGTTCTTTGTCCAAAATAACTCAAATTCGTCATAATATTCATCCACGTTTTTATTAACCAAAGCAACTTAGAAATGTCATAACTTTTAGCTTAAAACTCCGATTTATCTTCCGTTTTTTTTAAAAGAACCATATCGAAGTTAGCTTTCCAAATATATATTTTAATAAGCCAAATTCTTTTTTAACTTTCTGTAGAATTATTTGAGTGTCAGCTGTACGAAAGACGAACGTGTTTCGGTATTTTTGCAATTTCGGGAGCTTTCGGACACGGAAATGTGATCCGTTTAAAGTTTCAGAAAGCTAACACGAAGGACTACAACATACTTTAATCCTAGAACTTAGTAGATGCCCAATTGGTACAGTATTGGTTTTAAGTAGAAGAGTGACTATACGATATATGCATTTTGTGTAACCTATGAGCCTATGTAGTATGGATATTAAATGAATATAGAGTATGTAATACATGATATGTTAGATGAATTAAATGATATACATATGATATATATCCTCTTTATATTAATGTATATATATGGTTGAATGCAAGCATGTAGGAATGCAATTAATATAATGTATGTAAGCAATGCATAAATGCATGAACGAAAGAATGATATACAATGTATGCATGAAAGTTTATAATGAATGCTAGATATGAATGCAAGGTATACATGTAATGATAGATACAAATGCATAATATATAAATAATATAATGCAATATATAATGATAGCATGTATGATAATGTAGAATATATGATGCAAGCATGTATATGTCCACTGTTTTTCTTTTTCTTACATTTTCTTTCCCTTTCCTTTCTATTTCAGTTTTTTTCCCCTTTTTTCCTCTTCTATTTTTACATGTTGTATACAATGTATATAATGTATAGATGCATGTAAGTATGTAATATTTATAAATGACATGTATGTAATAAAAATAAGTATATGTATGCAACTTAATGATATGTGAATGGATATAATACCAGAACTGAAATATGCATGCATATGGGATATGAATGAATGTATAAATGCATGAATGAATGTCATATATGAATGAATGAATCAATCAAAGGTATAAGTAAAATATAATGCATTGTAATGAATGTTAACATATATAATGTATAAAAGTATGTATGTAAATGTGCATGAATGTATATATCTTTGTAACTATGTAAATATGCATGATGTAACATATGCCTATATATATAAATATGTTTGTAATATGGATATGCATGTATGTATGAAGTTTGTATTTATATATATTATCTATTTTATATTATGCATTGTTATGGTTCACATTGTCTTGTGATTGTGTGAATGCTAGCCTAGGCTTGGTTAGGCCTAGTAAGACTTGTTAGACTTGTTTGGGCTAGGACTTGACCTAGTTGACCTAATTTGACTAGTGTGGTCGACTAGAGTTGACCAAGTGTTGACTTTAGTCTAGTTTGACCTAGATAGCATACAGATGCATTGTACATTTCATTTATCATCTCTCGTATACATAGGACTCTGTGGCTTTAGTTTGGACCTTTATACCTATCAGCTATTCAGGTTATCAGGAGAGTACATTCTCTGATCATTTCATATCTTGTTTAGGATTATATTTCCTGCTTTAGATTATCTTACTTGATGCTGACACGTTGGTAATACGGATTAGTACTATATGGATCCCTTCATGAGATATTATCCCTCTCGGGAGCATCAGATACTCTTGTCTCGTGTGTTTTACTTATATCACGTATCTCATGCTTCTATTATCATGAATCTTCGAGAATCAGCTAGTGACTCATGTACTCTCATGATCACCGAGCCTTCATGAATTAATTCATGAATCACCCTTTATGGGCAATGTAGTATAATCATGAATCTTAACGTAACTTGACTCGATCCTTGTGTATTGATTGGGGATGGGGGAGTATAAATGAACATGTGGATAATTCCAAGTAGTATAATCATGAATCAATTCCGTAGTGTAATCATGAATCAGTCCTTAGCCATTCACATGTTTATCCTGTACTCTGAATCACTAGAACTGTCTCTCTTTATATATCATAGATATTTACTTACAGTCTCTCTTTTATATTATGTTATTCTTCAGTTTCTTATATTTTATTCCCTAGCATGATTATATTTCCTTTCCTGCTATCACTTGTTGAGATGTATTATGCTCACTCCTGTCCTGACTGGACCTGTTGAAATATTACAGAGGATGAAGACGAGGCATGCTGTCCCACTTATTATGGGCCTACCCTAGATGACAGTACAGACTTGGACCAGAAGCAGGATCCTTTAGATGTGGACGACACTCCACTAGACTAGGATGTTTTCCTTATATTTTTATTCTGGATGATTGTATTATGATATTTGGATTCTGTGGATTTGTTATATCTTTTAGACACTTAGACTCTCTAGTTGTACTTATGTGGATTCCTTTTCGTTTCAACAATATCTATCTATCTTCTATTTTATCATTCTGCCTTAGATGTGATTGAGACTGTATCTGCTATTTCGCCTCCATTCGGAGAGTATATACTGTACAGGTACCTTTATGTTGTTAGATGTTGACCTAGGACAGCGTTCTACCATCGATACTGGGGCGTAGGTTGGACGTACCCACGTCTCGTGCCCTTACTCTAGGGTGCGGGTCGTGACATTATGGACCCGAAGTGGATGAGGAGTATATCTAGGAGTCTCCCTTAGAGCCAGTGCACGTTGAGAAGGCACAACCAGTAGTAACTCAGCTAGTTATCTATTAGTACTGTATTTGTCTCCAGCTTTTGAGATACTGAGATTTTATAATTTTGAGATTTACGTTGATGTTGAGATAGATAGAATCTTAGACTCTTGATGTAGATTTGGTTTATGCTTATGTATCTAGACTTCTTGTAACCCCTCTTCTCGGATTTTCAAAAAATTTATTTTTATTTTCTTCGGGCTTTAATGTGGGCTGAGCCTAGTAAGGTTTTAAAAGGAGTTTTGGGCCAAAGGTTAGGATTTCTAAACTTAATATATATATATATATATATATATATATATATATATATATATATATATATATATATATATATATTAGTGGGCTAGGTTTGGGCCGAAATATATGGGCTCCAATATATCTAAATTTTGATTTATATACTTATAAATTATTATAAGTATTTTTGGCTAATAATTAGTGGGTTTCTATAGAGATAACTAGTATATCTTTTTAAGCCTTGGGCTTAATAATACAAATAGGTTTCGTAGATAAGTTTCCTAAATAATGTTGGGCCTGTATATTAAAGTTTTTTATGCTAAATATTTTAGATACTAACTTTTATATATATTCTAAGATGAGGTTTAAAATACTTTATAATGACTACATATTATTTTGACTAAATACTGCTAATAGATTTTATTCTACATGACTACAATATTTTCTAAGTATATATTGACTATAAGATTATTTTTCTTAATCAAATTCCCTCTAAGATTATATTGTTCTTGACCACGACTAATCGACAATTTCTATTTCCTTTGCCGAATTTCGAAATCCTTCACATCGGCCCTTAACAAAATGGACTAATCTGGACCCAATGGGACTATCTTTTGCACCAGTTAAGGACCCCAGGCGAGTACAATTCTTGTATGTTTTTAATATTGATATTTACTATAATTGCATGATTAGTGATGCATATGTGATTCTTGACACGTTCGTTATACGGATAATATTTTATGGATCCTATTGTTATTCTTCCATGTATGCCATGTTATCGTGTCATCGTAATCAATGGATCCACGTTAGATTTGTTGGGGTGGAGAAGTGCTAAGTAGATATGTGATCAGACACGTAGACCGTGCTTTAATTTGTTAAATTTTATGCTATTTAGACAATAATGTTGCAAATCCTATGTAGACTATATGGTATAACTGTCCCAGACCGATCATATATTGAACAATATACTTCAAATCACGTAGATGGTTATGCTTCCTTGTTCCATTTTTTACTTGTCATCATATAGCTTTTGTTAACTGTTTTACTTTATTTTCCGTATTTTGTAGTTTATTTACTTCATCATGTATGTCATTTTCTACTCTTGATTTTATAGTCGTTATCATATATTTGGAACTGCATGCATGGATTGTACTCGTTCTATTCCTGATTGGAAACTTATTTTTCAGATAGTCGTTTGCTACTTTATGCGTGGTGGGACCCTTGGGGAGATACGACTGTATTTGAAGGTCAAAAACCTAGGGACTAGTTAGATAGTTGAGCATTCATTTAGTTGTCTTTTCTATTTTGTGAGGCATTATATTTTTATAATCAAATGTAACTTTGGATATTGTAATTGATTTAGTTATTGTAAATGAGCAAATAAAAAAAATTATATTATGAGAAAATATTGTGACTTTGTTATTGTGGGCTAGACAACCTACTGTATCAATTCTGTGACGTAGGCTGGACTTGCGCACGCACTCGCATCCCAAAAAGCGGGTGCAGGACATGACAAGTTTTTTTGGTGGCCCATACAGGTCAGTTTTTATAAATTGTACGAACTATTGGTAGTACCATATTAGTCATACTTTTGCGAGCCTCTGACTAGGATGCTAATTCACAATTAGGTTGATCTAATTTTTTTAGGAAAGTGACTAGGCATAGGACTAGGTATACCCTAGGCAACCTATATATTTATTTCGAATTGATTAATTGGGTAGTTAAGGTTGTTACATATGCTATATGATTAAGGTAGCGATATACTTTGAAAATTGAGACGCCCTATTTGATGATTTTGAAATCTTTTATGTGATTATATTGTGTTTCGATATAATGACTCTAATCAAATGTAGGTATTGGAGTCCAGTCTGGATTTGGTAACAACATATTTGTGGAATCCAAATCTAGTTAAATATTTGATTTTATTATATTTGGATGTCCATAATTGGTGTTGTGCTATTTTAGATATAATATGATTCTTATTTTAGGAAATTCTATTATGATCTAAAATAGGATGTTGATGGAATATTTTAGGCATAATAGGATTCCTATTTTATTTCTATTTAGGAAATTCTATTATGACTAGATTATGATTTTCTCATCCTATATATGGGGTGAGGGTGGAGGCACAAAGCACAACACAAAGTAGAGATTCGGGGTGCTCGTCTACAAGGAAATCTAAGAGAAAGTCCGTACTTTGCTCTTAGGACTTCACCATCCAAGACAGAAGGAAGAAGAAGATCTAATCGAGGAGTTGTGAACTTTCGTTAGGAAGATTGCTACGGGTTGGTAAACGATCTCAATTGTAATCTTCTGTTTTTTTAGAGTGGTGAAGGGTTGAACCTATTAGGGCAAAGGGTTCAACATAAGTTATGACAATCTTGTAATTTTCATCTGAGTTATAAAGGTTGGGATTTGTCCAGGTGACGTATGTCATCGCCATATACTTGTCGTTATCTGTGCTTAGTTTCGTTAGACGGGGGTTAGTTTTGATCAGGTAGGTTGGCAAACGCTTCCGCACGCGCCCAAAAATTGGTATCAGAGCCAGGTTCATTCTGGTCTGATACCCAACTATTGGTATCAGAGCTTTGGGGGTTTTGGAAACCATGTCTACGGAGCAGATGAACACTCGTATGATCACAGGTAGAACTAGACAATTTGGAAGCCAAGGATGGAGGATCTAATCTGGTACAAGGACTTGTATGGTCTGTTGGAGGACGACAACACAAAGCCAATGGACGAAGCTGCTGAACACTGGAAATGACTGGATCGGAAGGCCATTGGATTCATCCGCCAATGGTAGGATGATTCAGTATTTTACCATGTATCCAGGGAGAGTTCGGCAAAAGCATTGTGGGAGAAGTTGCATCATTATACGAAAGGAAGACAGCTAGCAACAAGGCATTTCTTATTCGCTAACTCGTCAACTCGAATTACACAGAGGGTGCCTCAGTAGCACAATATCTGAACAAGGTTCAGGGTATCATCTATTAGCTGTCTGCGATGAAACTGGTGATTAATGATGAGCTTTAGGCCCTACTGTTCTTGAGTTCTCTGCCTGAAAGCTGGGAGACGTTGGTGGTGTTAGTGAGCAACTTCGTGCCTGATGGAGTTGTCACGATGGAGGCAGTCAAAAATAGCTGGTTGAATGAGGAGGTCCGATGTAAGCAAGTAGAATCATCACAGAAGTCTGCTCTGGTGGCTTCCTATAGGAAGAAAAGACCCAAGTCACATACGAGGACATGGGAGAGTTCTTGGGATCTTGGAATTATGTACCGCAAGGAGGGCTACTATCACTGTGGCAAAAGGGGCCATATCAAGAGGAACTGCATGAAGCTCAAAGCTGAGAAGGCCAAAGGCAAGGACGATCAGGTGGATCTTACGGCATTTGTAGATATCATCATCGTAGCGACCGACGCAGAGGAACCTTGTGTCATGATACGACTGGGTCAGGGATGGGGGCATCATATCACGCTACTCCATATAGGAGGATCTTCACGTCATACCACGACGGTAGGTTTGGACATGTAAAGATGGGCGACAAGGGGACGACTGTAGTTGTAGGCATCAGTGACATGCACTTAACGACGGAGTTTGGTGAGAAGCTCGTCCTCAGGGGTGTGCGACATGTACATAGTTTGCGCTATAACTTGTTTTTAGTAGGGAGGCTGGTAGATGATGGTTGTCGCAGTCTATTTGGGGACAAAGTTTGGAAGCTTGCGAAGGGTGTAACGCCCTAGTACCAAAATACGTAGGACTAGGTACGTAGATATGTCAGCCGTATAATAATATACGTCAGCTGTAAAATATAGTATAACCATGATAACTAATCTCATCCACAAAATAAAGAATAAAAGATGTCATAAATCAACTATTTATTGTCATTTTATAAGTTTGTTGGGCGGAGACAAATCCACTACCAACTATTTAATGGGAAGTAATACAAGACAAATAAAAGGATGTGCCAAAGGTAGCAATCCCGATCCAAGAATGAGTCATCCTCGAAGGAAAAGAGTCGATCACGGCCTTGGCTAGAATACCTACGAAAAGTCACAAAAACGCACACCTTGAGAGATCACTAGGTCCTCAGAGGGACGTAACAAGATACATAATATCATGCTAATATGAACTGTCAGAATAGATAATAATATGCAAGAGACTATCTAGACACAAATATGCAAAAGGGTAACCTATCCGTCTATCGTACAATTTAGAGGACAACTTTCACCCGCATGGGGTGGATTTAGGCTATGTGTACATGTACTGTCATCCAAGCACATGTATCCGGCCGTAACGTCCAAAATGACAAAGGGTATCTGCAAATATATCTCGCCATAGTTCCTTCCGAAAACTATGGTTTACCTGTTTGGCTTCCCATACGAACTAGTGATTGTCCTTCCCCAAGATTTCCTCCACTAACCAAGTCATGTCCATGACCTGCCCAGTTTTGTAACTGCTCGAGTCTCAATATCCTAATCATAGCAGTTACGATCATCTATCCGACACTCGACTATAGAGATGGTCAGTCAATATGCAAGCCGTGCCCCTAGCAGAATACCTCAAACCGTGTAGTGAGAGTGTCATAGCCAAGCGAGATATAAAAAATATCCCACAACAAGAAGGTAGTCCGCTAAAACTAAGTCAACATGCATTATTAAAGTAAAACAATGAAAAACGACTAATAGAGTCGCTTGCACCCAAGTAGGACTTGGACGTGCAGTTTATAACAAATAAAACTAACAAATATGAAACAAAGTAAATAAATGCTGAAAATAAATAATATGGCAGTAAATATAGCATGGTATACTTGCCTTGTGTGACGTCGGCTGTGCTACGATGATCTTGATGTCCTGATTTGTCCGATAGTCCTGGTCGAGGAGTAAGGGTTCAAAATTCACGAGAAATTAAAACGTGCGATCAATCGGGATCGATGGTGATAATCGAGGAGAATTTGTGGTGATAGATACATATAATAAATTTAGAGAAATATTTACTTGAAATTATATATATATATATATATATATATATATATATATATATATATATATATATATATATATATATATTAGTGAAATATGTTTTTATCAAAAAATATTGTTTTAGGCTATAAATACTCTATGTTTGTAAAAATTAGATTTTTCAGGTAGAAAAGAAACTATGTTTTTATTGATTAAAAATACTTTAAATAAATTACATAAAAATTTAGAAAATTATTTAGGGCTCAAACGTTTATAAAAATATAATTTGGAGGCCAAGCCATATCTATAAAATAATAATCTAGCAATATCTTAAAGCTTTAAAACATAGTTTTTGAAATTACAGGTGAACCAACTAAATACTATATATTTTTCACAGGTAAAATTATAAAAATATTACTATAAATACAATAGAAGATATTATCTACTAAGTTATAACAATTTAACCTTTGTAAAGTAATAGTCTATAGTAATAATCCATACCTATTATACAGCTACTTTTATATTATATATATAAAAAAGATTAAAAAATCAAAACCACAGCACCATGTGTTGTCTTCTCGTTCGTTGGGGAGGGTTACTAAAAACCTATGGCTATAGAAAAGGTCATAGTTAGAGAGAGAAATAGATTTCTCAAGAGAGACAAAAGAAAGGGAGGGGGTGAGTGAGTAACGAGAGAAATGAAGGATATGGGAACTCACCGATGAGTTGGTTGGCAGCGCGTGACAAGGCGCGGCCACCCGCGGAGGGAGGTGGTGTTTGGTCGGGGGGTATGGTTGATAGGAGCGGTGTCGGGTTGGCAGGAGCGGTGCCGAGGAGGGGCGATGGTGGCGGCAGTGAAGGGTGTTTGGCGGTCGGTGTTGTAGGTGGTGGTGTTGGCGGAAGTGCGGCGGTGGTTGCCGGAGTAGGGGAGTGCGGACTAGTGGCAGCGATCTGTGGAGGAGAGGTATTGGTGTTGGCGGTGGTGATGAGGTTTGGCGATCGTGGACGAGCTGGGTTCGCCGGGCGACGATTGTAGCAGTGTCCCGGTTGACGGAGGTATTGGCGGTGGCGCAGGTTACTCGACGGGAGAGAAGGAAGACGGAGGCAAGGGGGTCGGTCGGGGGATTGGCGGTAAAGGCACGGACAGAGGCGAATTTGCTGCGGAGTCGAGCGGCGGGATTATGATCAGAGATAGGTTTAGGATTAGTTTAGATTTTGTGTCGAGTTGGAATTGTAATCGTGTCCGTATAATTGGACACGAAGAGGATGGGTTGACCGTGTCCGGTGTGTCGAACATGGCATGTATAATTGTATATGTAAAATAATGGAATAAAAACATGTGGACATAGACACGATGCACGACACCTTTAGGTGGAGAAATTTTGGCTTATGGAATTATGGGAAAAGAAAGCAAGGAGCCTCTCCTTATATATGAGGTGGTGCTCCTAGTTGGATAGGGATTTTGATCATTTAAGCGCATATAAGATAATTCATAATTTAATTCAAATTAGTTTAAACACAGTTCAAATAAATTTAAATCAAAATTCAAAACTACTAAGCTAAATCTTATATTTAAGTTAAACTATTTACAATCATGATCCATAAAATAAACTTCCTATTTAAATCATCATTAAAACAATCCAAATTTCAAATTTCCTTTTTATAATAATTAAATAACAAATAATTTCAAAAATGAGATTTATACATGAATTTATGTTCATATACATTGTACGCAAATAGTATTTTATAGAACATTATTTTTTCTAAATTATTACTTGTACTTAAATAAATAAATAATAAAAACAAATAACCTTCAATAGTAAATAAAGTTTTGGCAAAAATATGACGTGTTATATTTTTAAACTTAAATAGGGTAAACATATTTGTCATATATAATTTAGAAAAAAATTATTTATTTTCTAGATGAAGAATCCATTTAATAAGCTTTTGTGTATAAAAAGAATTTGCTAGCTCGCATGTACGTACTCGCACGCGACGTAAAATAAATCAATATCAAAATAAAAAAATTTATATTGAAAATTTTGGGGGTTTATATCCTACCCAACTTACAAGAATTTCGCCCTCAAAATTAAGAAATAACTAGGTAGGCAGGGTTGAGGAGTTAGAAAAGAGTTTATCCATAAGGAAACACGATCAAATGATTGAACAAGGCAAAGAAGCGACGTTCTGCCCAAACACACAGTTTGAAAATCGTTGTTTATATACTAAATCATGGACATGGCTAATTAACGCAAGAAAGAAAAAGATTAGGGGTTTTTGGTAGATCAATATAAAACACGAGTTAAGATAATAGTAAGGAATCGAGTAGATTAAGAGAGAATAATTTCGAGAGTTAAAAGATATTATTTCTTGAGAGAAAATTGTATATTGGTCATCTAGGTTAAGGGCACGATTAAGAGAATGATTGGAATCATGTTTAGAAGGCCACTGCAGTAGATTTAGGGTCGAGGGAAGGACGAGTAGTTAAAAATGAGGATATGGTCACATTGGTTGGTCGGTGGCTAGCTATATTCGTGTATGTACAACTATATTGGCAACAGGTGGTGGGGCAACTAAGGGGATACCAAGTATGAGTGTTCGTCTTTCTAAAATAGGTGAAAGACGAAAACAATAATGAGTTCAAAGGATATACGATCGAATACGAATACGAGGTTCAAAGGCGATTGAGTAAATCAAAAAGGGAGTTGTCACGGAAAAAATGGATAGGATCCTAAAGGTTGAGTATACTTGTTAACTATATATTATTCCGCGTGGAGTAATCGTAAGTAGGGCGAACCAAAGTGCACTTGGTTGATTAGACCATCATGCACCGGTTCTGATAAAATAGTATGTTAGTGGGAGCTCTTCCAATAACATCTGTCGTGAACAAGCTTGATAAAGAATAAGCTTACAAAATTAGGCTACATTTTTAGCGTTAGTTAAGTTAGTCCAAAATATAAGTACAATAGTTAATGATTGAGAGAAAATATGAATAGTTCAAGTTCCTTAAAGTCTAAGTCTTGCCCGAAGTTTGGGCCTAAACAGTAGTCCTAGTGTCTACTTGTCTATGGCTTGGTTGGTTAGATGGGTTAGGGTCCTCTAAATTCTATAATCTAAGTAACATTAATATGGTCACAAGGACAAGGGACTGTTAGGTCGTGAGGTATTCTATCCAACTTACAAGGGTTAAACTAGTAGTGTAATAGGACAAGGGAAAATGTCTATCTAGTATAGGTATCTTCCTAGCCACTATCAAGCATGAAAGAAGGATAAGAATTTACGGTAGAGGGAATCAAGCAAGATGCAAATCAAGGGAGGCAAGCGAGAGTTTAAAAAATAGAATTGAGGAAGGAGGTCAAATATGTGGATGAGATCCAAGACTCTAATCCTATACGCAGGCTTGTTTGGTACAGTAAAGTAACCAAACATTTTATCTTGACCTGCATAGGCCACCACAAAAACATGTAACGTCCCAGTCCCAAAATACGTAGGACTAGGTACGAAGACATGCCAGCCGTATAATAATGTACGTAAGCTGTAAAATATAGTATAACCATGATAACTAATCTCATCCACAAAATAAAGAATAAAAGATGTCATAAATCAACTATTTATTGTCATTTTATAAGTTTGTTGGGCGGAGACAAATCTACTACCAACTATTTAATAGGAAGTAATACATGACAAATAAAAGGATGTGTCAAAGGTAGCAAGCCCGATCCAAGAACGAGTCATCCTCGAAGGAAAAGAGTCGATCATGGCCTTGGTTAGAATGCCTGCAAAAAGTCATAAAAACACACACCTGGAGAGATCACCAGGTCCTTAGAGGGACGTAACAAGATACATAATATCATGCTAATATGAACGATCAGAATAGATAATAATATGCAAGAGACTATCTAGACACAAATATGCAAAAGGGTAACCTATCCGTCTATCGTGCAATTTAGAGGACAACTTTCATGCGCATGGGTGGGATTTAGGCTATGTGTACATGTACTGTCTGTTTCACTTAACAAAATGTCCTTAAAGGCTTTTGAAAGTAAACGAGAAAAAGTGTATAAAAGTACAAGTACATTCTGAGAATTATTGCTATGAAAGTCTGATCTGAGAGCGATCACTTTGTTCCTTGGACCACACAACGATGATAGAAAACTGCTTGGAGAAGAACAACTGGAAGAACTAAGTCACCAGAAAGGTATCGACACAATTGGCACTGATGGCACAGTCGAATGCTTTCCTGCTTTGCTTCACCCTGTTCTTGAAGAAATGTTGAAAAGAAATACTCTGGAAAATCACTTTGCTCTGAAAGTATCTGGGCTCCAAAAATCTTGTACCTCTTTTTTTAAAAAAGAAGTCTTTATATAGACTTGTCTTCTGTGCGTAAAAAGCATCCATATTGGGTCTTTACACATGCTATTAGGATAACTGTCACCCATGTACAGAAATTAGCCTCTACACATATAGACACGTGTCCCACAATCTAATAAAATAAGGAGAGCACGTACACACGTTCTTCGAGAAGTGTGGCATGAAGGACACGTCAGAAAACCACGTTCCCACATAATCAGGATAAATTGTGCATAAAAATGTTGTTTAAACATGTCCGAGCGTAAAATAGCTCAAAGTAAACTTCCTGCGTAAAGTGGCTAAAAATAGCATTAAGCGTAAAGGATCAAATAAACTCTACGCGCGCAAAAAGAGTAACTGAGATAGCCTTGAGCGTAAAAGCTCAAATAACTCTTATGCATAAAGTGGAAGCGGTTCCTCAAGCGTAAAGCAGCTCATTGGCATGCTAAACAACAAACTCTTTGGCTTCTGTGCAATCATTTGTCAGAAAATTAAATCTGTCAGAACAGAATCCTTGTGCATTTAATGCAGCATGGACAGCTCATTCCTCGCGTAAACAGCATGGACAGCTTATTCTTTGTGTAAAGTCTGAATATAAGGCCTGCGTAGAGTTTTGTGTTTGATTTAATTTGTCCTTTGCGTAAAATCTTATTTGGAATTATCCTTTGCATAAATATCTCAATCTCCTTGACTTGGTTTTCGAATTTTATTTATGCTTCTACAAGACCCCCTTCAAAGTTTTCAAATTTTCTAATATTTGAAATACTTTGAACAGAAGCGTAAATTTTGGGATATCCAACAGTCATCAGCGTAAACTTAGGGATACTCAACAGTCATCAGTGTAAAGTCAGGGATACCAAACTATCACTTAGAATTTGAATCAACCCTTAAGTTCTCTATAAATAGGGCTTCTGTTGATGAGAGAGAACTTTACGCATCTCTCTTTATTCCCTATTCTCTTGTTCACTTATCATCTTTTTGAGCGAAATGGCACCCAAGAGCAAAGTCGCCGCCTCAGCCAAGGGCAAGAAACCCGCCTCTTCGTTGACGGCTAGATCATCAGAGGATGTTCACGCTGCCGCAGCACCACTGACCAACCCAAACATGGCTCCTGCCATGATAGATAGAAACTCTATTTCGAACAAAGATTTCGTTTGGAGAAGATGACTCTAGACCAAACGAAAAAATATGCTCACGTTATACGTGCCAGCGTAAATTGAAAAATTAAAAATACGCTCACGTTTATACGTGCCAGCGTAAATTAAAAGATTAAAAATACGCTCAGGTTGTACGTGCCAGCGTAGAACTTGAAAATACGCCCACGTTATATGTGCGAGCGTAAAAGCTCAAAATACGTCCACGTTATACGTGCGAGCGTAAAATCTGAAAATACGCCCACGTTATACGTACGAGCGTAAATTTAAAAAATACGCAAGTCAAAAGACTATATTTTTCACATGTAAAATTTTACTCTTTTTAACAGAAGCGTAAAATTGAAAAATACACTCACATTATATGTGTGAGCGTAAAATTAAAAAATACGCAAGACTGTATCTTTCTCATGTAAAACTTTATTCTTTTGAACAGAAAAAAGTACGCATAAAAATTTCATTCTTAGACTGCATAAAACAAATTCTCTTAAAAACAGAGAACTTTTTACACAAAAAACTCATGTATAGTCATTTGCGTAGAGTTTTGAATTTGCATAGAGTTTATATTTGATTCTTTACTAATTTGATTTTTCTTTATTGAACATCTTTTGCAGTGGACTTGAGGCCCATCCTCTCTCTGAGGTGTTTGGCTCACCAGCTGGCATTCTGGGATCAAATTATCTAGAGAATTTATCCCATGTCGAGTTTCCACAAACTGACAAGCAGTATCCCCATGAAAGACATTAATTGATAGCTGCTCAAGGAGATATAATGTTGTTGTCTCTGATGAACGGAAAACTATTGACATCACTGGATGGCCAGCAGCATCTGAAGCCTGCGTTCATGTTCAGGGATGTAATTGACTTCAAATCTCAGACAAACCCCAAGAAGGAGTCTTGGGTGTTCAAATTTGGAGAAAGGGCGATGTATCTCCCAACAATGCCAAGAGATTATCCATTTTATTCTTTTGCTCATGCTACTCATCCGAGATGGATGATCTGGAATCTGATTTCTAACAGTCATGGAAGACCGGTGAAAATCATATTCAAGAGAGATGAAAGTCAAATGGGTTATCATACAAGTACTCCCAGGGGTGGTGTCATTCCTTTCTTCGGCTTATTGCCTAGATTTACACCGAGTGAGGGCTCCGCTCTGATCCAACCGGCGCAGATACCGATGTTCATAAACAAGTTTATGAATGCCTCAGTACTATATCCCCAGGTCAATCCTAGGCTGCCAAGGTGGATGACCCCTCACAATAAGAACTGGGTTCAACTTAGTACTTGGGTCATGAAGAACTTTGAAATAGAACTCTGAGCTATTGGGCTGTTAGAAGCAGTAGCGTCCACAAGTCAAGGCATACCTATGAACAATAACTTGTTCTTAGCTTTGATGGAGTTGTATATCAGCTCAACAGGAACTTTGTAACCCCAATAGGTGAAATGGGTTTTGCACTCCATGAGATGCAATTCATCTCAAAGCTGCCAATGGGGGAAGTTTCATACGAAGAATACGTTTCCTCCAACCAGGAACTAGCAGAGGTCAGCAAGAAAAATCCTGGTTTAGTCAAAGTATATCAAGAGTTGATGTGTCATTATTTGATCTGTACTATTATGTATGAGAGTGGATCACATTTGGAATACATCAATAAATGGACAACATATCTATTATATCTAGAATAGGATATCCAAGGATGAAAAGGAGAGATTCCAAGACAACAAGGCTCAACCCATCAACCCTTGTTCAATAATTCCTTCGAATTTGATAAATAATTGGATGATCACATATAGGTCTCCGGACAAGTATTTGACCACCAAGACTGGGGAATTCCCTGTGGGGACTGAAACATTAAGCTTTCTGAAACATGGCAGTCGAAAGCTTTCAAAGGAAGCCTTACTGGCGGGCTTTCTTTCCTTGTGGCTGCGAAGATGGGTCGTACCAGGGACTTGTACAGTCGATAGGATTCACTGAAACGTACTATAGCTAGCAGTACGTTTGGTATTCAAGGCTAGACTCAACCTATTATCGGCAATGGTATGTCGGATAAATGCAGGTTTGCGAGCATTTGGTGATGAACTGATCAATAATACTCTTTACTGTAAAGATTTCCCTAGGATGGAGCTGCCCTACACTTATTTAATGGGCTGGTTATTGCATCACAACTTCAACTTATTGCCACCGGGCCCTGAAAATGATGCGGAGGTATTCCTCCAGAAGTTTAGTAAAGCCACATGGAATGTGACTTCAGAGACGGATACCCGGGCAACACTAAACTTCTCCCATAGGTGGAAATTTTTCTGCACACGACCACCGGTCCCAGTCGACTGTTTCGGTGTACAATTTGAAGATGTTGGTCGAGAGAGGACTGAGATACCTGCACCAGTCTTTAAATGGCTAATATACATCAGACCCTCGCATCTGATGTATAAAACTGAAGACAACTGTATCTTCGAACCGTATCTACCCAGTCGGTTCGTTCGTCAATTTGGGTATGACCAACTTCGCGTTGGTAATCTCTCCACTACTTTCAACTATTATGGAAAGTTAGTTGATGGTGCGAGGGCATGGCGGTATTTCAGCACTGGATGCACCGGTGCTAAATTTTATGTGTCGACTTCCACAAGTACAACTGAGCTTCGAATGCTTCATTCGTATGTTTATTTTTATGCCTCCATTCGCTCCTGCGCAAAAGACTACAACATGAAGGGAAGTCTTCGGAGGAAAAAGGAAGGACACGTCGAAGAACCAGTTATGGTGCCTTCGGACATTCCTGATGATGTTGTTCCAGATGAATATCTGTAGACAATCCCTACGGGAGTTTGGGAGACAGCTGCAGGACGTATTACAATTACTACAACCCAGAAATAGAAACCAGACACAGCTGTTACTATCCGAGAAAAGAAGAAGAAAATTACTATTAAAGGGCCTTCCAAACAAAGAGCCGCTACTCCAGAAAGCGAAACTCCTGTTGAGGAGCCTCAAAATGTTACATCTTCTTCAGCTCAACCTGAAGAAGGGTCTTCAGTAACCCAACCAGCAGAAGCAACAGGAGTTACAAGAGTCATATCTCCCGGACGACTCAGCACTTCGTTGCATCTCACAAAAGGCAAAAGCTGTTGAAGACACCGCCACAACTCATGCTAACGATCCGGAACCCATCCCTTCGAATGAACCGGCTCTCAAGTTAGATGATGATGACTAGGATCTAGATTATGACGCACTCTTGTCGCATCCTGCACCTACCCCAGGCAAAGATAAATTATACTAAATTTATACAAAAATATGTTTCATGATTTTGTATATTGACTATTCTGCTTAATCTTTGTAGGTATCATCACTGTAGCAAAGCACGTTGCTCCTCCTCCTCCTCAAAAGACTATTCATGAAGAGGTCATAGAATTTGAAGAAGAGAGTTCTTCTTCGAATGAATATTCTGCTTCTAAAGAAGGTTCTCCATCTATGGAGATACAACAAGAGCCTGTAGTAGAGGCAAACTAAGAATTGCCTTCTCTTGCTGAAGAAAGAGAAGAAGTACCAACCAATGTAGAAGAGCTAATAGTGCTCCAAGAATCAATTACTGCTAATGAACAGATTGTTGAAGACGTAGATTTAGCAGCAACAAGAATTACTACTGCCAATCTAGCTCAAGTTCCTGAGACAGTCGTGTTCGAGTCTGAATCGAACACAGGAGGCAGTACCTCTATGATACCATTCTCTACCACCTAAACTCATCCTCCAGAGGTAGTAGAAAAATTTGCTGAAGATGTAGTCCTTGAGCTCCTTAAAAATCAATTGGCTATGGTAACGATGACAGATATATCGTTAACTCATCTTAGTACCACAGCAACAACAGCACCCGTCTCTGGTCTTCAGGAAAAGAGATTGGCAGATATCGCTGATACACCAAGCTCCAATGCTGATATGAATCTTTTGGTAGAGATTCATACTAAAACTTTTGACAAAACATTGGCAGCATTGATCAAAATGGTTTTGAAGAAAGGCCTCAGTTATGAGAGCTTGAAAAGTGCGATCGCTACTACCATTGACAATATAGCCATGTTTAATGATGCTGAGAGGGCAGCTGCTTTGCCGAAGATAGTCTAGGGACTTGAACAACCCATCAAAGAATATCTGAGGTTGTCAAGTAGGACTGTAGAAAGCCTCGTTCAATCCTAGTATGATGCTCTTACTAATGAGTATAAAACTCAGGAAACCATCTTCAAAGAATCTCTTCAAGATTACAGCAACAAGGTCGCCGTGGAAAGGACCTTCTTGAAAGAAAATAAACCCTTATTGGAGCAGCATCAACAAGCCTACGACTCAATGAATATCAAAATTTATCAACAAAATGATAGATTTCGTGAAGTCGAGGCTGAGCTGGCTCGATCAAAGGAGGAGCAGAATCGGATGACGGCAGATAGGGACCAATATTTGAGGCAAAGCTCTATTTTGAAAGAATAGATCTTTGGTTCTGAATCAACTATCAAAACCCTTGAAGAGGCTAAAGACAAAATGATAGCTGCCTTTGCTGAACTCTTCCACCTTTGTATTGCGGAAGCTCGAAGAACCATAGCATATACAACTGTACTGGGCTCTCGCGAAAAGCGTCTGGCAGAGTTACAGAAAATGATTGAAGACCTGTCTGCTCCACCTTAGAAATTTTTGTACTAAATAAAGAATTTTTATCTTCTGTCATTTCTTTTATTTTGCTGATGTACTATTTCCAATCGTGAAATAAATAAAATATATTTTAAAATATGTGTGAGATAGAAAACAATTATCAGAGGTAATATGGACATGATAAGTCTTCCATTCTCAACAAAGTAAATTATATCTATCCAGAGGTAATGTGGACATGATAGATAATAAATCTTATTTTCTTTTTAGAGTATACAATACTATCAGAGGTAATATGAACATAATAGATCGTAATGACTCAAAGAAAATTAGATTAATATCTATTCAGAGGTAATATGGACATGATAGACAATAATAAAAAGAATTAGATTTAATATTTATTCAGAGGTAGTGAAGACATGATAAATAATAAATCTTTTTCTTTCTGAAATCAGCTAGTAAGACAGAAAATCAAAATTCTCTTTTAGGAGAATGAATAATTAGCTTAACCAAACCTTGGTAGTTGGAAAATGAAGAAGAAATTCAAATGTAGTATTTCTTCAAGAATTTACCATTAATTGGCATCATGAGCAAATCTCCATTAGGTTTAGATAACCTATAAGCACCATTGGAGAATACGGTTTCGACTACATAAGGTCTTTCCTATTCAGCTTGGAATTTGCCTTTACTCTTATAAGTCATAACCATAGGTCGTCGGACAGCTAGAACTAGCTCTCCTACTTTAAATACCCTTTCTTTAACTTTGCGATTGAAAGCTCGAGATATACGGGCTTGATACAGCTCAATGTGCTGTTGTGCTTGAAGACGCTTCTCATCCAAACCTTCAAGTTCTTGGAGTCTTAAGCAGTCATTATTCTCCGTAGTTAGCTCATTAGCAATGGCTATTCTAAGAGATGGTATTTGGATCTCCAGTGGAAGAATAGCTTCACATCCGTAAACCAATAAAAATTATGTAAACCAGTTGGAGTTCGGACTGTTGTTCGATAAGCCCACAAACATTCTCCAAGTTTCTTATTCTAATCACGTTTATTAGAAGAGACGAACTTTTTGAGAAGTTTAATAATAGTTTGTTGAAAGCTTCTGCTAAACCATTAGCAGTTGGATTGTAAGCCGTAGAAGCTATATTCTGGATCCGATTCTTGTCCCAAAATCGATAAAATGCCTGACTGGCAAATTGTGGCCCGTTATCATTGATTATCCTTCGGAGAAACCAGAAACGATAAATGACATGATGTTTGATGAAGTTAACCACATTAGACATTTTTACTTTAACAAGAGGAACTGCTTCTGCCCATTTAGAAAATAATCAGTTATGGCCAGGATAAATCGATGTCCTTTGACTAAAAGAGGATTAATCGGACCAATAATATCCATGCCCCAAGCTTCAAAAGGCCAAGAAGCTGTTATAGGATGTAAGAATTCAGAGGGTTGATGAATAAAATCAGCATGAATCTGACATACTTTACACCATCTGGCATAATCTACAGCATCTGCTATCACGGAAGGCCAATAATAACCTATTCTTCGAATACGGTCCTGTAATTTCGGACCTGGTTGATGTGCACCACAAACTCCATCATGAGCTTTACGAAGTATTTGCTTGGCCTCACTTTTCGAAAGACAACACAATAAAAGTCTGTCATAAGAACGACGATACAACATGTGTATTGAAGAATCATTATAAAATCGAAATGATCGTCTTTTGATTGATGTAGCTTCTTTTAGATCTTCAAGTAAAATCCCATAGACTGCATAATCAATAAATGGACTTTTCCAATCCTTTTGTTGAGAGTTAGATTCGGTAGCATAACTCTGTTCGATATGTAAATTATTCTTGATACAGAATAGGTCTCGATCCAACAAAGTGACAGTATTTTATCTTCTAACTGGAACTGCTAAGTCTGCAGCTAAACTAGCAAAAGCGTCAGCTTCCACATTTTGAGAATGTGGTATAAATTCAATAAAGAAACCTTTGAATGAGAAAGACAATTCGATTACCACTTGATGATAAGGAATGAGATTAGGATTTTTGACTTCATATGTCCCTCTGACCTGATTGACAATCAGTTGAGAATCTCTATATGCTTCCAAGAACTCAATGTCCAATTGTTTTGCTACTTGAAGACCAATTAGCATAGCATTATATTCTGCCACATTATTGGAACATGGTTTATTAAAGGAATAAGCATGATATATAACCAATTTATCAGGAAAAACTAAGACAATGCCAACTCAGAGACAATATTGACTTTAGGTCCAACTCGTGATGCTCCATCAAAGTATAGTTGCCAAATATCATCCCTTAAAGTCATGTTGCAATCTATGACTTCATCCGGAATATCGTCATATAGTTTGGAAGTTTCAGGTATAGGGTGAGCTGCTAAAAAGTCAGCTAACACTTGACCCTTCTCTGATTTTCGAGGTATGTAGACCATATCATAAAGAGTAAGCAACATTGCCCAAGTAGCTAACCGGGAGTTAAGAATACTTAACTTTTTTATTAATACCTGAATAGGATTTATTCTGGATATGACATGAATAGCCTGTCCCGGTACATAATATCGCATCTTTTGTATGGCAAAAACCAAAGCTAGGTATTCTTTTTCCACAGGAGTATACATGTGTTCAGCTCCAACCATCATTCGGCTAAGATAATAAATTACATGTTCATGACCCTTATCACTTTTTTGTGCAAGAAGAGCACCAAAAGAATGATCGACTGCTCGAACATACAGCAAAAATGGTCTTCCCACTACTAGGGGAACTAAAACAGGTGGATTTGTAAGGTATTACTTGATGTCATTGAATGCTTTTGACATGCTTCATCCCAAACCAATAACACACCCTTCTTTAGCAAACGAGAGAAAGTTTGACACCTCCCAAAAAAGATTTAATATAATTCTTCTGATATAAGCAATACGACTTTGAAAGCCACGAAGCTCTTTCAGATTACGTGGAGGACGCATTTCAAGAATTGCTTTGACATTATCAGTATCAACATGGATACCTTGAGAAGTAATGACAAATCCTAAAAATTTGCCACTGGAAACCCTTAAGAAAGACTTAGTGGAGTTCATCTTTAATTGATGTCTACACATCAACTCGAATACTGTCTTCAAGTCTTGAATGTGATAATCCTTTATCCGACTTTTGACAGCAATATCATCTACGTAACATTCAACTATTTTTTACAGATGTTCTTAAAAGATATTGCTCATGGCTCTTTGATATGTAGCGCCAGCATTTTTCAGACCAAAAGGCATAACTGTGTAGCAATAAACTCTGAGGGGTGTTCGGAAAGCAGTGTACTTTTTATCTCCTAGATGCATCTTAATCTGATTATATCCTGAGAATCCATCCATGAAAGATATACGTTCAAAACCACATGTATTGTCTATCATGATATCATTAATCAGAAGTGGAAATTTGTCTTTTGGACAAGCTGTATTGAGATCTCGAAAATCTATACAAACTCGAACTTTTTTATTCTTCTTCATGACAGGAACAATATTGGCAACCCAATCTGGGTGTTGTTCTTCACGGACAAACCCACATGTGATCAGCTTTTTAGCTTCTGCTTCGATTGCATCCATCATATCCGGTCGAAAACGTCATTGTTGTTGTTTTACAGGTTTGGCATTAGGAAGAATATTAAGTTTATGGGTAGCTACTTTAGGATCCAGACCTGGCATATCCTCATAGCTCCATGCAAAGATATCAATATATTCTTTTATCAGCTTTATAAACTCTTCTTTTTTATCTTCAGAAAGTTTTTTGCTGATAAAAATTAGCTTTGATGTAGTTTCGTCTCCAATATCAATTTGGACAATTTTATCTTTTGTGGGTGGTTGTCGCTGTTCAAATCGAAGCTCCCACTGAGTATCCATTTGTTGTGCCCAAAGGTCATTTTCAAATAGTTCAGACTCATCATCTGCTTAAACCATATTAACTGAAAAGATGTGCTCAGATTCAACATACTGGACTCCTTCAGAATCTGAGGATTGTAAAGAACTGGAAGAAAATTCTTCTTTCATATCTTCAATAAACATGTGGGATGTATCGTATCTCAAACCATGATGGGTTCGTTGATAAAATAGATCGCCACATAATGGTAATCGTCTACCTTTGCCATGATTGAGACCTAATATGGTTTTCAAATCATATCCCATATTTTGGATAATCTTAAGAGATTGTTGACTATATCTGTCAATTCAGATTTTTTTTTCTTTATCTTTCTCTTCGAGATTATCTGTTTGTATGACAAGAATATTCCTAGCCAAACCAAACACAATTTGACGCTTTTTATTATTATACATGATCACAAAATAAGATTCTTCGTGACGTCTATAAGTTACACAAGCTTGTGATGATGAGGCAACAGGTAACAAATAAGGAGTAGATGTTAGGAACCTCTAAGCATAGGGCCCAACATCTACATAAGAAGGAAAAGAATTCTCTTTATGATTAATATACAAGGTTTCCTCTGTATTTATGTCAGTTTTATATTGATGACTCTGATTAACAACAGATAAAGTCATTCTTTCAATAAATTTTACAGCCATATACTCCAAAAGGAAATCTTTATTAAAATGAGAGAATACAAATTGATCAATATTTATATTATTGACAGACTGACTACTACACTTTGGATTAATCATTAACGAACCGTTATCCGTCTTCGGCGTAGACTTGCCCAGGTTGATAACTAGTGGCTCTGAATCTGTTGGAAGAGAAATACGTCCTTTAATCTTGATCATGAGAGGCTGATCACTAGTGTTGGCTTGAACTTGACTTTTGATCAGAATCATCACAGATTCATCTGACGTAGCTTGAGTTCTTCCTTTGACTTTAATCACCAATGGTTCATCCTTGACAGGTTGGGGTTGAATTCTACCCTTAACCTTAATCTTCAAAGGTTGATCTTCTGAAGGAGATTGGTCTTCTGAAATTGATTGGTCTTCTGAAGGCGATCGATCTTCAGCCATATCGGATATTTCCTTCACATGCTCCTGTTTATAGAGTATTGAATCAGAGAAATAGGCTTCAACACCTTTAAAAGGATTGAGATCTACAAATTCAGTCTTCACAACCCCCTGAGAATCTACATACTTGAAGCATTGGTGGAGAGTCGAAGGAACAATGTTATGCTCATGTATCCATGGTCTTTCGAGAAGAATATTATAAGATACATCTAAATTAATAACATAGAAGGTTGCCGTGGTTCGAAGATCACCTATTTGAATCTTCAGACGAATTTTCCCCAATGGTTTGCTTCTTCCAGAATTGAAACCAAAAATTGTCACACAAGTGTAAGTCAATTCACTAATAGGAATCCTCAATGGTCTTGGCATACTCTGGAGAATAATGCTAATGGAAGACCCAGGATCGATGTAAATCCTGTCAATTTCAGTAGATTCAATATACCCTGTATAACACAAAGGCTTGTCATGTCGATTATGCTTCAACAGCATATCCTTTTGTGTGAAAGTAATGTTAGGAATTGATTCCATCACAATGTGACATTGGGGATACGACATCGGTGTATTATCAGGACTTTTGAGGTGGGCTAAGCATGAATTTGCCTGTAGTAATGCTTCGCTCAATGTTTCTCGACTTTTTTTAGAAAGACTTAGCAACTCAAAGATGGAAAGCCTAGCCAGAGTATAGGCTAATTTGGCTATGTCAAATTTATAGGGTTTCATCAACCCTTGATTTGAATCAGATTTCAGTAGGACGTCAAAACGTACTGCCTTCTGTTTTTCTTTTTCAACCACAGATGGTTTAGAAGGTCTTGCCTCAGTAGGAATAGAAGATGACCGAGTTGGCAGTGTTTCAGCGGCATCATCCGCTTCTTTGGATGTTCCCTCGTAATCTTTGTCTTAGTCTTTTCCAGACCTTGTACCAGCCTGAGTATCTTCTTCAGACTCAGGAGAATGAAGTACTATATTACAGGATTTAGTCTTCTTTTCCTTAGTCTTTGTTTTATGGGAATTTTTATGAGGAACCTCGAATCCCAATCCGACGGAAGATTTCTGACCCTAAATTTGTAAAGTAACTCGTATACCTTTACCATAGTTCAAGTTTTCCGCTTTTTGAAAGTCATAGCCCATCTTTTTCATGAGATGAACCGATTGTTGACTGTACATGTGAGTGGGTAGCAAACTTTCAACGGATGGTCCAATAGATGAAGATTGAACGGAGACCTCTATAGTCACAAGGATATAAACTTTCGGTGCAGGAGGTAAAATCCTAACTGGTGCTTCTCGTAAGCAGCAAAAACTTGTTATGCCCTATATAAAGGGACACTATTCATGGCTAACCATTGCTGATGAGTAAGCTTTAGTTTGTTAGGAGGAGCCAAACTCGGAGCGCATATGTTCAAACCCTTTAGCCTATCTGCCAAAGGGATGTTATCCACAGATGATCAGAATCATCAAAGTCTGAAGTAACAACATAAGAAATCATATTACAGGTTTTAACTTTTCGACCTTTCTTAGATTTTGAAATTTTACTTTCATCCTCCATTTTAGGTACCAAGTCAGAGTGTACCCACAAGATTTCACCATTTTTCAATGTGAGAGGCACTAATCCTTTACCTTGATCTCTAGCTAGTGGAAGGTTCACAATCTTCATTATTGCTACAGAATCAGGACAATCCCATTTGGAACTTGCTGTGGAGGAAAACCTCCAAATTGAATAGAAATCATATTGGTTGTGACTGTATGCTCATCATTAGTTAAAGCGATAGCTTTAGCATTTATCAACTCTTGCATCTTCTTATTCAAGTCATAGCAAGCCTTAGTAGGATAATTTATGTATCTATGATAGATACAATACTTGGGATTATCAGTCAATCCATTGGTCTCAGCTAAAACTGCTGCTATAATAAACGAGGCACAATCTGTGAATTGAGAGCCTGTAAAAACAGCGATGGTTAGCCGCAGATTCATTTTGCATGTATTAATTAATGCTGATTCTGGCATACCAGGAGGCATTTTCAAAGTAGCTTGTTAGAAACGTTCAATAAACGTCCGAGCATCCTCTTTCCCTTTTTGTTTAATTTCTATTAAGGAGGACATATTTATGTCCATTCCTCCTTCATAGAAACGGGAGAGAAACATTGCTTTGAATTCGTCAAAAGACGATAAACAATTATCGGGTAAACTGCGATACAAATCGTATGTTGTACCCGTCAAACACCCAATAAAGACTCGGGTGAGAAGAGCATCATTCCTCTATAGATGCACAGTCATAATATCAAAATAATTGATATATTGACTTGGAGAAGCCTTTCCATCAAATAATAGTGGCTTGAATTTAGGAGGAAAGGGCACATCATTCCAATAGGGAGGATAAGGTTGTTTGATCCCTAATTTCTGGAGCTGATCTTTGTGCTTAAGAACCTCAAACTGTGCTTTTAACTCCCGAACAGCTTGAATAGCTTCATTATTTTGAGGGAGTATGTTTAATTGAAAAGTGGTTGGATGTACCGTAACCCCCACCGGAGGTGATACTTCTTCTGCGATGAGAGGATCAGGAGATGCGGAGTTTTGATTGATAACAGGCTCTTGACTCAGATTATTCAAAGGTATGTCAACCCCTTTACTATCTTGAGTTTGAGCAGTACTACCCCCAGTTCGGAGCATTTCTTCTTAAGTAGTCTGGTTGAATTGAACAACCAGAGTTTTCTTCGTCGATCCAATCGACACATCATCATATTGAGTAATTTCTTTCTCGTCGGAGGAGAAAGTCGTCCCCAGCAGAGTCACCATTTTGTTTGACTTAACAAAATGCCCTTAAAGGCTTTTGAAAGAAAACAAGAAAAAGTGTACAAAAGTACAACTAGATTTTGGGAAGTATTCCTATGGAAGTCTGATCTGAGAGCGCTCACTTTGTTTCTTGGACCACACGATGATGATGAAGAAAACTGCTTGGAGAAGAATAACTGGAAGAACTAAGTCACCAGAAAGGTATCGACACAATTGGCACTGATGGCACAGTCGAATGCTTTCCTGCTTTGCTTCATCCTGTTCTTGAAGAAAAGTTGAAGAGAAATACTCTAGAAAATCACTTTGCTCTGAAAGTATCCAGGCTCTAAAAATCTTGTACCTCTTTATTAAAAAAGAAGTCTTTATATAGACTTGTCTTCTGTGCATAAAAACCATCCATATTGGGTCTTTACGCAGGCTATTAGGATAATTGTCACCCACGTACAGAAATTAGCCTCTACGTATGTTGACATGTGTCCCACAATCCATTAAAATAAGGAGAGCACGTACACACGTTCTTCGAGAAGTGTGGCATGAAGGACACGTCAGAAAACTATGTTCCCACATAATCAGGACAAATTGTGCATAAAAAATGTTGTTTAAACATGTCCGAGCGTAAAATAGCTCAAAGTAAACTTCTTGCGTAAAGTGGCTAAAAATAGCCTTGAGCGTAAAGGCTCAAATAAACTCTACGCGCGCAAAAAGAGTAGCTGAGGTAGCCTTGAGCGTAAAAGCTCAAATAACTCTTATGCGTAAAGTGGAAGAGATTCCTCAAGCGTAAAGCAGCTCATTGGCACGCTAAACAACAAACTCTTTGGCTTCTGTGCAATCATTTGTCAGAAAATTAAATCTGTCAAAATAGAATCCTTGTGCATTTAATGCAGCATGGACAGCTCATTCCTCGCGTAAACAGCATGGACAGCTCATTCTTCGCGTAAAGTCTGAATGTTAGGCCTGCGTAGAGTTTTGTGTTTGATTTAATTTGTCCTTTGCGTAAAATCTTATTTGGAATTATCTTTTGTGTAAATATATCAATCTCCTTGACTTGGTCTTCGAATTTTATTTACGCTTCTACATTGTCATCTAAGAACATGAATCCGGCCGTAACGTCCAAAAAGTCAGAGGGCATCTGCAAATATATCTCGCCATAGTTCCTTCCGAAAACTATGGTTTACCTGTTTGGCTTCCCATACGAACTAGTGACTGTCCTCCCCAAGGTTTTCTCCACTGACCAAGTCATGTCCATGACCTGTCCAGTTTTGTAACTGCTCGAGTCTCTATATCCTAATCATAACAGTTACGATCATCTATCCGACACACGACTATAGAGATGGCCAGTCAATATGCAAGTAATGCCCCTAGCAAAATATCTCAAACCGTATAGTGAGAGTGTCATGGCCAAGGGAGATATAAGAATATCCCACAACAAGAAGGTAGTCCGTTAAAACTAAGTCAACATGCATCAATAAAGTAAAACAATAAAAAATGACTAATAGAGTCGCTTGCACCCAAATAGGACTTGGACGCGCAGTTTATAACAATTGAAACTAACAAATATGACACAAAGTAAATAAATGCTGAAAATAAATAATATGATAGTAAATATAGCAAGGTATACTTGCCCGGTGTGATGTTGGGTGTGCTGCGATGATCATGATGTCCTGATTTGTCCGATAGTCCTAGTCGAGGAGTAAGGGTTCGAAATTCACGAGAAATTGAAACATACGATCAATCGGGATCGATGGTGATAATCGAGGAGAATTTGTGGTGATAGATACATATACTAAATTTAGAGAAATATTTACTTGAAATTATATATATATATATTAGTGAAATATGTTTTTATCAAAAAATATTGCTTTAGGCTATAAATACTTTATGTTTGTAAAAATTGGATTTTTCAGGAAGAAAAGAAACTATGTGTTTATTGATTAAAAATACTTTAAATAAATTACATAAAAATTTAGAAAATTATTTAGGGCTCAAACATTTATAAAAATATAATTTGGAGGCCAAGCCATATATATAAAATAATAATATAGCGATATCTTAAAGCTTCAAAACTTCGTTTTTGAAATTACAGTTGAACCAACTAAATACTATATATATATATATATATTTTTACAGGTTAAATTTTGAAAATATTACTATAAATACAATAGAAGATATTATCTAGTAAGTTATAACAATTTAACCTTTGTAAAGTAATAGTCTATAGGAGATGGTGCTCCTAGTTGGATAGGGATTTTGATCGTTGGATAGAGATTATGATCGTTTAAGAGCCTCTCCTTATATAGGAGGTGGTGCTCCTAGTTGGATAGGAATTATAATCGTTTAAGCGCCTATAAGATAATTTGTAATTTAATTCAAATTAGTTTAAACACAATTCAAACAAATTTAAATCAAAATTTAAAACTACTAAGCTAAATCTTATATTTAAGTTAAACTATTTACAATCATGATCCATAAAATAAACTTCCTATTTAAATCATCATTAAAATAATCCAAATTTCAAATTACCTTTTTATAATAATTAAATAATAAATAATTTTAAAAAATGATATTTATACATGAATTTATATTCATGTACATTGTACGCAAATAGTATTTTATAGAACATTATTTTTTTCTAAATTATTACTTATATTAGATAAATAAATAAAAAAACAAATAACCTTCAATAATAAATAAAGTTTTGGCAAAAATATGATATGTTATATTTTTATACTTAAATAGGGTAAACATATTTGTCATATATAATTTAGAAAAAAAATTACTTATTTTCTAGATGAAGAATCCATTTAATAAACTTTTTTGTATAAAAAAAATGCTACCTCGCTTGTACGTACTCGTACGCGACGTAAAATAAATCAATATCAAAATAAAAAAATTTGTAGTAAAAATTTTAGGGGTTTACAAATGGTTCCCAATAGCTGGCTCAGGGATATTTGTGTTGTAGCATGTACAGGCTCAAGCCGTTGAGCTGTACAGGCAAGCCACAGATCCCAAATGGAGGCTCGAGGGATGTTCGAAAGGAGATGAATCGTCGAAAACTTGTTGATGAGGGGCTTGTAGATGCTTTATGGAATGCGGAAGATTCGGTTCGTCGAGACAAAGCGACGGATGGTGATGAATCAAAGATTAAAGGTCAGTCTTTCGGTCCCATGACAGGTGACCGGTCTCCAGCGTGGGTTGCTCTACGGATCCAATTTTGGCAACAGGTGGTTTGCCAAAGCTTAATGGAGCGACATCGATTTCAGCAGTTCGAAGCGAGGAAGGAAATCAAGGTTTGCATCAAAATCAATCTGAGACGGGAGCATCATCATTCATATAGTTCACGGAGAGCTGTGGGTCATTGACGACATGCACCGCGCATGATTTTTTGCTCGATGATGCATGTGTTTGGGGGAGCTACAAGTTCGGACACGTAGGTAGGCAGGTTTAGGAGTTCGAATCTCGGGAGAACTGTACCGTTCGCTTGGTTAGGGCAGCCAAGGGTGAAGAAGCTCGTCGAAAAGTTAACAATTTTCGGTAGAAAATGGAAGTCGGGGATAGGCAGCCAAAACTTACGGAAAGGTTGATCGTCTGGGACTTCAGTATTGGTTGTGTCATTGATATCAATAGGATCCCAATGGTGCAGGAGGTGCTACGCATGCCAACTAGTGTCAACGTGATGGTCGAGGAGCTGGAAACAAAGGAAGATGGAAATCAGCTCAGGGAATCTGAGATCAGTGGCAGGGGAAACAGGAATTCTGTTATAGGATGACATGGAGTCCTGTTGAGGACCCATGAGGTCAATACCCTCTCATCAGACTGGAGGGAGAGAATATTAGAGTCCTGTCTGGATTTGGTAACAACATATTTGTGGAATCCAAATCTAGTTAAATATTTGATTTGACTAGATTTGGATGTCCATAATTGGCATTGTGCTATTTTAGATATAATATGATTCTTATTTTAGGAAATCCTATTATGATCTAAAATAGGACGTTGATGGAATATTTTAGGCATAATAGGATTCCTATTTTATTCCTATTTAGGAAATCCTATTATGACTAGAATATGATTTTTTTTCATCCTATATATGGGGTGAGGGTGGAGGCACAAAGTAGAGATTCGGGGTACTCGTCCACAAGGAAATCTAAGAGAAAGTCCGTGCTTTGCTCTTAGAACTTCGCCATCCAGGACAGAAGGAAGAAGAAGATCTAATCGAGGAGTCATCAACATCGGTTAGGGAGAATGCTACGGGTTGGTGAGTGATCTCAATTGTAATCTTCTGTTTTTATTCTTGATAGTGGTAAAGGGGTTGAACCTATTAGGGCAAAGGGTTCAACGTAAGTTATTTCGATCTTGTAATTTTCATCGGAGTTAAAAAGGTGTGGATTTGTCCAGGTGACATACGTTACCGCCATATACATGTCTTCATTTGTGCTTGGTGTCCATTAGAGAGTATTTAGTTTTGATCAGGTGGGTTGGCAAACACATTCACACGTGCCCAATAGTGGATAGAGTCTTCGATTGAAGAATTGAGTATTTATGGTTATCAGCTTTTGGTGTCCTTAAGGTTTAAAATTTCTATATGGTTTGTTGAATTTATTGATAAGATTAAATTTTAAATCTTCAAAGGAAATAATTTTGATTTAATTAATGATAAATAAGATTATGTAAATCTTTGGAGTTTTATTGAATTGAAACCTTGAGGTGATTATGATAAAATAGATTTAAGTTTGAATTTTGAAATGTTTAAATTTTGGATCATTGATTTTGATTTTTAAAACCCTTGAGGAAGTTATGAAAAGTAATTGGAAGAATTTAAATTTTGCAAGATTTAAATTTTGAGGAGACTATGAATAGATTGCTTGAGTTAAACAATATTTTTTGAGGAATTTAAAATTTGGTGAAGTTTAAATTTTGTGGATAATTATCAATGGGATAAAGAATGGAGAATTTGACAAGATGATATTGATGAATAGCTAAATCTCGATATCAAATTTGAGTCAATGATTTAAAATTCATGATTATTATTGAGAGACTATTTATAGGATTGAAGGATAATAAGTTAGGTGCTGTATCCTTGTCACGCTTTATTTATAGGTTTTTCTTCTATTAAATCTTATACGCTTTTTGTTCAAGACCATAGTCTAAGATTCTAACACCAAGCCATATCTATTTACTACTTCCATTTCCACCCTAGTTGATCAATGTTCTTATTAAAGAAAATTTCTTTTCTTTTCATCTATTTGAGCAAAATTCTTTTATCCTAAATTTTATTATCTTTGCACCAATCAACCAAGTCCGTCTATCCTAGTAGTCATTAAATTTCGAGTACGAAATTTTCTAAGGTGGGTAGATTTGTAACCCATGTTCCTGGATTTTCAAAAAAAAAAAATTGGGCTTTAATGTAGGCCGAGCCTAGTAAGGTTTTAAAAGGAGTCTTGGGCCTAAGGTTAGAATTTCTAAACTTTATATATAGATATATATATATATATATATATATATATATATATATATATATATATATATATATATATATATATATATTAATGGGCTGGGTTTGGGCCTAAACATACGGGCTCCAATATATCTAAATTTTGATTTATATAATTATAAAATAGTATAAGTATTTTGGGCTAATAATTAGTAGGTTTCTATAGAGACTAGTATATGTTTTTGAGCCTTGGGCTTAATAATACAAATAGGTTTTCTAGATAAGTTTCCTAAATAATGTTGGGCCTTTATATTAAATATTTCTGTATGCTAAATATTTTAGATACTAACTTTTATATATATTCTAAGATGAGGTTTAAAAATACTTTCTAAAGACTACATATTATTTTGACTAAATACTGCTAATAGATTTTATTCTACATGACTACAATATTTTCTAACTATATATTGACAATAAGATTATTTTCCTTAATCAAATTTCCTCTTAGATTATATTGTTCTTGACTACGACTAATTGATAATTTCTATTTCCTTTGCCGAATCCCGAAATCCTTCACACCGGCCCTTGGCCAATTGGACTAATCTGGACCCAACGGGACTATCTATTCCACAAGCTAAGGACCCCAGGCGAGTACAATTCTTGTGTGTTTTCAATATTGATATTTACTATAATTGCATGATTAGTGATACATATTTGATTCTTGACACGTTCGTTACACGGATAATATTTTATAGATCCTATTGCCATTCTTCCATGTGTGCCATGTCATCGTAATTAATAGATCCATGTTAGAATTATGGGAATGGGGAAGTGCTAAGTAGATATGTGATCAGACCCATACACCGTGCTTTAATTTATTAATTTTTATGCTATTTAGACAGTAAGGATGCAAATCCTATGTAGACTGTATGGTGTAACTGTCTCAGACCGATCACATATTGAACAATATACTTCAACTCACGTAGATGGTTATGCTTCCTTGTTCCATGCTTTACTTGTCATCATATAGCTTTTGTTAACTATTTCGCTTTATCTTCCGTATTTTACAGTTTATTTACTTCATCATTTATGTCATTTTCTACTCATGATTTTATAGTCGTTATCATTTTTTTGGAACTGCATGCTTGGATTGTACTCGTTCCATTCCTGACTGGAAACCTATTTTTCATATAGTCGCTTTCTACTCTATGCGTGGGACCCTTGGTGGAGATACGACTGTATTTGAAGGCCAAAAACCTAGAGACTAGTCAGATTGATGAGTATTCATTTGGTTGTCTTTTCTATTTTTGTGAGACATTATATTTTTATAATCAAATGTAACTTTGGATATTGTAGTTGATTTATTTATTGTGAATAAGGAAATAAAAATATTATATTATGAGCAAATATTGTGACTTTTTTATTGCGTGGTAGACAGCTTACTACGTCGATTCTGCGACGTAGGCTAGACTTGCGCACGCACTCGCATCCCGAAAAGCGGGTGCGGATCGTGACACTTCTCTTGGATTCTCATTTTATATCATTATCATGCCATTATCTTTCTTATAGTTTACTGTGATTGAGTATGAATATTATTATTATATTATCCTCCTTTTGGAGTTGAGATATCATTGACAGGTTGTGATACATATTCATGAGATGTGTTAGTATTGTTGATGTATACAGCGTTCTACGAACGATGCTGCGTCGTAGGATGGACGTACCTACGCACACATATCCATATTCTGGGTGCGGATCATGATACATATTTATGGTAGCCCATGTAGGTCTTAGAGGTCGCAACTAGTATGATATCATAATGGTGGCTCAGACTTAGAGTGTTATTACGAGCCTGCTTTAGGATATAGGGTATAGTTAAAAGATACTCAATCACTACTAGAAAACTTTCAATCTATTATTTACCAATCCAATTTCTTTTGTATAAATGTTCTTCAAATTTAATTGTCCTTCCTTGATAATACATTATCTTGTGACATATTAACTTTTTTTTGTTTGATCTGTCTTCGGGATGCCGTCGAAGACTAGATTTTATCACCCTGGTACCACATTAGCTTCTAAGAGGTCTGCTACCTCTCGACCCCATGTTCTGGCAGCAGGAGTTTCTCCTACTATTTCTTCTGTTCATATGGGGGTTTCAGCTGCTTTAGGGGGCGCTCCTCTACCCGTTCAGAGGACTGTTCCTGTGGAGTCAGGGGGTCTTCCTCCGCCACCTCCAGCACTAACTGAGACAATGCAGATGTTTTCGTTATTCTAAAAGATGATGGAAGCTCATAGAGCTTAGGCTGAGGCACAGCAGCGACAGGCTGAGGTGATGCGTAAGGGTGCCGAGAGTGCCCACCAGTTGGCATTAGCTGCAATTGAGAAGAAGGAACTTGTCCAGCCTCAGGTTGCTCCATTTCAGCCGTAGCCGAGGCTGGGTACTGTAGTGGGCTTTAAGATGATGTCGCCTCACAAGTTCAAAGGTACCGAGGGGATACTCTATGAAGAAGACTGTTTGGAAGATATTAAGAGAATTCTACGTTTGGCTCAGATTCCTGAGAGCTTGCAGGTCAAGGCGGCCGGTAGTCAGTTATTTGATATTGCACTCACTTGGTATCGCACGGAGCCCAGGCTTACCGTGCCAAGACTTACTTGGAAGGCTTTCAAGAAGCTTTTCAAGGAGAAGTTCTTTCCTGACGTGGCTCTGGGAGTCTTGGAGACTCAATTCCATAACTTGGTCCAGGGGAGCATGTCAGTCGACGAGTATGCCACTGAGTTCTGTCGCTTGAGCCATTTTACAAAAAGTATGGTTCATAACCCAGAAGATCGAGCTCAGAAGTTTAGGAAGGGTCTGAACAAAGAAGTCAGGTCATGAACTTCTGGGCTCGTACTGCTACTTTCGAGAATATTTTGATGGATGCTTAGATTGCTGAGGAGGACTTGGACCTTAGGCCCAAGAGAGGCAGTGATGCTTAGGATGGTGCTAGTAGTAGTGTAGGACCGGCCAAGCGTCCCTATTTCCAGTAGAGACTGTTTCAGCATCATCACCATCAGCACCAGGTACCGGTTTGTGATCATGTTTCGTAGGTACAGATACATCCTCAGAGTCCAATCCAGCATGCTCTTGTTTGTCCTTACTGCAAGAAGCCAGGGCATGGATGCGATGTCTACAGGAAGATGTTTGGTGCTTACCTTTTATGTGGCTCATCTGCACATTAGATGCGAGATTATCTTTTGGCTCCAGTTCATCTAATTCAGGATGTAGTACCTGCTCAGAGGGTACCGACTAGAGCACCTACAGCACCTGTAGTACCACCGAGGGGATATCCACTTCTGACCCAACAGTAGTGTTTTGCCTAGCACAGCAGCAGAGGGGTGCACCTCAGGGCATAGCGTTTGCTATAACGATCGAGGAGACTGAGCCCGTCGGAGATGTCATCACGGGTTCTGTTCTTCTTGATTCCTTTCTTGCTTTAGCATTATTTGGCTCTAGTGCTACACATAAATTTGGATATGTATCATTTGCTCTTAGATATCATATTGTTGTTAAACCTTTGAGTAGGACTTATAAGATCATGACCAGGGGAGGCATTATCCGGGTTAGTAATATTTTTAAGGGATAAAAAGTTTCTCTGGAGGCCGGGAATTGAGTACGTGTTCGTAATGTCACTTTCGAGCTATGACATTGTACTCGATATGGATTGGCCGAGTAGGCACCATGCTAGTATAGATTGTAGAGGGAATAGAGTTTTGTTTAATCCGCTTAGAGAGCCAGAGTTTGAGTTTGTCAAAGGGGCAGCAGAGTAGAGGGATAGTTTTATCTGTAGAGCTATGGTGGAAGAGAAGGAGTTGCCACATCCATTAATAGCAGTATTTTTGGATATTTTTCTTGAGGAGTTGTCGGAATTGTCGTCGGACAGGGATGTTGAGTTCTCTATAGACTTGGTGCTAGGAGCGGAGCCTATTTTGCAGCATGTCTATAGGATCTACAACAACGAGAAGGTTGAGTTAAAGAAGCAGGTAGATGAGCTACAGGACAAGGAATTTATCAAATCCAGTTCTTCACCTTGGGGTACTCCTGTATTGTTTGTACCGAAGAAGGATGGATCGACATGCATGTGTATTGATTACAGGGTATTGAACAACCTCACTATCAAGAACAAATACTCATTGCCGAGGATTGATGATTTATTTAATCATTTGAGCAATTTTTCTAAGATAGATCTAAGGTCTCCCGACCACCAGATAAGCTATAGGACAAGGAAGACTGTAAATCCCTCGGCCGCATCTTCTGGAAGTCCTAAATTTTTGGGGTCCTCAGCTGGTACTGCACCTGTATCTGAACTTCCTGCGGCTGGGCGGTCACCCTCTCTTCTGTTGTCATGGCTAGCTGATGGGTATTGTTGATGCCCTGTCTCATATCTACCGACTGGCATTGCTGAGCCTCCATCATCTCTCGGAAGAAGGCGAACAAATACGGGATGTCAACTGTCCCCTGAGGTGGTAGCGGAAGCACATCCTGAATCATGGTTTATGCCTCCGAACCGATGGAGGAGCACCCCCAAAAGCTGCCGACGCTCCTATATGAGCAGAAACAAGAGGTGCTACGGCTCCAGCCTCTGTCTGGATCGGACGAGAGGTGGCACACCTTTCACAAGTGTCTGCTGGACCGGAACTACGCGATCGTGTCTCCACCATCCTGAAGACAGATCAAATAAGGAAAGCAACACTGAGCAGGAATCGATATCATCAAAGGAGGACAGTTTATTTCAAAGAAGGCAATTATCAGCAAGAATGTATAGATGATAGGAATTAGATCAGACTTTTTCCTAACTGTGATTGAGTACCTCACCGCTAAAGTCTATTCCTTAATTACTATCGCAGGCTCGCTGCATTACAACTAAGTCGCCGTACTACCACGATATCACACTAATGCGACTCTCGACCGGTATCTGCCACCACTAAAAATGTGTTACGACCCGCACCCAGTGTAAGGGTACAAGTGCGTAACAGAGCCCAGCCTATGCCGCAGAATCGGGGGTAGAATGTTGTACTAGGTCACTATCTAAACAATAACTCATGCAATTATATAATATACTTATCATAATCTCAACTCCGAACGGAGGACAAGTATAGATATAATGAAGCTTAATCACAACCTAAGTATGATAAGTAACACATAATTTTATAACTAATAAGACTAAACAACAACAAAAATAAAACTACTAAATAATAATATCTCAGACAATCTCAAAACAAAGTCAATAACTTAACTTATTACAACTCAAGTTCTAAACATGAATCTAAAGCAAGTCTACTAGCTAGTCTCCCGATCACTCCTAGGAGTTGGGGACCAAGGTAGCTAAGCCATCTCATGATCCAAGGCAAGTAGGGCAAGTATGCTCAGGGCAAATATCTATAATATTTTTAACATATCCAATCAGGATTGGAACGAGCACATCTCATCTAGAAATCCCAAGTAAATGACAAAGACTATTAAGCAGTTATAGACAGCTATATTAATGAACATGGAAGTTTTATACAGGTAATGATGTAGAGCAACATTTAAAGTATAAGTGAAAATAATATAACGAATCAGAAGATTATGGCAATGAAGACTGTAAATAAAAGCTAGCTGAACTAGACTAATGTGATAAGTCCAGACAGTATAATGTAAGTCAAGTGTAATCCCAATGTGAGTCTAGTATAATATGAGTCGAATATGATTCCAACGAGTCCAGACAATATAGGTCCAGAGAGTAATTCCAGGGTGAGTCCTAAACATGACACTAATCAATGTGTTTTAAAATACCGAGATCGACATGTAAACGGCTATGGGTAATATGGCACATCGCACACCTGGCCAAGTATGGGATGGCTAGCTTTCCAGTATAAGTCTAAAGGAATAGTTCCAGTATTTAGAAATATTCACATGTCTACTCAAATATTTTCCCGTCCAATAAATACAAGTGAATCCATAACCCGACATGAAAGTAAGTACAAGTCCAGCCAGCACATGATGTTGCCAGTAGGTGTTTCCAGTAGTGGTTCCAGTAATGGAGCCAGACTTATAAAAGGTGAGTGTCGCATGCAATGGATCCAGTAATATTAATCCGTGTTTGTAACTGAAAATCAAATAGAACTAACTAGAAATGAATACAGAAATCGACAAGTAAATGAAAGAACTATCAGAGAATGTACTCGCCTGATACCCTAAAAAACTGATGAATACAGATGTCCGAACCGGAGTCACAATGTCCTAATTAGAGCAATATTGGTTAAGATCTGTTCAAAAGGTAATAATTGAAGTATACAATGCAAATTATATGTTTCTAGGTCATTCTAGGTCAAAGTCAACTCTTGGTCAACATTGGTCAACATTCTAGTCAAACTAGGATTCTAGGTTAAGTCTAAGTCAAAACCTTGCCAAATAAGTTCCTCTAGTTATTACTCTATGTATCTAGTCTGTAATATATAGAGACCCATGTATCTCACATACACCTTAATACAAAGGTAAAACCCAATACCTTACCTATAATGGTAAAGCCAATAAGCTTATACACCCCCACTTATTCTAAACCTATGTATGGTTCCCATATACTCTAACATTTGTCAAAATTACTTACACTTATATATTTCCTAATCTATTACCTATACTTTACAATCCATATATCACATAGATAATTTTTCATGTTTATAACCATATCCTTAACCATACCAACTTACATTCCTATCTCACCTCCTAATATATGAATATCCCAAAGCTATAACCTAATATATTTACACATAGATGGATATTTAGGCAACAAAAGCATATATATATATATATATATATATATATATATATATATATATATATATATATATATATATATATAGAGAGAGAGAGAGGGGGGGCCATTTAGACACTAAGATACCCACACATGAAGTCACACTTTATCTACATAATGTATCCACTTACATAATCCTTATATAACCTATATAAGCCTCAACCCCAACCCATGCCATAGCTGCCTTTGCTACAGCTGCTAGCTGTAATTACTGTTACTGGCTTTGCTACAGCTGCTACTGCTATCTCATATTGCTAATACTGCTATTATTGTGCTACTGCACTATTGCTATTGCTAATCCCCCACTCTCTCACTCGTACACATATATATAAACATACATCTATATAGCTAAAACCAATCACATGTCTACTCTATATCATATATATATATATATATATATATTTATATACATTCATATCTTAAACCCAGGTTACTACAACTCACCCAAATATATACATCATACATGTATACACAACTCTCAACTATTGAACAAAACCTAACTCAGTGTCACAGTGTCTAGGATGTGTCCTAACATGTGTCCTAATCGTGTCTAATGTGACAGTAGATGTGAGTGTGTACAGGTGTCAACATGTGAGTGTCAAAGTGAATGTGAGGTGTCACAAAGTGTGGTATACATGAATATGCATGTGTCGAGTGTGAAACATGTGTGCAAAGGTCGAGTGAGTCTGTACATATATACATCTAGGTGTGTATACCTTCCAGTGTCCCAAAATTATCCAATACGTATCCAACCTGTGTCAAGTTGTGTCGAAACTCACTTGTATTAGAAACTGTATATGCATGGTCTCGTGCACACGTGTCGAGAGCTGTGGGTAAGTATGTGCGAGGTAAAATGTGTAAACCAAGGTGTCAGTAGGTAGCCTAGGTCTAGGGGTCATGTCTGTGTCCCTGAATTAGGTCCAATTCGTGTCATGTCCGTTTTCGAGCCCCGTATAGAGCCTCAATTGTCGTGTGTGTGTATGTGTGCAAAATCAGTACGAGTGAGATTTCTCACAAACTACTCGATAAAATCCCATGAAACTTTGTGAGCACCCTGACAGTCGATGCCCCCACGTGTCCACCAATTTTGGTGTCAAATCGTGTCATGTCCTAGGAGTTCTAGGGGTCGAGCAGCAGGACAGTGCATGAGGTCCCATGCACGTGTCCCCGTGTCCTAAAACAGTGTCCAAAACACATCAAAATTGACTCAGGGTTTATGAAATGGAATCTACATGTAATTAGCTATAAAATTATGTCATTTGTTTTGAAAAACATTAACATTCATTTCTATGTGACATTTCACCAAACACTTTATATAGCACTCCGATACTCCTCCGATACGCACCCTAAATGGATTCAATTTCCTACCAAACTTGGCTTATAGCTAGGAATCCCCTTAATGAATGCATCTATGAAGAGAAATCTGAATATTAATAGGTTTAGAGGCCATTACCTATTGAGAGTTGGAAACTCAATGAAATTGCACTTGAGAACCAAATTCCTCCACTTCTAATAGTCAACTTGCTTCAAATCCTTGCTAGCTAGTCATTAATGACCTCTTCTACAGTAGGGGAACGTGTTGCAATTGATTTGACTCAATTTGGAGTTGATTTGGAGAAAGGGGATAAATTTGGAGAAGAACTCAAATTAGGGTTTGAAGATGTAATAAAAAAAGGCAAGGGGGTCTAACATGTGTTTATATAAGAGGGGGATACCTCTTGGCTGGCCATACCTCAATCCTAGGGTTAGGGTTTGTCCAAGTTGGGTTTAAGGGCTTTCTTTAGGTGTAATTCAAGGCTTTCTAGGTAAAGGCCCATCCAAACTAGGGTTTTAAGCTAAATATCTAACTTAGACTAATATCTACATATTAATAACCTTGTCATTTAGTTAGAAGTTTCTAATCTAATATCTAGGCTCATGAATAATATCTAGATTAGGGCAATTCTAGGTAAAGGCCTAATATAACACTTAGCACACTACCAATTGATCAAAATCCAAATTAATTCAAAAGTCACAAAATGACCAAAATATTCTTAGCCTAAAAAGTGGTAATTAGCTTAGCTAATCACATAGGATAAGTCTCCATGGTCATGGTTAGTCTCTAGGATAAGTAGTTCTATGGTTACACTTGTAAAACACCAAAAACACAATATACCAATTTAAATAGTATTAAATTAATTAAAATTCACCATAAATCATTAACATGATTTAAATCCTATTATTCAATGATTAATTTTACAAAAGTTCAAAATTATCCTTGTTTTTGAAAAGTGGTGGTTACATCAATCCTGTTGAATGGCACAAGTCATGTGGTATTTATAGGAAAACAACCTACCATTGGACTTCAGTACAGGAAAGAGAAAAAACTCATAGTTTTTGTCTTCCTGTGCCCCCGGCCTATCTGCGCACAGGAATACTGCATGCCCCTAGTTCGATAAAGCATTTACTATGCATCGATACTGCTTTTGAGCATCCTGTGCCTACTACAGAGTGCGTGACACATGCCGATGATACGAGGAATAACATAAATCCCTGTAGTTGTTAGTTATCTGTTAACTGTGTGCTTTGTTGATTGGCAGCCTACGCTACTACTTTTTGATAACTCTGTACTTGTTGGTTGGCGGCCTGTGGCACTACCTGTGTCACGACTGATTGTGACTTTCAACCATTGTACTTTCGGTAGCTGGCATTATGTGTCATTTGCTGAGTGCAAACCATGCCAACGAGAGGACATGTGGTACTCTGCATCATAGCCACGTCATCCACGTTCACTGTACGTTCGTAGAAATCGCAACTGTGCACTGTGTACTTAACAACTTATAGTCTGGGTCACGCTATTGGTCACTTGTTAGTCGGTCGGTGGCCTGCGCTTGCTTTATCCTTAAATCACGCCAAGGAAGGGGATAAGTGGCAATCTACGCTGAGGCCACATTGTTGCACCATCTAATGCATTAAATGAGTACTATCTCTTGTTGGCGCAAATAGATCCATATGTTTAACGCAGAGCACTTGGCATAAAAACTTTCTATGCTACAAGATCCCCTTCAAAGTTTACAAAATTGACATAAATTTGAAATACTTTGAATAGAAGCATAGAAGAAGGGATCTTTATTTGTGCTGCTGAGATCAACTTAGCGTAGAAGACTGCAACGTATTTTTGGATCAAGTGTTTTTGCCAAGCTTTTGGCGTATGCACCTACTCGTCTACGACTTTTGTCTAATCTCCTTGTCCTTTAGGGGATGATGAGTCAATAGATGGTTCTTCTCCCGTCAGCCTGAATACTCGATGCCACCTCTATACAAGAGACGAGGTATTTGAGCTGCCATTTCATCCTAACTGCTTTGGGAGAAGGGTTGCCTCTGAACAGTTTTGGTGCGTAGTCATTTATGACGTGTCTGGTCTTTCATTAGATCCTGTCACATACTGCCACTTCGACTAAGAGATGCTCCGTCTTATGCATTATATAGGGCAAGTGAACCATCGTCTTATTCCCTATAAGTATGGATTTAGATAGCCAAGATAATAAGTAGGGAGAAATTAACTATTCTATCAGAGGTAATATGGACGTGATAGGTAGTTTGCTATAAATACGCTGGGATTTTAAATAGCGAAAAGATAACTTCACTAAGGCATCTTTGAATAGACTATCAGAGGTAACATGAACCTGATAGGTTAGAAGCTATAAACCTACTGGGGATTTAAATAGTGAAAAGATAACCTCACTGAGGTATCTTTGAATAGACTATTAGAGGTAATGTGGACATGATAGATAGGAAGCTATAAACCCGCTGGGGATCTAAATAGCGGAAAGATAACTTTATTGAGGTTTTTTTTGAATAGATTATCAGAGGTGATATGGACATGATAGGTTGGAAGCTATAAATCAACTAGGGATTTAAATAGCGAAAAGATAACTTCACTGAGGTATCTTTGAATAGACTACAGAGGTAAAATAAACATGATAGGTTGGAAGCTATAAACCCACTGGGGATCAAAATAGTGAAAAGATAACTTCACGGAGGCTTTGAATAAACTATTAGAGGTAATATGGACATGATAGATAGGAAGCTATAAAGCCGCTGGGATCTAAATAGTGGAAAGATAACATCACTGAGGTATCTTTGAATATATCAGAGGTAGTGGTGAAGAGATAACTTCATTGAGGTATCTTTGAATATGTTAGAGGTAATAGTGAAAAGGTAATGGCCAATTCCACCTATGGGAGGGTTCCTATAGGTCCAATTGGTGTACCTAACCATGAAATTGGTGGAAAATAGAGAACTACCCGACTTGTGTGTCCCTCCTTTGAAGAACTCCGAATTTGGATACGATAAAGTCGAATCGGACACGATCCTCCTTTCTTGGACTCATCTTCAAGCTTCCTTTTGTACTCCAAGCCTCTTGTTCTCTAATGGAAGAAGAATAAATAGTTTTGGTGGAGAATTGGTATTGGAATTCTAATTCTAGATCTAGAAATTTGTGTGAATGGAAATAAATTGATGGAAAGAAGCTTGGAGAAGAAGTAAGAAACTTTTGGAAAGGAAATTTTGAATTAGAATGTTCAACTAGTGGTCCACCACGTCATCTAACTAATCTAATATGTCCATGACACTAACTCTAGTTAATTCTATTTAACTAATATTCTAACTAACACTAGATAATAATAACTATATAATTAGCAGCATGTAAATTTACTAAAATACTCCTAAAGTGAAAAGTGATGGTTACAAATCTACCCCCTTAAATAGTTTCGTCCTTGAAATTAAAAGATTGAGGTAGACATAAAATGAAAGAACATCTTATGGTTTAAAAGGTAGGGTATCCGTCACACATCTTTTCTCTCTCTTCTAGATGAATATAACTTATATATCCCAATCCCCTCTATAGGCACAACCCTGGTCTAAGAAAATTATCTAAAATTATGCAAGTATACAATTTTATAGAAAAGAAATCATTCATTGGTTATCAAACATGTATGGTTACAAGCTCAACTAGTCAAGATCTTGCAGTCTCAACAAGGATATAACACTAACATAATAATTACTGATGCAACTATAAGATACTAAAGAATCAAACAGATCAATAGATGGAAAGGAAAGAATGGAACCTGCTAACCCATCACCTGTTGTATCGGCCTCCTCAACCGTCATCACAAAAGTCCTGTCATGTTGGGGTGTCTTCCTCTGCGAGGGTTGGACAATTTGTTGTGCCATAGGTGGCCTAGCTAGACCCCTTTGATCTGGAACTGCACCTGAGTTGGATGGTAAGGAGTTAGGAGACAATCCTTCTCCTGGTGTCCTGCAGAGCCACGGTGTAAATAGAGTCCAAGCCTCTTCCTGCAGCTCTCCCAAAGGTGACCTAGTCTCTCACAAAAATGATAAATGGGATCATCCTGAGTCTGTCTCAGAAGCTGATGCTGAACCTACTGGACTGTGGCTTGAACAGGTGCAAAATATTGCTGTTGAACCAAAGCTCTAGCTGGTGGATGATACTCCTGATAGGTCTCGAAAACTCCCTTCTGAATATGAGGATGCTTCGCCGGTCCTGAGCTATAATCACCCCTGCTGGATTATGGGCCCTCTTGTGCCTAAGGTCCAAGTCTTTCTCTACCACCTGAGCTGCAGCTACTATATCAGAAAAAGTCATATCTCGACTCATAGTAACTTGCACTCGGATCTCCTTGGCCAAACCCTTTCAGAATCTACGAGCTCGGTGTAACCCCTATTTTTCTCAATATATAAAATCAAAAAAATTCTAATGTTTTGTAATTTTTCTAATAATTTTTAGAATATTTATTTTGAATTTATTTAGTAATTTGGCAAACTATAATAATTTTCTAGTAGGGAATGGTGATAAGAACATAAAATGTCATATTTTTATTCCTTAATGATTACTCTTTTATGCTCATTTGATGTCTAAAGGTAATAATTATTCTTCTATTTTTGCAAGTTGAGACATTAAATACAAAATGAAGGTAAATGATAATTTTGGACAATTTTGACACCTTTTAGCAAAATGGGCATAACTCTCTCATCTGAAATACAATTGAGCTTATTCAAAAAGATTTAGAAACTACGACAATGATCTACAACTTAAGTATTTTGAGTTTTAAAAGATTCATACTACATCATGGATGAAATCAGGCTTGAAGTTGAGTCAACAATGCTATGAACGAAAATAGGAGCTAAAATAACTATTTTTCTACTATGACTTTTTTTTATTATTTGAGAAACTATTAGAGGATTTGTAATGAGATATTGTGGGCTTCAAACAAGAAATTTATAGAATATAAAAGAGGTACAAATCATAAGAAAAGGGGGAACAACACACAACACTTCTTCTTCTCCAACATTTCTTTTGAAGTTTTCATGAACATGTGCGGCTAAAACCCTTGTTGGCCAGAGAAAACGGAAGCCTTGAAATCAATAAACTTGTGAGATCTAAATTATTTTTATATATTTGATTTATACTTTGAGTATTGAATGTTTTTCTATGCCCACTTTCATGGTTATTTTGTTTAATTACTAGGATGCATACTAGTTTATTATTCATTTCGATCTACTGCTAAATTAGATATCAAATTCGTAATTGTTTGATTTCTTTAATTTGTGAAGCAACCAAGATTTAATGAACGACTTCATTTTATTAGAACTTAGGAGAAAAACTTTTGACAAAACTAAATGCAACCGGTTGTGCTTGTGTTGTTTTGCTTCATCGGTGTCTTGGTTCTTTAAAAAATTATTAGATTAAATCTTCAGCGCTTACCTTGGGTTATTTAGTAATTAAAGCTAATTAGATCCCTTGTTTCTAATTAACTAAGCCTAAGAGAGATGGGAAGATACTTCCAACGGTGAATATTCAAAGTATGAGTTAATTTATACTTGTATTGATGATCAATTTTAAGATCTCAATGGTGAATGTCGACTGAGACCAATATTTGTTCCTTTTATTGATTTCAATACTTTAATTGTTTTTAGCTCTTCTTAAATTTGTTTTTACTATATTCAAAACTCTCCATCCCTCCATCCTTCTTCACATAACATGCACTAATTACTCTCCTTGGGATCAATCCTTACACTCACTACTATATATAATTTTAAGAGTAAAGATTTTATTTTGGGGTGCCTGCGACAGCACGCCAAATTTTGGCGTTGTTGTCGGGGAGTAATTTTTATTTTGTGTTTTGTGATCTTTACTTCATTCTAATTTTCATTTTCTTCTCTAGAAAAAATCATTAGTTATTTATTCTCGTATATTTTCTTAATTGCTTTTCATATGTACTTGATTGTTTATGGTTGTGACTCTATTTTCTAATCATGGTGATTTTCAGAGCGATCCAAAATAGAAAGAACTCTGCGTAGGTTATGGAAGAAATCTCAAATAAACTCTAACAAGAACAACCTCGCTCTGTATTTCATTTTTACTTGTAATTCTAATCTGGAAGAAGAAGTCATGGCTACAAATAGAATTTTGAAAGAACTTGTTGCCCCTGATTTGAACCAACACCATTTATGCATAACATTTCCTAATTTAGATGCTACTAGTACTTTTGAATTAAAAATTAGACTCATACTTTTATTGCCAACTTTTTATGGTCTTGCAGTAAAGGCCCTCACAAGCATCTAAAGGAGCTTTATGTGGTATTCACAAGTATGAAACCAACGGGGGTGACTGAAGAGAAAATCAAATTAAGAGCCTTTATATTTTCTTTAAAGGATTCGGCTAAGGATTGGCTCTACTACCTACCCTCTAAAAGTATTGACACATGGAACGAGATGAAAAGATTGTTCCTAGTTAAGTACTTTCTAGCTTCAAGGGCGGCCAATATCCAGAATAAAATTTGTGGGGTAAGGCAACACAATACAAAGTCTCTCCACGAGTACTGAATGTTTCAAAAAATTATGTGCAAGCTGCCCCCATAATCAAATTAGTGAGCAGCTACTTAACCAGTACTTCATGAAGGCCTTCTACTAAATGATAGATGCTACTAGTGGAGGAACTTTGGTAGACAAAACTCATGAGGCCGCAAGAAATTTAACTGCAAATATGGTGGCCAATTCTCAACATTTTCGCATTAGGCTAGATCTTCCAGCTAGGCATACTAATGAGGTAAATATTTCTTCCATAGAATAATAAATTGTTAGTTTAACTTCTCTTGTTCGTCAAATGGTTATAGGTAGCATGCAAACTGCGAAGGCTTGTGGGATTTGTTCCATAGCAGGGCATCCAACTAACATATGTCCAAGTCTTCAAGATGAGCCCAATGAACAAGTGAACATGGTAGATAGTTTTCCTGGACAACCACAAAGGAAGTATGATCCCTACTCAAACACATACAATCCAAGATGGAGAGATCATCCCAATCTTAACTATGGGAATCTATAATTAAATCATCTCGTCAATCAAAATCGGCCAAGTTATCAACAATATAAGCATCCATATCCCCCTAAACAACAACAAAGCCAAACTTCTAACTCTAGTATGTCTTTAGAAGATATTGTTAAGCCTCTTGCCATTAATACTTTACAATTTCAACAGGAGACAAGGGTCAGTATTCAAAGCTTGGCAATCAAATGAGCCAATTGGCTACAACAATTAATAAGCTAGAGGCACAAAGTTCAGAAAAACTACCATCTCAAACGATAGCAAATCCAAAAAGAAAATACAAGTGCAATCATTTTGAGAAGTGGTAAAAAGGATGACATTCTAGTAAAATATCTACATCATCAAAACATGTAACTCCTCTTCCCGGTAATTCTAATTATTTATTTATCTAATTTATCATATTTTCCTTTAAGTCGTGTTTTGGAATAGGATCTCTTTGATACATATAAATGTTATTTTACTATTTCAAAACTAGTTTAAAGATTATGATTTGAAAATAGTATTTGGTTGAAATAAAATTATTTATTCTTGAATTTCATTATTGGACATTACAAAGATATTTTGTCAAGTAGTTTTGGACTTCAAAATATTGATTTCAAAATTGGTTTCGAAAATATAAATAAAATTTAATCAATAAAAAGATTCGTTAAAATATTTTTTAAATAAGATTTTGATTATAAATAAATATTTTGAATTACCTTAATGACAACAAATATTATTTTATAGTAACCCATTAATTGATTTGGTTTTAAATTAAATGATTAAATTATATTGCTAGCATTAGATATTATCTTAAAGATTTTATGGTGATTTCATGTGATTAGATTAAATGATATTGATCTTATTATCAAAGTAAATTCAATTTAAGGTTTATCTCGTGACTCCAAAAAGATTATTGACCTTATCTAATAGGGATTTGTTAGTATCAGACTTCTCCTATTGAAGGAAAACTCTGCTCCATAATCAAACAATTCTCAACACCCAAACCACCACAAACACCATGAGAATGACCGTCGCCATCCCGTAGCCTCCATTTGCGGTACCACAACCCACCACCAATATTACCAATACTGCTACCACAATCATCATCACCACCTCATCATTGTGTCTGGACCCGTACATCCGTGTCCGTGGCATCAATCGTTACATCCACAGAATTTTGTTTCCGAGTCCAACATTGGACACATTCCAAAATTTGATACGACAAATTCAGAAAAACAATAGAAGAAGAACCCTAATACTAGCCGCTCGAATCCTCGGCCTTCCCGTACGTCATGCCACCCGCGACCCTCTTCCTTGGTCGTCGGTGCTAGAGTCCCCTGACCCCACGATCTTAGCCGGTGGTCGCGCCAGATTTGCCACCCACCGACGAACCATGCCTCTCGTTAACAGAGTCTGGTCGCCACTAGACCGCAGTACGTCCTGCCGGGCCTGAGCCGACGAGGCCCATCCGTCGCTGCCACCAAATCCTAGCCGAGAACTCGCCCCACTTTTCCTGTCCGTCGCAAGAAGTGAGCACCTTCCCGACATCCTCTAGCCGCCGCCTCCGACACGGCATCCCGATCTGCCCACCGGCCTTCCCCGGCTGAACCCGCTCCGCCCGATCCCTCCTCCAGCGTCAAGCTTCGCACAGCCAAGCGAATGCGATCGAGTTCCCTTCCGGTGAGTCTCTCCGCTCCTCATCACTCTTCTCCTTCGGATGTTCCTTCTTTCATTTTAATTTGTTTTGAAACTTCCTCTCTCCTTCTTGTTTGATAGAGACTTCTTAACTCTCGAAAAGAGAGATGGGGATAACAGTAAATGTTATCCATTAGTTTTATGGATAGTTTAAGTTTCAATTTTATTGAGAGTTTTAGTAAACAATGAAGAGTAGTCAAATAGTAATCTTAAATACAATTAGTTGTTGTTATACTATGTACATAAGATTTTTCTCATTATCTTTAGTATTCTATTTTATTAATTAAAATATTTTCTAAATTAATTTGTAACAAAAAGATAGTGGTGAGCTTGGATCTTATGTGTGATTTCAAAATGGGTTTTGAAGTTAAACTATTATTATATGGTATTTTATATATAACTTTTGTCCTGAAAATATTATCGTAGTATTTTCTATCTTTTTAAAACAGTAGTTGTCCAAAAAATAATTTTTTTTCTAGATCTTCAACGTACTTAGCTAAAATTATTTTAAATAAAAGTATTGTAAATTAATTCCAAAATATATGTATATCATTGTATTGTTCTATTTTTTAAATAGGGGTTTTTCCTGAAATTATAGTTGACAAAATTAAGTTTTAGCCCAAAAGTGGATTCTAGAATTTTCCATTATCTATCAAAATATTTGCATAGTAAAAAAAATAGTTTCCTACAAGTTAGTCATGATCAAAGATATTCATGGGCTTAGGCTTTAAGCCCTATATTGGGTTAAATATTGTGTGTGTGTGTGTGTGTGTGTGTGTGTGTGTGTAGTTTTGGTTTTGGTTTTATAAAATTCTAAATAAAATGTATGGGCTCTATTTTATAGGTTTGGTTGAATATATATTTTGGGGGACTTTAAGAATAAGATGTTAATAAATGAATATTTTACGTGTTTTATCCATAAAAGAAATTATATCAAGAGTCAAAAATAGTTTAATATAATATATACGTATTTTAAATGCATTTTGTATTGTTGAAATATTTTTCAAAAAGGGCTTTATATTTATATAGCAAACATTTCTAAGAATACCTATTATGATTTCGAATATGCTTTATATTATATGCATATATTCTCCAAATGATTATATCTATATTATATATATATATATATATATATATATATATATATATATATATATATATATATATATATATATATATATATATATAAACTTCTTATTTCTCAAAAGAGAAGACATAAATATAGTTTCTCATATTACAAATAGTTTTCCAAAATAGTTTATAATATTTATCTAAGTAAATTATTTCGATTATAAGTCATTTACCGTGACTAATCGCATTTTCCATTTTCTTATAATTCTGAATTCCTACACATCGACACTAGCCAATTGAGCTATTCTGGGCCTTTCGGGATTATCGGTTTCACCAGCTAAGGACCACAGGCGAGTACAGTTCATGTCTTACTTCCAGTATTGTTAATTACTATAATTGCATGATTAGTGATACATATTTGATTCTTGACACGTTCAGTACATATGTTAGAATCATATGGATTTTAGTTATGATACCATGTTTTATTTTACCGTGTTTCGTGATTTATTGTCGTGACTAATCCATGTGTAGTAGTCGGATGGGGAAGTACATACTGAGTAGATATAAAAAATCAACCCTGTAGACCGTGCTCTATTTCATACAATGTAGACCATGTAGATCATGTTTTATTTTATGCAATACAAACCGTGTAGAACGTGTTTTATTTCATACAATGTAGACCGTATAGTCCGTACGGTGTAGTGGACTAGCCTGATCACATATTGAACAGTGTACTTCAAATCATATAGTTGGTTAATTTTTTTTCTTCCATGATTCACTTGTCTATATAGCTTATGATTAACTGTTCCACCATATTTTTCCAAGTTATATTTTATTGTTTATTTCTTTCATCATGTATGTCGTGATTTTTTACTGTTTTTATAGTCGTTATCATATATTTGGAACTGCATTCTTGGATTGTACTCGTAATATTCCTGACTGGAAACTAATATTTTTCAGGTTAGCCATGACTACTCTTAGCATTGGGGAGACACGGGTGTACTAGCGGGCCAAAACCTAGAGATTAGTTAAATAGTTGTGTTGAAGACAATTTCAATATTTATAAGAACATTGTACTTTCTTTAAATGTAAAGCTTGTGAAATTATAAATTAGTTAGTTTTGTGAATGAGCAATAAAGTTATTATTTATGTGATTTAGAGCATTATGGCTAGACAGCGTTCTACCGCCGACACCACGGCATAGGCTGACTTGGATACGCACTCGTATCCTGAAAAGCGGGTGCGGGTCGTGACAAAATAAGAAGAAGAAGAGAAAACAACCATTGCAGATACGAACTTTCCTAATGATGATGAGGTAACCAATTGTAAGTTTCCACCTCTTTCAGATTATTAGCCGGTACCTCAGTTTCCTCAAGCTTTAGTAGAATGTAGAAATTGAACAGAATAATGAGTTATATGAGACTTTTCGTACATGTGAAATAAATATTCCATATTTAGATGCTAATCAAACAAGTACCTAGTTATGCTAAATTTTTAAAAGAATTGTGTACAATAAAGAGGAAACAAAACTTAAAGGCTATGAAATGTGAAAGTAGGGGAAAGTGTTTCTACAGTAATTCAAAGAAAACTCCCTACGAAATACAAAGATCCAGGAATGTTCACTATCCTTTGTAAGATGGGTAATAATAAATATGAGAAAGCAATGTTAGATTTAGGAGCTTCTATCAATGTCATGTGACATTTTATATATGAATCTTTAAATCTTGGAACTTTGAATAAACCTGGGGTTGTAATTCAATTGGTTGGTAGAACTAATGCCTATCCTTAAGGGATTATTTGAGGATGTTCTTGTACAAATTGATAATTTATTTTTTCCTACTGATTTTTATGTGCTTGATATAGAAAAAGGTGACCAAACTGCTCCTATTTTGTTACGGAGACCATTTTTAAAGACATTCAAGATTAAGATAGATGTGCATAGTGCCACACTTACTTTGGAATTTGATGGTGAAATTGTTAAATTTAATATTTATGATGCCATGAAATATCATGATGATGATAATATTGTATATTCTATTGATGTGGTTGATTCTTTAGCACAGAATATTTTTGAACTTGATAGCAAAGATGGATTAGAAGTTGCCATTAGTGAGCATCTTGAAAAAAAGCATAAAAAGTTATCTTTGAGTTTTGATTTGCAGAAAATTGTTGCAGCATTAAATGATTTTCCAAAAATACAACTGTCGAGCAACTTTTCTTTTATTTCGTTATCAATTTCTAACAAGAGGCCTTCACCCTCTATTTTGTAGGCCCCTATTCCAGACTTGAAGCCTCTTCCTAGTCATCTCAAGTACGTGTTCCTTAGAGATGGAGGAACATTACCAGTGATCATCTTCAATAAACTTAGTGCAACACAAGAAGAAAAGCTTGTGCATATCCTTAAGGAGCACAAGACGGCTATTGGTTAGACAATTGTGGATATAAAAGGAATTAGCCCATCTACATGCATGGATCGTATCTTACTTGAGGAAGGAGCAAAACCATCCCATCAACGGCAAAGAAGATTAGACCCACCCATGATGGAGGTAGTAAAAAAGGATATCTTAAAAAATTTCAAAGTTGGAGTGGTCTATTCTATTTCGGATAGCTAGTATGTTAGTCTGGTGCAAGTGGTTCCTAAAAAGATCGAAATAACTATTTTGAAGAATCAAAATGATGAGCTAGTTCCCACCATGTCTAGGATGGGTGACGGGTTTATAGAGATTATAAAAAATTAAATGCTGAAACTCACAAGGACCATTTTCCTTTTCCTTTTATTGATCAAATGCTTGAAAGGTTAGATGGCCATACTTACTATTGTTTTCTTGATGGTTATTCAAGTTAATTTCAAATTCCAATTTCTCTAGAGGATCAGGAAAAGATAACTTTTACATGTCTGTTTGGAACTTTTGCATATCGTTGCATGCCATTTGGTCTTTGCAATGCCCCAGGCACTTTTCAAAGGTGTATTGTTAGCATATTTTTAGACTATGTTGAGCATATTATAGAAGTATTTATGGATGAATTCATAGTTTTTGGAGACTCTTGTGATAAATGCTTGCATAATCTTACACTTATTCTTCAAAGATGCGTAGAAACTAATCTTGTGTTAAACTCTAAAAATGTTATTTTATGGTTGAACAAGGTATAGTTTTGGGTCATATTATTTTGTCTAAAGGATTTGAGGTAGATAAAGCCAAAATTGATATTATTCAATCTATACCTTATGTCGCTAGTATGTAGAAAGTTTTTTCTATTCTTGGACATGCAAGTTTTTATCGAAGATTCATCAAAGACTTCTCCAAAATATCGTTATCCATGTGCAAGTTGCTACAAAAAATATGGCTTTTGAATTCGATGAGGCATGTAAAAAGGCATTTGATACACAAAAGAAACTATTAAATTCTACCCCAATTATCTAGCCCCTTGACTGGAATGTGCCTTTCGAGATAATATGTGCCGCAAGTGATTATGCAGTAATGTTGTTTTGGTTCAAAGGATTGGAAGAGCATCTCACGCCATTTATTATGTTTCAAGAACTTTAAATGATGCTCAGAAAAATTACTCTACAACTGGAAAAAAAACATCCAGTTGTTGTTTTTGCGTTAGAAAAATTTGATCTTATTTGCTTGGTACTAAAATCATTGTCTATTCTGACCATGCAGCTATTTGTTATTTGATGACGAAGAAAGAGGCAAAACCAAGGCTAATCTGATGGATACTTCTCTTGAGTGAATTTGATTTGGAGATCAAAGACAAAAGAATGACATAAAATCATGTTGCAGACCATTTAAGTCGTTTAGTTCATGTGGAGGATGAACTTCGTCTACAAGAAACGTTCCCTGATGAGCAATTTATTTGTTGTAAGTGCGACATTACCATGGTTTGTAAATATTGTAAATGATTTGGTTACTAATATGTTTCCTCCTGGTTTGTCAAAGGCTCAAAGAGATAAGATCAAAAGTGATGCCAAATACTATGTGTGGGATGGCCCATAGCTGTGGAAGCATTGTGCAGATCAAGTAATAAGAAGGTGCGTTCATGAAATAAAATTATTTCAATTATCACATTTTGTCATTCTTATGCATGTGGAGAACATTTTGGAGCTACGAGGATGACATGAAAAGTATTAGAATATGGTTTCTATTGTCTGTCTTTATTATTCTTTCCGTAAAACATATGCAATAATTGCAAAAGACAGGTAATATATCTTAAAGGAATGAAATGACACAAAATCCTATATTATTTTATAAAAATTTTGATGTTTGGGGTATCGACTTCATGGGACCATTCCTTGTACCTTTTGGTTATGTTTATATTTTTCTTGTTGCTGATTATGTATCAAAGTGGATAGAAGCTAAAGCTACAAGGACTGATGATTCTAAAGTTGTTTCAGATTTTATCAAGTCCAACATATTCTCCAGGTTTGGGATTCCAATAGCCTTAATAAGTGATCGAGTACTCACTTTTGTAATCGAATCGTGAAACTTTGCTGAGAAAGTACCATGTGACCCATAAGGTGTCAACTGCCTATCATCCACAAACTAGTGGACAAGTGGAGGTGTTAAATAGAGAGAGATCATGTCCATCATTGAGAAGACGGTCAATCCGAATAGAAACAATTGGAGTTTGTGCTTGGATGATGCTTTGTGGGCATATAGAACTGCATACAAGACGCCTATCGGTATGTCACCTTACCGATTAGTGTTTGGGAAATCATGCCATCTTCCTTTTGAGTTAGAATACAAAGCTTATTGGGTTATCAAGAGTATCAATATGAAGACATGAAAATGGAGAACATAAGAAGTTACAACTACAAGAGTTAGAGGAAATTTGCAATGAAGCTTATGAGAGAATGTTCGAATTTACAAAGAGAAGACGAAGGCTTTTCATGACAAGATGATCTCTAGGAGGGAGTTTCAAGTTGGTCAAAAAGTCCTTCTATACCAGTCACGAATTCATCTGTTTACGGGTAAATTGCGTTATCGTTGGATTGGACCTTTTGTTGTTACTAATATTTTTTTATCATGGTGTAGTTGAAATTCAAAGTTTAGCAAGGTAAATAGCCAAAGGCTTAAGTTTTTCTATAAAGGTTTCAAAGTGGAGAGTGTGGATGAATTGGACCTTGAGGATCCAATTGATAACAATTGAAGGAGGAAACATCTACGACAATAAACAGTGGCAACCCAAGGAGAGTTTGTTCTTATTCTTTCATTTTTATTTGTTTGCTTTTTTCTTACATTTTTACCTTACATTAGGGACAATGATAGTTTTAAGTGTGGGGGAGGGGATTTAAATTATTTTAAGCAGTTTTAGTTTTTTATTCATTTCTCTAAAAAAATTGTTTTTGTGGTTTTCGATGATTTTTGGTGGTATATGTCATGAATTAGATTCAACTAAGTTTAAAAAATTCATTACATGATTGAATAAGTAATCATTCAACTCAGGATTAATTAGTTTAATTATTTTTCTTGAGAATCGTAGTGACTGAATTTGGTAGATAAAAGCTGGTGAGGTTTTGGGCCTATAGGCTGACACATCAATCTCACTATTTTCATTGATGAGAGATATTCTTCCATAGATTTGTTTCTCTAGAACTTGCTTTGATTATCTTCAAGGTCACATCGACATATGCATACATAAACATGATTAAGGCCCTCTTTGTTACACGTTACTTAAGCCAAATAGCCTACCCTGAAATTACTTTTCCTTTAGTTGAACCCCTTTGAGCCATATTGCTTTTGTTTTTGTGAACCAACATTACAAGTTTTAACCTGAATAAAAAATAAATAAATCTTTATCCAAGCCGAAAAGCTAGTGGAGCATTATGATATGTATGGGTGTATAAGAAATAAATGTGGGGTATCTGAATTTCTAGTTTGGCGAAAGGAAAAAAACGAAAAGAATAAATAATAAAGAAAAAGAAGTGATAAAGGAGAGTACTTTTGATATCCATGTCCATAATTCCTCCTAAAACTCTAATAAAGGGATATGTTGAATGTATTAAAGTCAAATTGAAGAAGCTGCTGAATGGTGTGATTGGTTTTACACGTTTTATATATTCGAGCTTGAGTTAAATCATTTTTGATCCACTAGTTTTGATGGCTTTTGAGCTACACTCCCAATAAATTAGGGTTTTATCTGAGGACGAACAAAAGATTCAGTGTGGGGGTAATTGATTAGAACATAAAATGTCTATTTTTATTCCTTAATGATTACTATTTTTTGCTCATTTGATGTCTAAAGGTACTCATTATTCTTCTATTTTGATTGAGGATGCAATTTGAGATACTAAATACAAAATGGAGCTAAATGACAATTTTTGAGTATTTTGACACCTTTTAGCAAAATAGGCATAACTCTCTATTCCGAAATGCAATTGAGCTTATTCAAAAATATTTGGAAATCTAAGACAAAGATCTTTATTGAGTTTTCTGAGATTCAGGCTGCATCATTGACTAAATCAGGCTTGAAGTTGAGTCAAAGATGTTGTGAACAATAATAGGAGCTAAAATAACTATTTTCCACTTGTTCTATGACTTTGTTTTATTGTTTGAGAAGTTGTAACTATTAGAGGATTTATGGGGAGATATTGTTTTCTTCAAACAACAAATTTAGAGTTTAAAAGGGGTAGAAATCAAGAGAAAAAGGGAAACAACACACAACTCTTCTTCTTCTTCTCCAACATTTCTTTTGAAGTTTTCATGAGCATGTGCAGCTAAAACTCTTGTTGGTCGAAGGAAATGGAAGCTTTGGGATCAATAAATTTGTGAGATCTAAATTGTTTTCATATGTTTGATTTATACTTTGAGTATTGAATGTTTTTCTATGTCCACTTTCATAGTTATTTTGCTTAATTACTAGGAGGGCTACTAGTTTATTATTCATTTTGATCTACTACTAAATTAGATATCAAATTCGTAATTGTTTGATTTCTTTAATTTGTGAAGCAACAAAATTTTGATGAACTACTTTGTTTTATTAGATCTTAAGAGAAAAACTTTTGACAAAACTAAATTCAACCTCATGTGCTTGTGTTGTTTTATTTCATCGATCTCTTCGTTCTTTAGAAATTGCTAGATTAAATCTTCAACGCTTGTCTTGGATTATTTAATAATTAAATCTAATTAGATCGCTTGTTTCTAATTAACTAAGCTCAAGAAAGATAGGAAGATAGTTCAAACAGTGAATATTCAAAGTATGAGTTAATTTATGTTTACATCGACGATCATTTTAAGATCCCAATGGTGAATGTTGACTGAGTCCAATATTTGTTCCTTTGATTGATTTCAATACTTTAATTTTTTTAGCTCTTCCTCATTTGCTTTTATTATATTCAAAACTCTCTCCCCCCATCCTAGTTCACATAACATAAAAGTACACTAATTGCTCTACGTGGGATCAATCCTTTCTTTCACTACTACATATAATTTTAAAAGTAAAGATTTTATTTTTGGGTGCCAGCGACAGCATGCCAAGTGTCATACTTGTAATTATTATTAAGTAGGATGGTTATTTGGTAATTTAGGAGAGTCCATGGCGGAATGCTTAACCACATGGATTAGGCGGGAATGTTCTAGAGTCCTTTGATTAAGTAGGGATTAGTATTAATCTCAGGGAATATTCCTTGGAATCTGGTATATTTCATGAAATATTCTCTGAAATATTCCAGGCATATTCCCTCCTAATCCATATGTCTAAGATTCTAGGATCTTCCTAATGACATATATAAATAGCCCGATTATTTTATCGATTAGCATCTTAATCATTTCCTATGTTGTCCTAATGATTGTGTCGTAAATGTGTTTGTGTCCACCTTCATTCATATTAGCAATTACAACTACATTTCTCGTGTCCATCCGACATGGACACACCTGAGTCCACATCCATAATCCTAAATCCACACAATACTGTATCCTGTGTGCTGACACGGATATATTACAAGCTTCTAAACCTACACTCTAAATTCTAACCCTAAGTTCTGTGCTTCGATGCCGCCTTGTCCGGCCAACCATCGCCAGAGTCCTCTGCCAGAGCACCACCACCATGTCCTGAAGGAGACAGGACACATATCTTGGCACTCCACCACCGCTAACCGTCCAAGCCGCTAACGAGTTCGTCGAAGCCATTCTGCCTTCTGGAAGCCACCGACCATCGTATCTTCAGCCGATCGTCCCCGACAACCGCACTATCGCTTCTCCATCGTGTCTCAGCAGTCGTTTCCAAATCGAGACACGGATCTGTCCCGAAGTCCTCACCATATAGCAATCGTCGTCCACCGATGGTTGTTTGACTGGATTGTTGCTGCCTAACCTAGAAGAGTAGTACTGCCGACCCTGAAGGCCGCCAATCTCGGCCATCCCACTATGTAAACCTCTACAGCTGTCTATGGTTGTTATCCGGCCAGATCTAGACAACGACGCCTTTTTTGTTACCTCAAAAGGCCACTACAGCTACCGTGCTGCCATAAGCGCCACTGAGCCAAGGTGAGCATCCTCATTTGGACCGCCTTCTTCATCCTCTTCTTGATCTTCTTCTTTTTCTTCTTCTTCTTCTTGCTCTTCTTTCTCTCCTTCTTGTTCTTCTTCTTTTTCTTTTAGGTTTTTTGAATGGGTCGGCTGAGTAAAAAGAAAGAAAGAGAGAGAGAGAGAGAGAGAGAGTAGAGAAGAGGTTTAGGGTTAGGTTAAGGGCCCAGGTTTGGGCCAAGCTGGAGTAAGCACAAAGGAAAGAAAAAAAGAAAAAAAGAAAAACTGGACCAGGCCTAGTAACAGTTGGCTGGGCTGGTTGGACTAGACTTGGCAGTTTGGACTGGATATTTTTTTATAAATTGTTAACATTATTATTAGTGTATGTAATTAGTAATTTAGTGATTATATTAGTATTCTAATTTAATTAGGTAATAAATTGTTAGATACTAATATTTAAATTGTAATTTGTAAATATTGATTAATCTTAGTAATAGTTTAGATAACAACATTTTAATTTCTAGTAAATGTTTTACTATAAAATATGTTACTAGTATTCATAAGTTAAAACTATTTTGCTACGAATAACTATTTTATAAATAGTTGCTACATTCTAAATAGTTAACCTCTATCTTAGCTAATAAATAAATAGTTTATATTTTGTTATAAGTTAGCTATCAAATGGTTGTCATCCTTTAGAATCCAATTATTTCATTATCCTATTCTAGGTGGACATAGAGACATTTTTGATCCTCCAGGAAAAAGTCAAGTACTTCAATGACTTTGTTACATCTACTTTATGTGGTGATTTGTTTCATGTTGGACGTGTTATTTACAAGACTTGATCATGTGCTTCTGGTATTCATGTGCTTCTGGTTCTGGTGCTTATCATGTGCTCGTGTTCTTATACTTTGGTGAGGGAGAATACTTATAGATATGTGATCAAAGCCAAGCCGCTAGTTAGGTCATGTGGATAGCCTAATCACACATTTGTGCATGTGTGATTAAGTCCTACCTTTATTCATGTTCTTTGTACAGTCAGTCATATATTTAGTAAATATTTTAAATCATATGTCATGATTTTCTTCCTACATATTTTAGTAGATTATGTATTTATGGTGATTCAGGTTAGTCATGTTTTATTGCATCTTTACTTAAGCATGTGTTGTACTTGTTTTACTATAATGGATTTTACTTTACTTATTTTTTCACTAGATCAGTTGCAGGTGACCCTGAAGAGCTTTGCCTTACTTTCTATGGGCCAGAGCCCAAGGTTTTACTTGAACAGGATGGAGACATGACTCAGGACTTAGGGTCACTCCGGAGGTTTAGCTTTCCCTATATTTATTGGATATGAGAGTGTTTGATATTGTATTGTGAGGGTTTATGGGATGTTGTGTACATATGGATGTCGCCTTCATTCCTTTCATCGGACTTGTTTCTGGCATATCATATAAGGTGTAATAAAAGACTAGTGGATGTGGTGGTGTATGGTGATATATGTTCTGGGCACGTACTAGTAGCTGTGATGAGATCGATCGATCATGTATTTTGGATGATACCTAATGTTTAGAAGAGCTTACTATCGTTGTATCTACAGCATAGGTTGGATGTGTCCGACTCATATCTAGTTATCTGGGAGCGGGCCATGACATATTTTTAATGGTGGCCCATGCAGGTCCCATCCTAATAGTATTTAGGCTGTAGAATACTAACGGGGAGCCTGTTAGACTAAGAAAAATTTATCACAACATAGACTGAGGGATGGTTGTATTTATTTTACTATTTATTATTATCATTTAGTAATTAGTTTAGGCAATATTAAAATGGAATAATCACTCTTCTGTTTTCCAGGATGGTTCATACAAGTAACATCGGTACTGTTGAACAGTCTTCACTTGAAGCCTCTGAGTTTCTACTACCTCCGTCAGCTCCCAGAATGTCCCCATGGATGGTGCTCAGTTGATAGGGTTTTTCCAGGGACTCATAGATGCCAGAGGGAGCAGACCAAACTTTTCAGAACTAGCCTTGTCGATCCGCTTCACACTTGCGAGACTCCACTTTCTAAGCTATGAAGGGCTTATAATTTTAAGACTCTTGGACCTTTGAACCTCTACGGCATGGAGGGCATTCTCTATGCCAATGAATGGATAGAGAACTTGGAGCATCTTCTGAAGATCGCCTGAGTCTCCAGATCTGAAGATTGAGGCCATCAGCCAAGCACACACTTACAAGAAGATCCTAAGCATGACATGTAGAGTAGAGTGAGACATAGAACCTAAGCTCAAAAGAGACAGAGACATATGATGGGGGTCGTAGCCACTCGAGACTCGCAAACCGCCCAACAGTCAGATGGTGACTCTTCCGCATCAGTAGAGACAGACTCAGACCCACTTTTCTTGTGTGTTTTACAAGAAGACGGGACATCATGTTGACGTGTGCTGTAAGAGACTAGGACATTGCTTAGATTGTAGGTCTACCACCCACCAGGTGAGTGACTACCCCACAATATTTACTCGCCAGTGATTAGCTCTGCAGGGACCAGCACCAATACCTTAGCGGAGAGGCATACCTCTTTAAACCCAACAGCATCATGGAGCACCACAACAGGGACATGGCAGCTGAAGGGACTGAGGCGACTGCCGACATGATTTCAGGTTATCTCTTATCCTTTTCCTTAAAGTTTTATTAGACTAGTTTTTAGTCTTGCATGGAGAATAGAAGTTATAGAACGTTAGAGTAGTGCTCGATGCTTCCGTATGTTCCAGCTTCGAGGGAATATTAAAGTTCATAAACAAATGAAGAGCACTCAAAGCATGAAGACAGATTCAACTCACTCAAGGCATGAAGACAAATTCAGTTTGATCAGCTTGGCTGGAGAAGACTGTGGATCGCAACTCGCAATCATCTAAAATTTCTTGTTTGAGACTTGATGTTCTTTCGCAATTCGACCTTTCTTTTAGTCCCTAAAATTTCTTGTTTGAGACTTGATGTTCTTTTACTACTTCTCCTAAAATTTTGAGGATAATTTTTTTTAAGAAGGGTAGATTTGTAACCTATTTTTTCTTAATAAATGACATTTAGAATTTTTTTAATATATTATAATTTTTATAATAAGTTTTAGAAAATTTATTTGGAATTTATTTAGCAATTTTGGCAAAGTATAATATTTTTCTAGTAGAGAATGGCATACTTATATTTTTAGGTAGGATGGTTATTTTAGTAATTTAGGGGAGTCTATGGTGGAATGCTTAACCACACGGATTAGGTAGGAATGTTCTAGAGTCCCTTAATTAAGTAGGGATTAGTGTTAATTAATCCCAGGAAATATTCCTTAGAATTTGGTATATTTTATGGAATATTCTCTAGAATATTCCAAGAATATTTTGTCATAGCCCATATGCCTAAGATTCTAGGATCTTCATAATTACATCTAATAGCCCAATTATTTTATGGATTACATCCTAATCATACCTACGTGGTCCTAATGACCGTGTCTTAATTGTGTCCGTGTCTACTTCATTTATATTCTATTACAACTACATTTCTCATGTCCACTAGACACGGACACACCTGAGTCCACATCCACAATCCTAAATCCATATAACCTTGTGTCTTGTGTCCTGACACAAATACGTTATAGACTTCCAAACCTACACTATAAATCCTAACCCTAAGTTTTGTGCTTCGAGCGTCACCGTGTCCGGCCAACCATCGCTGGAGTCCTTTGTCAGAGCACCGCCACAGTGTCCAGAAGGAGACATGACACAGATCTGGGCACTCCGCCACTGCCAACAGTCTAGGCCACCAATAAGTTCACCGGAGTCGCTCCGCCTTCTAGAAGCTACCGACAACCGCATCTTCAATTGATCGTCCCCGACAACCGTACCACCTCTTCTTCGTCGGGTCTCAGCATCCGTATCAAAAGCGAGACACTGATCTCTCTCTGTGTCCTCGTCGCATAGCCGTCATCGTCCACTAATAGTCGTTTGACCGAACCGCCAATGCCTGACCTTGAGGACCGCTGCTGTCAACCCTAAAGGCCACCAATCCCGGCCAGCCTAACCGTATAGACCGCAAGAGCGATCTCTGATCATTATCCGGCCAGGTCTGGACGATTGTGCCTCTTCCGCCACCTCGAGAGGCCACACTGCAGCTGTCTCGCTGCCATCAGCGCCTCCGATCCAAGGTGAGCATCCTCCTTTGGACCGCCTTCTTCTTCCACTTCTTGATCTCCTTCTTCTTCTTCTTCATTTTCTTCTTCTCTTTGCTCTTCTTCCTCTCCTTCTTTTTCTTTTTCTTTTAGCTTTTTTGAATGGGTCTGCTGAGTGAAGAGAGAGAGAGAGAGAGTAGAGAAGAGGTTTAGGGTTAGGTTAAGATATCGGGTTTGGGCCGGGCTGGAGTAAGCCCAAAAGAAAGAAAAAATGAAAAAGAAAAACTGGACCAGGCCCAGTAGTAGTAGGCTTGGATGATTGGACTGGACTAGGTAGTTTGGACTAGTTTTTTTTATAAATGCTTAATATTATTCTTAGTGTATATAATTAGTAATTTAGTGATTATATTAGTATTCCAATTTAATTAGTTAATAAATTGTTAGATACTAGTATTTAAATAGTAATTTATAAATATTGATTAATCTTAGTAATATTTTAGATAGATACATTTTAATAATGCTAGTATATGTTTTACTATAAAATATTTTGCTAGTAGTCATAAGTTAAAACTATTTTGCTATGATTATGTATATAAGTATTTTATGAATAGTTGTTATCATTATAAATAGTTAATATTTATCTTAGCTAATAAATAATTAGTTTATAAGTTGTTATAAGTTAGCTAGCAAATGGTTGTCATCCTTTAGAATCTAATTATTTCATTACCCTATTCTAGGTAGACATAGAGACATTTTTGATCGTCCAGGAAAAAGGCAATTGCTTCCATGACTTTATTACAGCTACTTCTTGTGGTAACTTGTTTCATGTTGGACACGTTGTTTACACGACTTGATTATGTGCTTTTGGTATTCATGTGCTTCTAGTTCTGGTGCTTATCATGTGCTCGTGTTCTTGTACTTTGTGGAGGGAAAATACTTACGGATATGTGATCAAAGCCAAGCCGCTAGTTAGGTCATATGGATAGCCTAATCACACACCTATGCACGTGTGATTAAACCGTACCTTTATTTATGTTCTTTGTCCATTCGGTCACATATTTAGTAAGTATTTCGTGTCACATGTCATGATCTTCTTGCTACATTTTTAATAGATTATGCATCTATGGTGATTCAGGTTAGTCATGTTTCATTGCATCTTTACTTGTGTGTTTGTTGTACTTGTTTCACTGTTGTGGATTATACTTTGCTCCTTTCCTGACTTGGTCATTGACATATTAGACCAAGACAAGAGGATGTGGATGGTACTGGATTGGACGACAACTTCTGGACGATCTCTAGAGGATTCTAGAAGATCAGAATAAAATACTTTTATTGTATTAGATTCTTTATGGAACAAATGTATTGGATGTTATCTTTGGAGGATATACTTTACCGGATTTGTTTCCTTATACTCTTATGAAAGTTGTACTAAAGAACATAGTATAATTGGTGATGTTGTGGTGATTTGATTTCGGGCACGTGATTAGTAGTTGTGGTGATTTTGTACTAAAGAACATAGTATAATTGGTGATGTTGTGGTGATTTTGACGATTATTGAGACCTAAAACAGCTCACTACCGCTATTGACAATAGCGTAGGCTGGACGTGTCTGAATCGTATCCAAAAAATGGGAACGGGTTGTGATACTTGATCTACAGGATCCCTGACCATGTACTCTGCGAAGCGATTCAATCTGCTGAACTCCGCAGCATACTCGTCTACAGAAAGGCTATCCTGCACCAAACTGAAACTGACTCTCCAAAATCCTTTTGGCCGCTTAAGAATGGAACTTCTTCTTGAAGAGGTCCCTAAACATCTTCCAAGTCAGACTAGGTACTGCAAGCCTAGGATCAGTCCGAAACCTAGTAAGAGCAAGGTCGAAGAGCTGTAAACCCACTGCCTCAATCTGCAGATTCTCATGAATCTGAGCTACCCACAAAATCCTCTCCATATCCTCGAGCCACTCATCAGCATAAAGGAAACCCTCAGTACCCTTGAACTTTCGAGTACACATCTTCTTGAAGTCCGAAATAGTACCCCGCTTTTGCGACTGAACGTGCTGCTGCGAAGTGAATCTCTTAAAAGGCTCCAATCCCACCTGATGAGTATTCTCCATGCCCTCCCTCATTAACTAAGTTTGAGCTCTGTGTGCCTCAGCCTGCACCCTCTGAGCCTCAATATGAACTCACTGAGCCTATTCCTACATCCTTTGAGCATCCACCATGCCCTAGATAAGAGCAAACAGATGTGCCCCATTAGTAGGTATTCCTCAAAAAAAAATGATAGTAGAGGAGGTAGACTCTCTGAAGCAGCTGGAACAGTCCCCTGAACTGGTGGAGGTGGGAGAACATCATCAGTCCCTCCCTGAATAGTTGGTCGAGAAGTCTTCACTCTCTCGGAAGCTACTACAGTTACTCCCGAACTACATGCCCTGATCCACGGAGCCATCCTAAAGACATATTGATACAAGAAGAAGTCAATATGGCACAAGATAAGATTTTATCAAAGAAAGACATCAATTTTCAAAGATAAGTATTTAGAATGAACAAGATTAGCAATTCAAATAAGTTTGGAATTCCTAGTTGTTATTGAGTATTCTTTCATCATAATATCTTATATCCTATTGGAGGCTGGCATTAATACAACTAACCTAAGTACTACCATGAGATCGTACTAATTGTGAAGCCTAACCTATATAAGCCACCATAAAAATGTGTTATGACCCGCTCCTGGATGATCGGGGCACGAGTATATGGATACGTCCAGCCTATGTCGTTGCATCGACGGTAGAACTATTTAGGCCATCCATGTATAACTAATAATATCCCACAATAATATTCAACTCCATAAGAAGAACAATTATATATATATATATATATTTTATATATATATATATATATATATATATATATATATATATATATATATAAATATATATATATAATATATATATGGAAAAGGGTAAATTTTATTCCAAATGCGACGCAATAATATTACAACATACAATCATGGTGGGACTCCCACACTTCAGTTTTCCATAGCATTTACATCGAATTCAATGTTATGGAGGAGGAGTGATTAACCCCTCGAAGATACGACGGTTTCATTCCCTCCATACATGCCAAACAACGACAGCCAGTCGGACTCTGACGGTCCAAATCCAGTCCTGCCCTCTTCCTCTGTTATCTCGGAGCACAGTGATGATGTCCCTAACCCCCTTTTCGGAGTCACATCTACCTAACACCCTGCTTTGCTCAGACCTGATCTGCCATGATAGGTCACAATCAAAGAAAATTTATCTTATAGATTCATTCTCTACACTACATAGCACATACTTAGGGTCAAGGACCTTAACCCCAAAAGCACTAAGTCGATCCCTCGTCAAAAGACGACCAAGAAGAAGCCGATAAACACATAATTGTATCTTCCTCGTAAGTCCCTTACACCATACGAACTCATATTCAGTAGTCAAAGGAAAAGTGCACCTAATGAGATTATAGCAGCTCCAGAACTGGAACTGTCCAGTCCCAGTAGAAACTCCAAGCGGGTCTCAGACCCATCGATCAGCTGACAATACTGGGTCCAAGGCGACTGTCCTGATAATCTCACCAAGCTCCTCGGTATAGTGCTAGGACTCAGGCCTCCACTCTCTATCTCGGATAATCCGTTGGCAAGTTAGACCCCTTCTGTCCTCCTGATGCGACGGTGCTCCCCTGATCTCTAACAGAGATTGACGATTAATCCAAGGATCCCGCCAGAGGTCCGTGCCAGCCCCATCCTTCATGACCCTTCGGATTGCAGATTTGAGTACTCCCCTATGCCTCAAAATAGTCTTGAAAGTGACGGAATGATTGTTGTCTATGGCACAGTCCCAAAGGTTGACATGTTTCACATATCTGTTATACATCCAGTCAGCCCAGAGGGATCCCCTATTGATGAATTTCCATGCCAGCTTCAGCACCGAGGCCTCCCTGATCTCCAACAACGACCGTAGCCCCACTCCTCCCTCCTTCCTGGGACAACAAAGCTGCTCCCAGGAGATCGCATGCATACCACCCGTCCATATAAAGTCTACACAAATCTGCTCCACTTTCCTGATAGTGGCAATAGGAAGTAAGATGGATTGCAGCCAAAAATAGGCCACAGCTGATATCACTGATCTAACCAGCTCGATGCATCCTCCAAAGGATAAACCAGTAGCTTGCCATCCTTTAACCCTCCTCTGGACGTACTCCACCAGACTATGGCAGTCCTGATCCCGTGCATAGTTAACTATGTGAGGAACCCTAGATACTTTACCGGTAAATCGCTCCTTTCGACTCCCAGTGCGCCGGCCAACTCCTCCTTTTGGGAGCAGGGGTAGCTGAAATACACCATGCTCTTCTTTCTGTTCATTTGGAGGCCTGAAAGGGATTCCAGCTCTCCCATAATCTCCGCAATCGTGTGCATACCCTCCGTAGATGGTTGGATGAACACCAAGAGTTCGTCTGCATAAATAAAGTGGGTAACCAGGGGATCAATCCTTTTGAACAATGGAACCAGTCTCCCACGATGCACTGCCATGTCCATCAAGCATGTGAAGTATTCCATGAAAAGCGTGAATAGGTAAGGGGACAGAGGATCGCCTTGCCTAAGTCCACGGTTGCTCTGGAAATATCCAAATAGGATAACCTGGATGAGGATAGAGAAAGTGGGTGTCGTGATGCATTCCCGAATCCTCGCGACCCAGCCGTCATCGAAACCCATGGCAGACATTATGTGATAAAGAAAATCCCTATTGACCAATGTCATAGGCCTTCCTCAGATCCACTTTACGCATGCCATCTCCCTGTCAGGTTTACCGAAGCCCCTCACCATCTCATGCGCCAGCAGGCTGTGCTCCACGATCGACCTCCCCTTAATGATAGCGACCTTGTTCGGAGAGACCTGCATGATCCCCTCCATCTGTCGGCACATAAGGTGCGTAATTATCTTATAAAGATAATTACAACATACAATAGGTCTGAAATCTGTCAGCGATGTCGCTTCCTCCTTCTTAGGCACAAGTGTCAGAAAAGTGTGGCTCAGCTCCTTCAATAATTTTTCTATGGTAAAAACTCCTGAACCGCCTCAAGGACCTGGAACTTCAGAATGTCCCAGTGTCATTTGTAGAACCCACTGCTAAAGCCATTCTGGCATGGGGCTTTGTTGGGATCCGCCATTGAGATAATAGTCTCCACCTCGTCCATAGTAACAGGGGCAATTAGTAGGCTATTCCCATAAGGAGTTACCAACTCCTTCGTAACTACATCCGGAAACATAGACAGATAGTCTGTCTAAAAATATAACTCAGAATAGTACCTGACGGCCTCCTTTTGGATCTTTGTCGACTCCTCCACCAGATTATCCTCCGCATCAAGCAGCTGGAAAATGTTGTTCTGATGCTGTCTGGTCCGAATGACATCATAAAAGAACTTGGTGCAACGGTCACCATCCTTCAGCCCGGAGTATTTAGTGCATTGTGCTGTACTAACCTCCTTCTGGAGATGCATGATGTTGACTTCCCCTATCAGCTCCTTTTCTCTCACCGCCAGATCCTCGTTCATCATGTCAGATTGCATCTCCTGCCGGATGGTCCGGAGCTTTGCCTCCTTGTCTTCTAACGAAGTCTTGGGCAAACCATGCACCCGATTTCGTAAGGATCTCTTCGTGACCTTGAGCTGGTGCACCATACGGAACTGAGACGTACCATCCTGGCGGCTAGAAAGGCCCTTCGTAACAGCTTCCAAGTAGCCTTCTGAGAGATACCAGCTGCCATTGTATCAGAAGGGACACGACCTCACAGTAGGCCGGTCTGTGAAGCCAACCCTGATAGGAGAGTAGTCACTCGTCTCGACGGCCAGACCCTCAGCCGAAAAGTTGGGGAAGCGCCGAAACCACTCCCCATTGCCCATGGCTCTATCCGGCTGGCAAACAACCCTGTTACGGATTGCTTTATTATGCCAGGTCCAGATAAATCCCGAGCAAGACAACCCCTGAAGCCCCGCCTGAAGCAGGCATCTCTGGAAGTCATATAGGACCAGATCAGGGACCGGCCTGCCTTCCACCTTCTCCCATCTGTGTAGTAGGACATTAAAGTCCTCCATCAGTAGAAGCGGTAGGTTCGAAGAAGCAGCAGTGGAGGCAACCCTGGAAATGTTGCTCCACAGGGTCTTCCACCGTCGCCTGTCGTTGTGGCCGTACACCACTTCCAGTAAGAACCAAAAACTACCCTTCTTCATAAAAGAGATGGTAATCAGCTGATCCGTCATCAAGATCAAGTTTTCATCCCAATAATTAGAATTCCATCTGACCCATATCCTAGCCATGTCGTAGAGTACCAGGTTGTAGAGTTTGACCTAATGAGATGGGGTCCGACGAGCTAAAGTTTTTTCCCATTTAATCTTCGTCTCCAGCAGGAGAGAGATGTCATACTTCTCTCTGTGTAAGACCCCACAAATCTTCCTTCATCTTCCTAACGAACACGCGTCCCGCACGTTCCAGGCGATTACCGCCACTAATTATTTAGAGATAGGTTTCCCTGAATATCATCTGGACTGGCACCTGGAGGTGGTACCACATCCGCCGCTGTCATATCCTCTTCCACCCAGCAATAGAGGACTGTTGGGTCACTGCTTGGGAGAGCACCAGAGCCCAGGCCGGGTTGTCTATACATAGCGCCTCATCCCTAGCAGGGGAATGTCTCCACCACACTGGAGGAACCATCACGCAGTGGTCCAGCACGTCTCTTCCTGCTATAGACTATATTTTTAGAAAAACCGCCATCGACCTGCTCCTCTCTCCCCAAGGCCACCATACCTCTGGTGACCATACTCCTCTGTGCTGAAAAGGTAACATAGTCCCACTAGGAGGAGCCGGCTGGGGCGAGATAGTGAGGCACATCACCCCAGCCGCCTCCATCGGTCGGTCCTCCTCCTGTATGATATACTCTACTTCGTCATCCCTGGATAGAGACTCCATCACCCGAGGTGGTCCAGGCAACTCAAGAAGGAAAGCATATGACGCCGACTGTGACCCTCCTAACGGGGCATGAACTGTCCAGATGTCCGAAACACGCACACTATGAACAGGTTGGTGGAACCAATTCATATTCTACCTTCTGGGTTAGAACCTCTCCAGAAGGCACTTCATACTTCAGTAGACTCAGTAACTCCCCTCCAGCCCGGATCTCAACAAATATCCGAGTATATATCAGCCTCGTCCGAAAGGCTGTAGCATTATTAGCCTTGATCGGGGTACCCACCAAGCTGGCAAGTCGCATCAGCAATAGGATACTCCAAGGAAGCATATCCAAACCGGGATGGCATTCAAGACTTCCTTCTCACAGCGCAAATCTGGGGTCCACTCCTTCAGAATGATCAACCTGTCATTAAATTTCCATGGACCATCTTGTAGGATCCTGGTAACATCTTCTGCCAGCCTAAACTTCATATAGCATAAGCCATTTTCCATAGCAAATATCATCATACTACCTTTAGGCTACCATACACGTGTCGCATACCCCTGATCTGCCCATAGAATGGCTTGTTGCCCAGGACGTACAGCACCAGCATGTTTTCCCAGAAGGCAGTCACCTACGAGGGCCGGAAGCCGCTTACTACCTTCTTCGGTGGCACATACTCCATAGAAGTGGGACTTTTAGGCCCCATCGGTGTGCAGATCTTAGCCCAAGATCGTCCTGCTGGGTGGGGAGCCGTTCCCTGTGAGCGGGTGGTGACCCCAGGGGTAGGAGACCCTGAACCCTGACCTCCTCGTCCACCACTTTACCTTTTTCTTTTTTCGCATTGGTCGCCTTGGGGCGCCAGCCCACTCTTCTCCCAGTAGTCACGGCAGGGCCACGAGCCGACGTCCTCAGCCCCGATCCCTCTCCCGGTTTCCTTCTAGCAAAAGGGCACATCTTTTGGAGACTCTGTGCGCACCCCACGTTGCTTCCCGCCTTGTCCCCTTAACGTCTTAAAATCGTCGTCCAGCCACCTCCATCCTCCTGTCCCCCCTGAGACATAGTCCCAGATCCAGGTTGTTGATTTAGAATCCACCGAGTCGCCCCAACGGACGACCCCCCTACAAACGCCATCAGGCCACCCCGGCCGTCCCCAGTGCAGCCGACTACGGGACCACCGGCGCTGCCCGACCAGGTGCCCGTGCTGTCAGCGACAGTAGGTCGCATTGTTGGCCCATTCCACGGTCACACCCGATTTCGATAATCAACATATACTTTAGTCAATACACAAAATATAGAAAATGCTGCTAACTATTTCAGGATGCATGAAATCATATTCAACGGACGATGTACTGCATAAATCAAAGCGTCAAAGTCATCAAAATCCTCTGAAGACTCTTTTCTACTTTATTCTGTATTTTATATTTTATTGAGTCTAGGAATTACTTTGTAAAATCAATTATAGTAATACTGGCTTAGGGTTAAAATTATCCTCCTTTCTCAAAACCTAATTTTACCCTTTCATATTTTCGATTACAAATATTTCAAAAATATATTTCGAAAATATTCATTTTTCAAATGATTTTACAAATAACCAAAAACATGTTTGAAAACTGTTTTTACAAAAGAATTTTAAAATATATCTCCTGACAGAACTCCAAGCCGAGTTCGGCCCGAGTTCGGCCCGAACTCTGACCGAGTTCGGTCAGTTTGTATTCAAACTTCAGTTGCCTCCAAATCTGCGAGCAACATCTTTTTGCGAGATATTTGCATCCGAACTCTGCCCGAGTTCTGCCCGAGTTCGGTTGATGAAAACACCTATAAATAGAGAAGAACTTTTCACTTCAATACATCAATTCATTCTTCATCTTCTCTTCTCTATTATTCAAGTATTTTCTAAACGATCCAAGATTTTCAAATCTCACCTACACATCTCTTAGCCAAAAGCCAGTACTATCAGATTGATTTAGAAGTCTTTTGGTTATTCAGAGTTGTAAAGAGGTCGTCAAGTTTCAACAACAAATTCTTGTTGTGGAGCTGGTCGTGCGCTCGTCATCAAGCACGGTGTGTGTTAGAGTTGGTCGTGCACTCGTCAACAAGCACGGTGGTGTAAGAGTTGCAAGCACTCAGTTAAAGCTTGTGCCTTTAGTGGATTAACATCGAGCAAGAGTACTCGAGACTGGATTAGTCCTCTCAAAGGGATACCAGTATACATCGCTGTGTTACTGAGTTTGATTCTCCTTTCTTTACTTACTGCTCTTACATCATTGCCATAGTTTAAATTATTAATTGGTAAATTTTATTTTCGCTGCACACACGCACTCTATTCACCCCCCCTCTAGAGGTGCTCAACGGTCCTACAATTGGTATCAGAGCAGGTTATATTCTTATATAACATACCCTAGAGAGTATATATATGGCAGCCGTGAAATCTATATTCAACGGTGAAGGGCAATCCACAAATAGACCTCCCCTATTTGATGGAACAAACTATACATACTGGAAAACACGTATGACTTTCTTTCTAAAGTCTCTAGATTTTGATTTATGGTCAATAGTCATTGATGGGTATAAGAAACCATCACCTACTATGGTTGAAGGTATTCTTATGGAAAAGCTGCATGACAAGTACACCGATGCTGAAAAAGCAAAGGCTAGTCTTGATGCTCGAGCCATCAATGCACTATTCTGTGCAATTGACAAAACCGAGTTCAATAGAGTTTCTACCTGTAAGACGTCTCATGAAATTTGGAAACTCCTTGAGGTAACCCATGAAGGGACTTCCCAAGTCAAGGAATCCAAAATCAGTAGACTGACTCAGGAATATGAATCTTTTAAAATGAAACCTGGTGAGTCAATTACACAGATGTTTACTCGTTTCCTTGATATAACTAATCCCCTTCAATCTCTTGGTAAAGATTACAGCAACCATGAGAAAATCAGGAAAGTGCTGCGGGCTCTAACAAAGAACTGGAATCCAAAAGCCACAGCAATCATTGAAGGAAACGATCTCACCACGATGACTCTAGAAACACTGATGGGCAAATTGATGACTCATGAGCTCGACTTGCAAGACTTTGAAGAGGCCACACCAAAAGAAAAGACCATCGCCTTCAAAGCTCAAGCAAGAAAATCAATATACAACGACTCAGATGAAGAATCATCAAGTGGTGATGAACGTGCCTTACTTGTGAAGAACTTCAAAAAATATCTAAAGTTCACAAGCAGAAAGAAGAAAGACATCCAAGAAAGCAATGAAGACGAGACTATATGCTTCGGGTGCAAGAAATCAGGGCACATGAAGAAGGACTGTCCAGCTACCAAGAAGAGCAGTCCATATGATCGGTCAAGATCAAACAGAAGATCCACATCTGGCCGAAAGTATGCCAACACAAGCATCTTGCACGAGAGTGATGCCAGTGACTCAGAAGAAGAAGATAGACCCTACAGCAATGCAAATGTTTGTCTTATAGCATTCGAAAAGGTATCATCTAATCCTCTGTTTGATGATTTTACTTTTGATGAACTAGAGACTGCCTTTAGCGATTTACTTGAAGATCACAAAACTGTGCTCGACAAGTATAAGCAATCTCGAAAAGAGATTAAGGCACACACAGCCGAGATAGCTAGATTGTCTAATCTACTTGAAGACATTAAAGAGACATCTACTACCGGTAACACGGAAGAGATAGCCAAACTTAAAGTAGACTATCATGAGGCTATCCTCAACATTGAAAAGAAAGAAGAGGACTATGTCAAAATACACAAACTTTATGACATAGAGAAGAAGTTGCACCTTGTAACTGAACAAAGACTCCTTGATATGACTGCAAGATACGAAGAGTCTGTAGCGATTTCTAAAAAGTTAGAAATCAAGTTGGGCAAACAGGCAATACCTGTGACACAGCCCAAGATTAGTCCTAATGCAAAGCATACACCAAAAAGGACTAAACACAAGAAAGCACAAAGGAAACACGAACACTATTATGCTTTCACTTATAGGTTTTCCAAACAGAACAAGCCTGCAAACACAGTTTATTCCACTAAACTGACTTGCACATATTGTGGTACACACGGTCATATATCACAATACTGTATGGCAAGAAAGCTTGTTGATAACCATACTCTAGTTTGGAAACCTAAAGCTAATCTGAGTGGACCCTTCAGAAAATGGGTACCAAAGGATTCATCTACTTGTTTTGTAGGTGGACCCTCAACCCTCTCATGCTAGAAGCAAATGGATCCTCGATAGCGGATGTTCGCGACACATGACTGGTGATGCATCTTTATTCGCTACGCTATCGATGAAGAAAGAAGGATACGTCTCCTTCGGAAATAACTTGAGAGGTGATATTATTGGTAATGGTACTGTAGGTATTTCTCCTTATGCAATAATAAAGGATGTTTGTCTAGTAACTGAATTGAAACATAACCTATTGAGCATAAGTCATTTGGCAGATAATGGTTATGGTATCAATTTTGTGAAAGATAAATGTACCATATATGATATGTCATCTGGTGATCCCGTATATAAGGGGATTAGAGAAGACAATATTTATGTTTTCTTTTTGGAGAATACTAATAATGCAGGAAGGTGCCTAGTAGCCAATCAAGATGAAAGCTGGCTATGGCACATGAGACTAGGACATGCAAACATGGATACTATCTCACGTCTGAACACAAAGAAGTTGGTAAAAGGACTCCCAGAAATTCTATTCAAGAGAGACATGGTATGTGCCGACTGTGAAAAGAACAAAGCACATAGATCTTCTTTTAAATCCATCAACGCTGTAAGTACTTCGAGACCTTTGCAGTTGATTCATATGGATTTATTTGGTCCAAGTAGAGTCGCTAGTCTTGGCGGTAAACTCTATGCTTTTGTCATTGTTGATGATTTCTCTCGTTTTACATGGGTTTACTTTTTATCTAACAAAAGTGATGCTATTTTTGAATTTCAGATATTTTGTAAAAAGGTTCAAAACAAAAAAGGCTTCATGATTACTCGTATCCGAAGTGATCATGGTGGCGAATTCGAAAATACTGATTTCAAAAAGTTTTGTGATGATAGTGGATACTACCACGAATTTTCTTGTCCTAGAACTTCCCAACAGAATGGTGTTGTGGAGCGGAAGAACCGTACTCTAAGCGAAATGGCTAGAGTCATGCTTAATCAGCATAATCTTCCTAAATATTTTTGGGCAGAAGCTGTTAGTACAGCCTGTCATATTTTAAATAGGGTGTTAATTCGACCTATCTCGAAGAAAACACCATATGAGCTTTGGTTTGGAAGAATTCCAAACATTTCTTATTTTAAAGTTTTTGGTTGTCTCTGTTTCATCCTGAACACCAAGGATAACCTGGGTAAGTTCGACTCCAAAGCAGATGACGGGATATTTCTCGGATATGCTGCTAAGAGTAAGGGATATAGAATTTTTAATAAAAGATCTCTGATTGTTGAAGAAAGTATTAATGTTACCTTTGATGAGTTGAATAGTCATAGATCTAGCGACAGTGATGATGAAGATGCACCTACAAAAACAAAGAAGAGTTCTGAGAAAGATCCTACCAAAGAGGCAAGAACTGATAAAAGTTCCGAAGATGCAGGAACTGAGAAGAGCCTTGTGAAAGGTATGGCCCAAAGATTCGAATCATTGAGATTCAAACCAGATCATCCAGAAACTCTCATAATAGGTGATGTATCCAAAGGTGTAAGTACTCGTTCATCTCTTAGAGATTCTGAAGTAGCAGCTAATGTAGCATTTATTTCTCAAATAGAACCTAAGAATGTTGATGAGGCTTTTTCTGATGAATTTTGGATTTCTGCCATGCAAGAGGAACTTAATCAATTTGAAAGAAACCAAGTTTGGGAACTCGTTCCTAAACCTATTGGTCAATCGATAATTGGTACCAAATGGGTGTTCCGAAATAAACTTAGTGAAGATGGACAAGTTCTACGCAACAAAGCACGTCTAGTTGCACAAGGTTATAATCAAGAAGAAGGAATTGATTATGATGAGACCTATGCTCCTGTTGCTAGACTAGAAGCCATTTGCATATTTTACGCTTTTGCTTGTTTTAATGATTTCAAACTTTTTCAAATGGACGTGAAAAGCGCATTTCTAAATGGATTTTTGAAAGAAGAAGTTTTTGTGAAACAACCCCCTGGTTTTGAAGATTTTCAAAAACCTGATCACGTCTTCAAGCTTAAGAAAGCACTTTATGGACTCAAACAAGCACATCGTGCTTGGTATGAACGCCTAAGCGCCTTCTTACTTGATAATGGTTTTTCAAAGGACAAGATTGATACTACTCTTTTTATTAAATCTATGAATAATAATATACTTCTAGTATAAATTTATGTAGATGACATCATCTTTGGTTCTACTAATGAACAACTCTGTCAAGAATTTGCTAAGTGTATGCAGAGTGAATTTGAAATGAGCATGATGGGAGAGCTGAACTTCTTCCTAGGATTGCAAATCAAACAACACTCAAATGGAACATTCATCAACCAAGCCAAGTACACGAAGGACATACTGAAGAAGTACGACTTCGAGAATGTGAAGCCAATTGGGACTCCTATGGCTACATCTACAAAGCTTGATGCTGATGAAAGTGGCAAACCTGTTGATCAGCGTAAGTATCGAGGTATGATTGGTAGTTTATTATATTTAACTGCTAGTCGCCCTGATATTATGTTTAGTGTTTGCATATGTGCAGGATATCAGGCAAATCCTAAAGAATCACATCTTAGTGCCGTTAAGCGTATCTTCCGATACCTTAAAGGAACTTCTACAGTTGGCTTATGGTATCCCAAAACCAAATCCTTTGACCTTATAGGTTACTCGGATACGGATTTTGCTGGATGCAAAGTGGACCGTAAAAGTACCAGTGGCACATGTCATTTCTTGGGAAAGGCCTTAGTCTCTTGGTTTAGCAAGAAACAAAATTCAATAGCATTATCAACAACTGAGGCTAAATATATCGTCGCAGGACGTTGTTGTGCTCAAATTTTGTGGATGAAGCAAACCTTAGAGGACTACAATCTGCACTATACAAATGTTCCTATATATTGTGATAACACTAGTGCAATTAATTTGACTAAGAACCCTATCTGTCATTCACGCACAAAGCACATAGAAGTTAGACATCATTTTTTACGTGATCATCAACAACACGGGGATATTTTCTTAGAATTTATTGATACTGAACATCAACTAGCAGATATTTTCACTAAACTATTGGCTGAAGACCGTTTTAACATCTTGAGGCGTGAGCTCGGCATTCTTGAATTCTCGAACTCTTAAAACATATGGTAATTAAAACTGCATTTATAACTTGACAATTTATTATTTAATGAAAATTATTTTTGGGGACAAATTTACAAAGGGTATGTCTGTCACCACGGCTACGGTCGAAGCGAAGCGGTACTTAAGAGTTCCCCGGTGAACCACCGTTAGCTGGGATAACCCCTATAGTTAACCCAAAAATAGTAGCAGTTATTTAATAAATCAGTCAAATGTTACTTTTTACAGTCTTTATTTACCTGACTGCTTTGACTGTCTCGGGAATGCAAGTGGCCGAACTCGGCCCGAACTCGGACCGAGTTCGGACCGAATTCGGACCGAGTTCGGTCGGCGCTGTGATGGTTCCAGAACCGAACAGCCGGCCCTTGCACCTATTTATTTCATCCTTTCTTCCACTTTTTCTCCACACCAAAACGTGGAATACTTCCATCTCCTACTAAAAATTCTTCCTCCTCCTTCTTTGCAAGGAATCGACAAGTTCAGTGGGCGATCTTCTTCCTCATGGCTCCGAAACGTCAACGAGGAAATTCTTCTCAAGGTGCTTCCTCCTCATCCGACTACACTCCGGCAAGTCTCTTCAGTCCAGCCAAACCTAGAGATCCCGAGGAATATGATAGCACTTTGTTTCCCGACAAAGACTTCTCCGATCTCTGGTTTGATTCTTTCTCTTTTCGTCGTATTTGTGCTGGAGCCTTCGTCAATTTTACAACCTTCTTTGAATATGCTCCTGTTTTTGATCAACTTGGATTTCGTGACTTTTTCGAGGTCCAAGATAGTATTTACGACAATGCAGTCCGTATGTTTTACTGCAATTTGCAAGTAAAACAAAACGAAAATTTCTATTCTTGTATTGCTGGACAGGAATTAGAATTTAGCGCCACCGATATCAGTGAATATTTTCACATTCCTGATCTTGGTGATGCACTTGTTGACATCCACCATGTTCAATTCCCTGCCGATGTCACTTTAGCTTCTTTTAGGGAATTGATTTGTCACCCTATTCTTCCTTCCCGGAGAATCTTTTCTAGACATCTAAATCAAAAATTTTACGAGCTTCATCGTATGATTTTCTCGGCCCTTCTTCCGAAGAAAGGCTCTACCGATGAAGTTACATTTTTGGAACTTTCTGCTCTTTATCATATTCATTTTGGAATTCCTTTCTTCGTTCCAAAAACCATGATGTCTTGGATGCTCAGCTGCAAGAATGCAGGTAGGAACTTAGTCTTTCCTATGCACCTTGCTAGTATATTTCGACGTTTTGAGATTGATCTTGAAACGTGTGCCATTTCTTCTCCACATGTTGAGTTGACCCGCTCTCGTCGGTTTCCTCAACCTCCTGGTGCTGCTCCTGCTGTCCCAGCTGCTGATGCTGAGGCCCCTCCAGCTGATTCTCATCCTGCTCCGGCCCCTGTCCCAGGACTTGATCAGGCATTCTACCAGCGGTTTGATGATTTCGTTGCTGTATCCACGCAACGTTATCAGGACTCCGAGTTCCGGCATATTTCTCAGGCCCAGGTGCTGAGAAACAGTATTGCCGATCTCCACTACAGCCTGGTTCATGATCCCGTTCATCCACTCACTATCCTTCCACACCCTGCTTTCCCTGGTCCTCGTTTTACTGATGAGACTACTTTTCAGTACTTCGACCCGACCACTGCCTATTTCCCTCATGATCCTCCCGGTACGGACGACGCAGAGATGTGATGTGGATTCAGCCATAGGATAGTGGATTTAGTTTTGTTTAGTTTGATGCAGTTCATGTAGTACTTTTTACTTTCATGTCGAAACTGTTTTAGTTAGACATTTATCAGTTGTACTATTTTGCTTTCTAGTGGAAAACTTATGATACTTCAGTTTATTATGTGTTAGTTCATTGCATTCCACTTGTCTATGTTGTGATTACTTCTTATCTTTCACTTTGTCTTGTCTTTTCTATTGTTGGCTTCTTGATTTACGGGGGAGCCTATTCATTTTACTACTTGACAAAGGGGGAGAAAATGAGTATACCCAAAATCAAAAATCGCATTTTTTTTCAGGTATTTTGATATGTTATTTTATTTTTTTAAATATATTTTGGTATAGACTCAAGTTTGTCAATTATCAAAATGGGAGAGAATATTGGCCCATTCTACGGTCACACCCGATTTCGATAATCAACATATACTTTAGTCAATACACAAAATATAGAAAATGCTGCTAACTATTTCAGGATGCATGAAATTATATTCAACGGACGATGTACTGCATAAATCAAAGCGTCAAAGTCATCAAAATCCTCTGAAGACTCTTTTCTACTTTATTCTGTATTTTATATTTTATTGAGTCTAGGAATTACCTTGTAAAATCAATTATAGTAATACTGGCTTAGGGTTAAAATTATCCTCCTTTCTCAAAACCTACTTTTACCCTTTCATATTTTCGATTACAAATATTTCAAAAATATATTTCAAAAATATTCATTTTTCAAATAATTTTACAAATAACCAAAAACATGTTTGAAAACTGTTTTTACAAAAGAATTTTAAAATATATCTTCTGACAGAACTCCAAGCCGAGTTCGGCCCGAGTTCGGCCCGAGTTCGGCCCGAACTCTGACCGAGTTCGGTCAGTTTGTATTCAAACTTCAGTTGCCTCCAAATCTACGAGCAACGTCTTTTTGCGAGATATTTGCATCCGAACTCTGCCCGAGTTCTGCCCGAGTTCGGTTGATGAAAACACCTATAAATAGAGAAGAACTTTTCACTTCAATACATCAATTCATTCTTCATCTTCTCTTCTCTATTATTCAAGTGTTTTCAAAACGATCCAAGATTTTCAAATCTCACCTACACATCTCTTAGCCAAAAGCCAGTACTATCAGATTGATTTAGAAGTCTTTTGGTTATTCAGAGTTGTAAAGAGGTCGTCAAGTTTCAACAACAAATTCTTGTTGTGGAGCTAGTCGTGCGCTCGTCATCAAGCACGGTGTGTGTTGGAGTTGGTCGTGCACTCGTCAACAAGCACGGTGGTGTAAGAGTTGCAAGCACTCAGTTAAAGCTTGTGCCTTTAGTGGATTAACATCGAGCAAGAGTACTCGAGACTGGATTAGTCCTCTTAGAGGGATACCAGTATACATCGCTGTGTTACTGAGTTTGATTCTCCTTTCTTTACTTACTGCTCTTACATCATTGCCATAGTTTAAATTATTAATTGGTAAATTTTATTTCTGCTGCACACACGCACTCTATTCACCCCCCCTCTAGAGGTGCTCAACGGTCCTACACGCATCTGCGCCCGGATGCCTACCTTGATGCTGGCGCCGGCCTGAGCATCCGTCTGTACGTCCGCCCGTACGTCTGTCTACGTGCCCACCTGTGCGCCCACCTGGCCACCCACCTGCATACCCATCTGTGCGCCCACCTGCGCGCCTACTAGCACGCCCACCTTGCCGTCCTTTGTGTTGCTCTTCGCTCCGAACGAACCGCCGCCTCCGCCTGCTTGGCCGCTGATGCCCTCTTATTTGCCGCCCCCCAGCGGCCCACTCCCTCTACCGGCGTCGGGTCCCACAGTGGGGTCCCCTCGGGCTGGAATGCTAAACCCTAGCAGGGCTCATCGGTTCCATCTTATATATATATATATATATTCAACAAACGAGCTTTATTGATGTATCAGGCGTAAAATGTCGAAGCCTATACAAGTAAGTACGTCAAGAGTTAGAGGAAGCTCAAAAGCTGGGATCCAAAGATGAACCCCAAACAATAAAAAGGGACAGACGAACTAGAGCAGCATCTGCCAAAAAGTATCAGTCACATGAGAGCAACTCCTGCAGATACGAAGATACTGCCTGATGACTTTCCTGAGGAGCTGTTGGAGGTTGAATTGGTGACCGTCGTACCTAAATTTGTTTACGTTCTTCCATAGCGCCCAAATGCTGGCAGTTGCGACGGTCCGATGCCCATAAGAGGATCCCCAGCTGGTTAGGAGATCTTTGAAGCTGCCAGTGTTGGAGGCCTGGCCACATCGCTGTGCAAGATTGTACCAAAGTTGGCTAGTGGTGTTTCCATGAAGGAGGATGTGTTCTATTATTTTTGATTTAGAAGAGGTACAAAAATGGCACTTGGAAGATAGGTTGTAGCCGATAGAGATAAAGGCGTCGCTAGTCGATAACTTTCGTCGATATGCTCTCCATATGAGGATCGACTATTTGACTGGGTAGCAGGAGTGCCAGAACGGAGCGATCAGCAGGGCAGGTGGATCTGGGTATCTGGCCTTCGACTTGGCAGAGGCTATCGTGAAGGAGCCATCGAGCGTGAAGGACCACCAAAAGTAGTCAGCGGTCTCGGTGATAAATGGTTCGGCAAGGTGACGACCGTGAAGGATCCGTCGCTAGGAGGCAGATGATCGGTTGTTAGCGATGGCAGTCGCTGGGTGAGAATGTAGAAAATATCTGGCCTTCATGAACCTCGTCCATATAGATTTGTCAGTACGTAGCTTCCACCATAACTTTATAGAACATCCATCGATGATGTGTACAAGTTTGGAAAAGCCAAGCCCTCCTACATTAGTAGGTTTGGCCATGGAGTCCCAACTGGCCCAGTGGTGCTTATTCTTGCCGTCGATGTGACCCAGAAGAAGTTGGCAAAAAGGGACTCGATCTCATCATGGACTTTCTTGGGGGTAGCACACAGCGAGGGTGTACATAGGGATTGAAGAGAGGACATGCTTGATCAGGATCAGTTTGCCTCCCGGAGATATGGTCGCGTTATGCCAACCTTCAATTTTTCTTTTGATTTTGTTCACCAATCCCTCGAAGATACCGGAGTTGGATTTACCGTGCACCAGCGGGTATCCCAAGTTGGTGAGGGGGTAAGCGATGGTGAAGGATGTTATGGTTGTAAGGTTGGACGAATGATTCCTGTCAGCGTTATGGTGGGTGTAGATGACACTTTTTTCAGTGTTTATGCGTTGGCCATAGCATCTGGTATATTTGTCAAGAGTGTCGCAAATCACCTCTACCGACCCGATGTCTCCGAAAGAAAAGATGAGGATGTCATCAACATAGGCCAAGTGAGTGATAAGAGGGCATCCCATTATGGTGTGATAGTGACAGAATTCGAGGGTGTTCGCCATGTTGTTAAGGTTTCTGCTAAGCGCTTTTGCTGCGATGATGAAGATGGTGGCGGATAAAGGATCTCCCTGATGCACTCCACGACTGGATTTGAAAAAGCCGTCAGATTGTCTGTTGATGAAAGTGGAGAACTAAGAGTTGTTGACGGACCTGAAGATAATGTCAATCCAAGTTTTCGCAAATTCGAAGGCTCTAAATACCCAAATCATGAATTGCCAGTCCAGATGATCGTATACTTTTTTTATGTCTAGTTTGATGGCAACGCTACCTCCCCTGGACGGGAATTTCATGCAGGTGATCATCTCCTAAGCGAGTAAGATGTTATCGGTGATGTTACGCCCGGAGACGAAGCCGCTCTGCTCCTCGGAGATGATCTTGGGGAGAAGATTGGACATACGAGTCGCGGTGATCTTGGAGATGATTTTGTTGGTGAAGGTGCACAGGTTGATCGGTCTGAAGACTTTGAATGTCTTCGGGTTATCTTTTTTAGGGATCAGGATAAGGTTGGTCCGGGAGATGGCTTTGGGGTAGATGGCTCCGGCGAAAAAAGCTACTGCGACGTCGTGAAGGTCAGATCCAATAATCTTCCAACAGGAGCGAAAGAAATCTTGAGAGAAACCGTCAAGTCCGGGGGTGTTGTGCTCGTCAAGGGACCAGACCGCTGACTTGACCTCCTCCGGAGATGGGGGGTCAGTAGCATGGCATTATCCTGCTCGCTAATCAGGCTGGGGACCATCACCAGGAATGCCTCGTCCTTTACTACGGCCGTTTTGAGATTGTTGTAGAAGTTCGCAGCCGCCTTGTTGATGTTGTTCTGCTCTCTGAGAATGGTGCCATTGTCGTTTGAGATTTGGTGAAGGTTGAGTTGATTTCTGCAGCCCTTGACACAAGCGTGAAAGAATCCGGAGTTTATGTCACCCTCGGAGTCCCAAGACAATCTGGCATTTTTCTTCCATAATTTTGTCTCAACCTTAAGCCTGGACTTGAGAATCGCTTTGGTGAGGTTCAGGACGGCACGAGCTTCTGGCGACCTGTTGGCAGCGAACAAGATCTCAGTACGTGTGACATCATCTTCTGCGTTCTTGATAGCTTGGAAAATATTATCGAAGGCAAGTCTGCTCCAGGCTGATAATGTGCCTTTGGCGGCTTTTAGTCTGGCTGCAACGCGGATGAGGGGGTCCGAAGTGTTAATGGATCCCAATACGAAAAATTGCTTTACAACCACTTCTGCTTTCACCTCTTAGCTCACGAACCCTGTTAGGAGCTTCCTTTTATTTCTTGTGTCTGAATCCCGCATTCGAACAACACCAACTACGGACCATCACCATCCCAGATTTATTTTTCTTTACCTCGTTCTTTCTAATATTGAACCATATGCTTTAGAATATATCCGGTAGAATGTCTCTACTTCTTCAATAAAGTTGAACTGTAGGCCAACAATATCTTCTTCTAAGAGTTGTTTTGGATCTTTGTTAATGTTGGCAGACTGCAATATTTTTTTTATCGTTGCTGCATCGAAATCAAATGGAGATTCACCGTCGTCCCTAAGAACAGAATAAAACAAAATAAATATGAAAAATAAATGTAAAAATATAATACATTTCTTAAATCCATTAGAAAGGGTGATACTAAATAACATTTCGTTGTTTGTGTTGATGTCATCGTCATCGTTATGATATATTCTTTCGTTGTTTTCTTCATCTTGTTCTTTACTGTCTCCTAAGTTAACAGCTTCCAAACTTTGCTTATCATCCAAATCATCTGACAGTTCTCTTGAAAGAAAGCTTTCTTCATCGACTAAATCTTCCATACGACGATCAGTTTCTCTATGTGATGTCGCTATTGAAGAAAATAGAGTGCGTTAGAAACCAGCAGAAGAAACGAAGGACAAGAAACAATACAAGAAGAAAGAGTAATACTATCCGTACCTCCAAATTGTCTCTCTAATATATAGCCCTCCCATCTGATGTGGCATGTTAAATAATATTGTGTGTCATCTGACATGACTGATGACATGGCAAATTTTAATCCAAAAAGTTAACTACCTAATTTTCTTCATAATAATTTAACGTAAATATCAATGTTAATTTAATATTAATATTAATTTATGTTAATATTAATATTAATGTTAATGTTAATATTAATATTAATATTATTGTTAATGTTAACGATAATATTAATTTTAATGTTAATATTAATGTTAATGTTAATATTAATTTTAATGTTAATTTTTATTTTTAGTTTTATTTTAAAAAAATTTGCCACGTCAGCTGCCACGTAAGGAGGGACAGTTTGAAAGTACAATTTCGAGGTACAAATGACATTATTCAAAAAGAAACAACTTCCAACAAGGCAACAACATGACCTTTTCGTCTTCCTTGTACCTCCGCCATGTGGCCCTCTTTTGATGGCTAATGAAAATCTTAAGTGATTCTAGAAGCAAGCATAATTTTAAGGAAACAACTTCCAACAACACACCTTTCTCGTCTTCTGGGTACATGTATTATTAAATTGTGTAGCTAATAACGCATGAGGAAGCATGCAGCAGCATTCTCCACGTGGCCCTCTTCTGTAGGATAACGCATGCAGCAGCAATGCTAAACAACCCAATTGTCTTGTTATGTGTTGTGTATCCTATGTGGCATGTGGCATAAGACAATATCTTGTATAGGCGGCAAGATTATATTCACAAATGACAATAAGTTTAAAAAATCTCCAAAGCAAAAAAGTATTGAGAAGACAATACAAAGTAATTTTTTACAACTTCCAAGACAACTTTTACTCTTCTAATGAAATGTTATCACTATTTATTATTAAATTGTGTAGGACAACGCATGCAGCAGCATTTAATGCTACGGGATCTGTTGTGTAATTATTTCTAATGATATGGTATTAGTGAACACAATCTATGAGAGAGAACCCGAGAGAGAGAGATAGAGAGTATGGGAGATGGGATAAAGAGAAAGGATCAAGCCCGACTATATTTTAAACTTAAAATTCAATTTTTTATTTTATTACTAATAACTAGTTCGCACGTACGAGTTTTGACGAACACTAACCGAGCCCGAGCAACGTGACATCAGCTAGATTTCTAATACTGTGGCATTCCTGTTAATTTAAAATTTACAATATTATTGAAACTAATATTAATACTAAAATTTAAAATAGTTTTTGATTTAACATTTACTTCAAACTAGTTAAAAGTTAAAATTGCATTCTTTTTTATTTAAAATGTAATTGGAACTACAATTAATATTAAAATTTGCTTGACCCATAGTTTAAACCGTATTTCACTGCTTCTTGCTTAAGTTTATGCACCCAAAGAACTTGATTATTCAAGTCGAATGCGTGCACAGCACGTTCCCTCGATGCAAGGCTTGACGTAGCCCTTACTTATTATGTCATTGCACGAACACGTTAGAAAAGAGTTTTGTTGGGCTATCGAAGTTATAGCAAGAACCATCCCGTGTCACATGCATTTGTTAAGCAGTGAAAGGGTGTGAAGGCCACTGGCAATGTCAAGCCATCACGGACTATAGCTGGGTTAGACGGCGGCCATTTTGCGGCGGGCCGAATCGGTCCCTTGGCGTAGAAATGGATTGGTTGAAGGAGCAATACACAAGAATAGACTACCATGAGGCAGAGTTTTCACCATCGACTTGATTTCAGGGACAGCACCAGTATCGGAGAGAGTCTACAGGATGGCACCTTCAAAGTTGGAAATCTTGTACAAGATGATTGAAGAACTCAGAACCAAGGGATTCATTCGTGCTAGTGGATCGCCTTGGGGAACACCAATGCTTCTTGTGAAGAAGAAGGATGGTACATCAAGATTATGTATTGATTATCGTACGTTGATGACTTATTTGAGCAGCTCAAGGTAGCGGTTGTATTCTCGAATATTGACTTGCGGTCAGGGTACCATCAGATCAGAGTCAGAGAGTAAGACATCCCGAAGATAGCATTCAGACCGAGGTATGGACATTGGGAGTTCCTTGTTATGCCATTTGGAGCGACCAATGTGCCAGCCGTATTCATGGACCTCATAAATCATATCTTCGTGCCCTATTTGGATCAGTTCGTGATAGTGTTCATAGACGACATCTTAGTCTATAGCAAGAGTGAGGCAGACCATTAGCAGCATCTTCGTGTAGTTCTTTATATACTCAGGGAACACTAGTTGTACGTGAAGTTCAGTAAGTACAAGTTTTGGCTGGATCGTATCTCGTACTTAGGTCACATCATCACCAGAGGGTGGAGTGGAAGTGGACCCCCAGAAGATAGAGGCCATAGAGACATGGCCAGTACCTAGCACTGGCGCAGAAGTTCGGAGTTTCCTTTGATTCTACACTATTATAAAAAGCATTCATTTACTTCACATATTGATTTTGAAATAGAGGGACGAGGCGAAGGAGGTCAGCCACTCGCCTTAGACTTGCTTCAAGTGAGCGACTGGTTGGCTGTGCTAACGTCGCCTACGCGATCACCTGCAACCGTATAAGCAACTGATTAGAACGTTGTGTAATTCAAGGAATTTCGTTATGAATGAGAAGCTCGAATACGCAAGTCACGAAAATCTATTGGAAACATTCACGAAAAACGCATTCACGAAAACCAAAGCCAAATCCAAATCAAGTACGGCATGAATATCAGAGCAACGGGAGGTCTCTTCCGACTTAGTCGCAGAGCCAATCCTTGAGACGCAACCCGCTGAATATGGAACTTGGTTCCAAAGAAGCCATTCCATAACGTGGAATGGATCTTAATTCAACTGTTCCCGTTCGATCGACTCGGCCGATTTCGACCTATCGGTCCCGACCGAATCGGTAGCAATATTGTTCTTCTCTCGCACACCCCGTGGACGGAAACGGGGGACGATGTAGGGACGGAGCACTACAACAATCTCAAAGCTCGTCATATAAAGTATGACTTGGGCGATAAAAACACTGTACCATGTACCGAGTTTGTGCTACAACTTGGTTTCGGTAGGGAGGCTGGCAGATGATGGCATTCCCTGTCTGTTTGGGGACAAAGATGCAAGAGTTAGGTTGGCCAAAGGTAAGCTTTGAGTCGATTGGAATCTATGAATCGAATCGATGCAAAGGATAAGTCTCGTTTGAGCAAGTGCTAATTTTAGTTGATCTGGTGTGCAGACTATGCTTTTACGCTGGATGATAAGAGGTCGACATTTTACTTTATTCTGTAAAGTGTCCGTAAAACCAAATCGTCGCCTTGCAACAGAGTGTGGCATGGGCGCGATAGGCCAAATCAACCGAGTAGTTCAAATGAGTGAATTATGTATGGTATTTATGGTGCATATCATTAGGACGAGTTGCGACCGTCCAGTGTTGTGATAAGCTATGATATCGGTAAGTTTGGGATCCTTCGGATATTGGGCTAGCAATCCATATCGAAGAGATCATAGGGTTACACATAAGGATGCCAAAGATGCATTATGGTGCAAAATATCGTGACCTTCATATAGATAGGGCCGATGGGCTGTGATTAGCGCTGGGTGCAGGCGCAGGGCCTGCCACCCTTATGCATATGTTTAAGTTTACGGTTGGTTGGATGAGTGAAATGATATTATTTTTTATGTAAAGTTCTAACCTTGCAGGCTAGGCGAAATAGGACAGAGATGAGCACGATCACTATATTTATGTTAAGATTATGTCTAACTGTATCTGTCGTAGGGACACGGTAGTAGACAAGTTCAGGATATGTTCGGCTCGAAGCGGGGCTCGACTTGGACGTACCGAGGCATGGAGTCCTTAGCGTTCAAGAGGAGTTACCGCATTGGCGTTCGGACTTACAATATGTAGATTTTTAGCCGAAGACTACTTGTTGGCTATAAAGAGGCATAATATATGGAACAATGTAATCCTTTGTGAGCTAGAGAGATCATGAGCATTATAGCCAACTGGCATGTTAAGTTGGGCTATTCAGAGACACTGTAACCATCAATTCATTATCAATAAAAGGGATTCTTGTTGTATACTATGTTTTCCTTCCGCTGCTTATGTTATCAATTTGAGCTATAAACACTATTGTAAATCTGTTATCTTGTCTTGCACGAGTACAACTCCAGGCTCGTGCGACATCACGCCCCAGCGAGGACGATGATTCGGGTGAAATCTAGCGAGGGCGAGTGATTTCTCGGATCGGGGCATGACAAAGGGTTCCCAACAGTAGACTCATCCAAGTCAATGTGGACTCCTATGGCAACAAAGACAAAACTTGATAATGATGAAAATGGTATCTCGGTCGACATTCGTGAGTATCGAGGTATGATCGAGAAAATTTAACAGTAGCATTAATATTAAATCTACATTGGCTTTTCTGTTAATTTAAAATTTATAATATAATTGAAACTAATATTACAAAAATTCTATTTGGCTCCCAAAAAATTTGGGTGATACCATCTTCCATTATGTGGCATATGACATGGTTGCTAACATGACAGCTGACATGGCAAAATTTAACAATAAAATTAATATTAAAATTAAAATTAATATTAAATAAATAATTTAATATTAAATTAACATTAATTAATATTAATATTAATATTAACATTAATATTAACATTAATATTAATATTAATATTAATATTAACATTAACATTAGCATTAACATTAACATTAACATTAATATTAATATTGACATTAACATTAACATTAACATTAAAAAAATGGGTAATTAATTTTTGGGGTTAAAATTTGCCATGTCAGCTGTTATGTCATCTGCCATGTCAGATGCCACATAATGGGAGATCGCATCACCCAAATATGTTGGGAGCCCAAATGACTAATTGCTAATATTAATACAGTGGCATTATCGTTATTTCCTAATAGATTCGTGCCTTGTTCGGTCACACCCCTCCACGAGCGGGTTACACCCCCGAAACGAGGGGTTAAATAGCCTTTTCCAAAAAAAAAACCCATCCGACTAGAGAGAAACAAAGGAGAGAAGAAGAAGAACAGTCGCAATGGAAAGAAGCAAGAGCAAGATCAACTACAGCGGATGGGCCGTCATCCCTACCGAGATTCTCTCGATGATACTGGTACTGTCGGGGATGCCGGCGGACGAGGTAATATGCAATGTGGCCCCAGTTTGCCGTTCGTGGTGGAAGGCGCTCAACGTTCCCTTAGACTATTGGTCTAACATCGACTTGGTACAGTAGTGCCGGAGGACCCAGCAAACCGCTGAGATTAGTTGGACCGTAAAGAAGCTCGTGGCTCGCAGTGGAAGATATCTACGGTCCTTCTCTGCATACAAGCTCGACGAAGCAGCCTTCCGTTTTGCATGTTTAAGGCCTGTGCAAAATTTTATTTCGTCTTATTCTAATACTTTATTTTTTAATTATAAAATTTTACGTATACTTTTGTTAATTTCTATTGATGTTTTTCCATTTTTATAATACAGTAGGAAATTTCTAAGGGTGCTGCGCATTCCGAAGTACGACGTGAGTGATGAAACTTTCGTGAGACACTTGGAGTTTCTCTCGGTGCTGGAAGAACTCAACATTAGCTACTGCCTCTATATCACGTCGACTGAAATATTTTCTGCCGAAAAGTATTGCCACCGTCTGGTCAAGCTGAGGAGGAACATGCCCCCTCCATATTTCATGTTCAGGAACAGATTCGTGCTGAACACGCAAAACGAGATGGAGGGAAAGGCCGTGGCTGATTCGATGTCGCGTCTCGAACACCTACAGATGGGATTCGGCATGTTCAATGGAGACACGCTGTGATCTATCATATGCAACTGCAAGGGTCTTCGCGTGCTCAACATACGTGGGTGTTTCAACGTGCACTTCGACGAGACCTCAGGAAAATTTTTGATTTAATACAGACATTTAAACGACCCTTTGATGATGTAATCCCAGGGGAACCTGGATACGAGATGTATAGTGATTTAGATATCATCAATCATTCCTGGGGTGAATGGTAAAAACATTAGCATTCATGCATTTCTTTATATTTTTCACTAGTCTACATATACGTACTTTGTACGTATTTTAATTAGAATATTATAAAGTCAGTTGTCATCTTTTCGTCTTTTTCATATGACTATTTATATGTCAAGAGATTTGAAGTACAATTTTTTTTAATTTTTATTTTCTATTGAGACTAATAACCTTTAGAAAATGGTAATGAAAAATAAAATTTATTACCATTGGAACATAATGTTATATGAAAAAATGAAACTTGCATGCAAACTTTATTCCTTTGACCCTTAAACATAAATGACATGTAAGTTGACATAATAACATCATATTTATAAATACTCAAGGGTATTTTAGGAATTCAAAAGTTTCACCACCAACTTTTCTTATTATATAATAGAATAGAAGAATAGATAGATATAAAAACGTATAATATAAATTTTATCCAACTATAGTTAAATACGCTTCTAACTCATTTGGTTAAGGTGCAAGGTATTTTTTTCTGAGTTCGATTCTCCATTTTGACAAAATTTTACTTTTGTCAATAATTTTGTACATGATTAATTTTTTTAAAATAAAATGGACTGTGATATAATGACGCCTAAGACGGCTCACTTCTCAGCCGTTTTGAAACCTCATTATATAGTGGATGATATGATATCAGTATCTTAACATTAATACAACATCTCAGTGTAATCATATCCAAGAGATTTCGACATTTTCTACTACAGATTTTACCTTCTTCAAGATGAATTCTGGCGGTGCAAATTCCACTCATATTAGTGGTATCAGTGCCATTCACCATAATTAATGGTGATCGATACGAAAATATTCGTTTCTTTTTCACAACCCTTTAAAATCTATTTATATAGCCAAACAGCCAAACTATTCATCTTCACCAGCCTTCAAAACCAATTTATATAAATTCAAAACAAAACTAAACAGCTAAACTATTTAAAATTCACAACCCTACAGAATAGTCTCAAATGTACTATTCTCCGTCCTAAATGTACCATTCTCCATCCTAATGTACCATTCTTCGTCCTAAATGTACCATTCTCCGTCCTAAATGTATCATTCTTCGTCCTAAATTTACCATTCTCCGTCCTACATGTACCATTCTCCGTCATATATTTACCATTCTCTGTGTTAGAGGAACGGAGAATAGCCATTACCCGTCCCAAATTGTTCCATACTACGTTAAAAGCATATAATAGCACCCAAGAAATGCTAACAATAGAAAAATTATATAGAACCCACACACCAAACTCGAACTAGGCCTTCCATGTAAAAGCCAAACAGCACAACCAACTAAGCTTGGAATAAGAAGAGTTACTGGAGGTCATTGAATATCTCCAACTTCTAATAAGGAATAAAAAATTGAATATCCCCAACTTCCAATAAGGAATAAGAAGAGTCGGTTAGGAACGTGTATATATATACATAGGGGTCCCCATTTATTTGAGTAGGTTGCATATTTAACATAGCTCCAAAAAGATCATCTGGTTGGGAACCATGTTCAGAGTCTACTTCCAGTCGTCGCCGAGCCTCTCCGTATGGAGCAACCTCTGTGCTGCCTCCGACCCATGACTGGCTGGCAGACACTGCAGACTTTCTGACCTCCTGCGGGTTGTCAATAGAGGTCATCGCTCGACCTCTTCATCCGGCGCCCAACTTTGACCTGTTGTCGATCACTCCGGAGGAACGGGATTCTCTGGAGAAGAAGGAAGGGTTGCGTTGCTTATTCCATAGGTGGGTGTGTGCACCTGCAGGACTTTACGGAGATCCTCCGCGAGGCTAGTGAGGGGTAGACCCCTAATTTTTCTTTTTTTTTAGTTTTTTACATTTTTTCCTCCTCTTGTATCCTTCGCCGGAGAATGTTCCGGCGACGAAGCTGGGATTTAATGCAACATAATATTTTGTTAACTCAATTTGGTTTCGGCTACAAACGACTAACTATTTTATCTATTTTTTGATTAACAAATCTTGTTACGTCAAATCCATATATCAGCGACGATATCCCCATCAATGACTTGTTACGTCATTGAATTGATTATGCTACCAGCGTCAATCTTGTCGTCAAATACCTCTTAAATATGATTACAAAGTAAACTAGAGGACAACTTTGATGGTTTCTATTTTACTCTTTTCAAGTACATAGTCTTTTTACCAAGTCGTCAAACGTGAAATATTTGGGATGGCAAAAATACGAGTATATAACGGCTCAATACAAAAAAATGCGTTCAAAAATTTAATCAAATATTCAAAAAATGGAAATGTTGAGATTAGAAACTTCACATTCTTAAATATGTTGTCAAAAACAAAATAGAATGTTCATTCTCCATTTTAATTTAAACGGAGAATAACATTCCCAGTGTTAAAGACACATTAGAATGTTCATTCTCCGTTTTAATTTAAACGGAGAATGATATTCTCCGTTTTATTTGAAACGAAGAATGATATTCTCCGTGTTGAATTACACGGAGAATGTCGTTCCCAATATCAAAATGATTGAGAATGCTATTTCCCGTTTAATTTGAAACGGAGAATGACATTCTCCTTGTTAAATTACAATGGTCCAGATTTGGGATGTATCGATACATCCGTTTTTTGTGCCAAATTTTTCAATAATTTATACGGAACATGAGGATATATACTAGTAGTAATAGTAATAAATTTAATTTGGAAAGTAGTTTTTAAAATTAGGGTCTCAAAATCCCAAAGGTTTATGTAGTCATTTCACATGGATATATACTAGTAATAATAGTAATAAATATAATTTTGGAAAGTAATTTTTAAAATTTAATAGTAATAAATTTGACCATCTTATACTAGTAATAATAGTAATAAATTTAATTTAAGACTCAAAACTATTCTAATTTTTCCACTTCCCAAGGTCATATAAAGACGGTCGAATTTTTTCTCTTCTTCTCTCAAACCCTCTTCGTTCTCCCAAACCCTCTCCTAAAGCCTCTTCTAATCAAAATACCGCCGAAGAAACAACGACCGTCTCCGAAGGAGAAGAATCCACAAAGGGATGCGATACAGGCCCGAAGGACAGAACTTGCAAGGGCGGCAAAAACCAAGATTATGGTCGCTAGGACAGAGGCCGAAAGGACAGAGGCAGAAGCAGCAGCTGCAGCAGCGACGATGAAAGCGGAGGCGGCAGCCAAGCCACCTGCAAAAAAGGCTAAAAAAAATTATTGCTCGACAAAGACCGAAAAATCTATCTTCGATACAGAGTCGTCGAAAGACTCAACTTATGAAGATCGAAGGCGTACTCAAGCGAAGGCTAAGGTGGCAACGGATACAGAGTCATCATTATACTCTGAGGATTTTGAATCCTCATCAGAAGAAGAAAATGAAGAGGAAGAGCAATCATCAAATAAGTCCCAGGATGAAGAGGAGGTAAAAATTTTAAAGACTCTAAATCTAAGAAGATTTACAATAAATATTTCAAGAAAAAGGTTGTTATGCCTAAAAGATCAATTAAGATGGATGATGTCGAAGATGAAGCTTTCCTGGATATATTAAAATTCTATCAATTAGAGAAACTGAACAAATCCTATCTTGAGAAAATCTCTCAAACAATAACAAGAGAATTTTACTCAAATCTTTCGGCTGAAATTAAAAAAAAATAAGAGGATCAACAACTGGTATTTCTGAGAGGAAAACTGATTAGGGTAAATGCTGTTGTTATCAACGAATTTTATGGATTTGATCCAGTTCCTGAGTTTGATATGAAAGATATTGATAATATTTCCATGAGGGATGCAATTCATGAGATTACAGGTGTATCAGTGGGTGCCATGACCCCTCAAAATGTATACAAAGATCAGTTAAAAACTTTGTATAAATTGTTGCATGCCTACGTATCTCAAACACTCAACCCTACTGGACATGAGTTTTCCAACCATCCCGAGAGAGTAAAATTTCTTTATTTTATAGGGAAGAAAAAAAGATGGATATAGGTTCCTACATGTTCAGTTGAATGATGCATCTCGTGGAAAAACCAACTGCAAGGATAGCTCTCCCTTTTGGTGGATTTGTATGCTCGATGGCTAGTAAACATTCTGTCCCAAGCTTTACAGGGGATGTTTATATGAAAAACAAAGGCCCCATGAGAAAATTAACCTTCACTCGAATGTTTGGAAAATGGGCAGCAGCTACAAGCAAACCATCAACATCTGGAAAACCATCAACTTATGGAATCAAAAACACTAAGGACAGGGTTGATGATCTATACAATTTTGTTGCTGCAAACTTTGAGAATGTCTTCAAAGAGACTATATCCGACAACCAGAAATTGATTCTGGAAAAGATTAACCAGATAGAGGTTGAATTTGTTGACCAAGAATAAAATTTTCCTTCCCTTGTGAAGAAGGTAAATGGGGCTAGCCCAAACTCTTATGTAAAAATACACATTATGCACATTGACACTTTAATGCTAGCCATCACTTTGATACTTCTATTTATGTTACTGGATGTCATTTCTACGTATACCGTGAGTCCATACTGACTATAATTTTTTTATTCCGTCCTTCAAGGTATAGGTGAAGGATATTTTGAGGAGGACGAAGAAGAAAAAAAAAGATGAAGAAGAAGATGGAGATGGCTATGAAGATTCATCTTTTGAGTTTTGAAGCTTTTATTTCAATTTGGAAGTAATATTTGAATTATAATATGGTTCTGAATATTTGTTGGTCTTGGCGATGTAACTAAATTTTGTTTTTGAAATATTGTAAGACTAAACTTTTCGCTTGTACTAAATGCATAGTTCATAATTTGTTTGGAAAATGTAATATGGTCTTGAATTTATAGTAGGTCTGATATTTATTTGTATTATTGTATTGTAAATTATGCAGGTTCTATGTTGAATTACTAACGTGGATTGGGCAGATTACTGTAACGTGGAATATACAGTTTATTGGACTTGGAATAAAGTATACTTAATTTGATTATGATTTTTTGGTTGAAGCATTTATTTGATTTGCAGTTGGCCTTCACAGTTAATATTGATATTTTTGTGTATTCCTTTGATTTGCAGATGCCCTTTATAGATTTTATGAGTCCTGGGTGCATTCCTAGGGTTTACAGATGGCCTTATTACAGATGCATTTCTAGGATCACTAAAACTTTATTTGATTTTAATGTGTTTTGCTTTCTGTAAAAAATATTACATCGATGCCATCAGTATGAATTCGATGCCAGTTTAATGCTAATATAATCCTGCATGTTCATCCCTTGTTATTGCTGAGTTAAAATTATAATCCTGCATGTTCATCCCTTGTTATTGTTGAAGCAAAATTGTAATCCTACCGGTTCATCCTTTGTTATTGCCATCAGTATGAATTCGATGCCAATGTAATATAAGTTGGATAGTAGGTTAATTATATTCAAACACTCGCAAGAAATTTTGTGCAGCCATACAGTGGAAGCCTGATAAAATGATATTCAGATTTTCTTGAACATAATTTAATATTAAATGAATATACTTTGGTAAATGATATTAAAAATACTGTAAATATTTGGTGAAAAAAATATGAGATACTTGAACATTTCCAATCCTAAATGTACCATACTTTGTTAAAAGCATAGAGAGTGTCCATTCTCTGTTTTAAAAGAACGGAGAATGGTCATTCTCTATGTTAAAGGAACGTAGAATGGCCATTCTCCTTGAGAATGGTCATTCTCCGTGTTAAAAGCAAAGAGAATGGCCATTCTCCGTCCATTCTACATGTTAAAAGCAAAGAGAATGGTCATTCTTCGTGTTAAAAGCAAAGAGAATGGCCATTCTCCGTCCAAAAAAAATATTCTCTTCGAAAATATTATCATTAGAAAAGTAAAAAATATTTCGTCCGATCAATACAAACTTTTTTTTAAATATGTGAGCAGATGATCCGCCCGACCTCAGAAGCAGGTTTCCTCAGTTCACCACCGCCACCGTGACATGTAGCTTTATTAACAAAATATTAAATTATTAGATGAAAAATAAGATTTCTGACAATGGCATGGACAGTAAAATTAGAGCGGCACTGCTGGTACTTCTCCTTGTTCGAGGAGGTCTCGACGACGTCCGACGTGAACTGGACCGATTCTTCTCGGCACAGCTGGTACTCCTCGTTGTTCTAGGAGGGCTCGATGATGTTCGACGCGATCCGGACCGATTCTTATTTCCTTCTTCATCTCCGTTTCTCTTTCCACCACCAACAGCACCACCACCACCACCACCACCACGGCCTGTAACCAAAAAAATTACAAAATTTATACGTTGATGTACAAAGTATTAAATTGGATGGACGAAAGAGAGAGTAAATATGAGTTAATTTAGGGTGTTCATTGAAAAAATTAAAGTGAAGAATGACCTGCTAAAGCAAGTTACCAACAGGTCAAAAGTCTAAATCAGAATTAAATGATGTTTATACTCTATTATTCAATCCGAACCATTGGATCAACATCCAACGGTCCAGATTTCGGATGTATCGATACATCCTTTTCCAGGGGATGTATTGTAGAACGACCCATATATATATTATATTTTTTTCTCCATATATATTTTATATATATATATATAAATATATATATATATAGAGAGAGAGAGATGTCATCCTCACTAGCAATATATATATATATATATATATATATAGAGAGAGAGAGAGAGATGTCATCCTCACTAGCAATGCATAATGCAGGTCCTCTATCTAGTCCCTCACTAGAATTCTTCTTGAAAACGACACAAGCACAAGTCTGTTGGAAACTATTGGATGCACATAAAGTTATTAGCTCTATACTCAATCTCTCGAGCCCTTAGTTGCATATGTTGGAATCATTACCTAGAAATTTACTTTTCCTATCTTCTTCAAGGCCGTAAATGATACTTCACACTCCTCATATGTTCCTTCTCCATCCTACTGTCCTTAGACATACTCATGGTGTACTTAAAAAATAACAATCCCCGGTTCCCTCACTCTAATTCTCTAATGCTCCCTAAGTATGAAAAACAACAGTAAAACTTACTAACTAATCCATTTGAGAGACTTAACAGTAGTATATTAGACCATGGCAAAACTATTTACAGCAATCGAAAGAACTATACTCTTATGAGTTTACTCACAAGGAGAGTTTTAATCCTAGAGGTGTGCATGTACAAGGCAAAACTACCCTACTATTTCATTCAGTTAAGTATTGACATTTCTAGAACACTAAGGAGGAAGAAGAATAGAAGCTCACAGGGAGACGAGACAATATTAGAGTGCATCGACCCTGGTACGCTACGCCGTGGGGGCGTAGAGAAATTGACGTTGGGAATGGTACTCACGATGAGGCGACGCACAGTGGAGGCTTTCCGTCGGCCTTGTCCTGCTGTGGCAATGTCGACGAGAGTAGCTTCGGGGTGTCGCCGTTTGGGAGGTCGGCACCGCCTCTGCCAAGGTAAAGCGCAGCGGTTGGCCTTGTTCGTTGGCGCTGTTCGGCCAACGTCGTCAACGAACTACCACACGAGAGGAGGAAAAAGAGATGTGTAATATTCGTAGGTGGAGGCCAAAATAATATGGAGGCTAGGGTTTAGATGTTAAAGGAAATGAAGAAGTGAGTATATATATAGGAAGAAGGGATTAGGTTTTAGAGAAACCGGTGGACTCGGTCGAGCTGTCAGGCTCACGTGCCTGTGTTGTATAACCATGAAAGAGCTCTGCGGACAAAGAAGAAGCACAGTACAATCTGTTTGAAATAACGGGTTTAGGGTTTATTCTGGGATTTGAATCTGCTTATATTTCAAAACTGGAAATTGTTGAGAAACCCAATTTCGGGATTGGTTTTTATGAAAAACTCATCTGCAGGATGGGTTTTATGAAATGTCCAGAATTATATAAGATTCCCTTTAGATGATTTGTATTTACAAAATTAATACCATAACTACCCCTCTGTACAAACTCAGATTTGGATTGCGATTCTCGTCGTCTTCTTTTTCTTCTTCTTCACGAGAGATCTGAATTCCATTGCTCTCATCTTCAGCAGAGATCGCAAAGATCATTCATAGTTCACCATACTTTTTTTTTCAATCGAACTCTGATCATCGCTCATCTTCTTCTTCTTCTTCTTTTCCGACAATTAGGTCAATTATAGAGAGAAAATCTTATTCTTCTTTTCTATAAGAGTTCGCATCATTTTGAAAGAAGATCGAAAACTCTTAAATCTTTATTCATGTCAAATTTGTTTCCACAAAACAAAAAAATAAAAAATTAGGTTTCTGTCAACTGTTCTCCGTCGATATAACACGAAGAATAGTCATTCTCCTGCATTTTAACAAGAAGAATGCTATCCTCCGTGTAAATTAACATAGAGAATGTCATTCTCCGTGTTACTAACACGGAGAATAGCATTCTCCATGTTTTAACATTTGAATGACCATTCTTCGTGTCATTTAACACGGAGAATGGCCATTCTTCATGCAATTTAGCACGGAGAATGCCATTCTTTGTACTAAATTACACGAAGAATGGTCATTCTCCTATATTTTAACACTAGGAATGGACATTCTTTGTGTAAATTAACATAGAGAATGCCATTCTCTATGTTATTTAACACGGAGAATGGCATTCTTCGTGTTTCTAACACGGAGAATGGCATTCTCCGTGTTTCTAACACGGAGAATGGCTATTCTCCTGCGTTTTAACACTGGAATGACCATTCTTCGTGCTAAATTACACGAAGAATGACCATTTTTCGTGTAAATTAAGATGGAGAACGGTCATTCTCCGTGTAATTTAGCACGAAGAATGGCCATACTTCGTGTAAATTAAGACGGAGAATGTCATTCTCCGTATTACTAACACAGAGAATGGCCATTCTCTATGTAAATTAAGACGAAGAATGCCATTATTCGTGTTACTAACACGGAGAATGGCCACCCTCATGCGAAATTAACATTCTTCGTGTTCTAAGACAGAGAATGGCCATTTTCCAGCATTTTATGGTTAGTTGAAACTTTGGAGGGCCATAACTTTTGACTGGAAGGTCGAAACGAGGCTCGGTTTGTCGCAAAATGAGCGTATCTTCGAGGAGCCTGACATAAACTATTTTATCGTTTGTCGGCCGTCTAAAATTTTAGAATCGCAAAAAATGATGTTTAGACCTCCGTTTTAGCACTTTTGCCGTTTGTCTCGGTCTTTCCAAAAAATTTCAACGAGTTTTTGAAGATTTTTGAGGAGAAAACCTAGATTCGAAAGTGAGCAGTGTATGGAAGAAGATGAAGTATCGAAACATTTTTTTAAGAGTAGTTTCATGGATGTTTTCAATAAATTAGAAAGAAGGGCTAAAAGGTCATTCGGAACCATCTTTATATATTTTTTGCTAATTCTGGGCACGCGATGAAATGTTTTTGCGCGGGTGGATTTTTCATAAATCTTTTTCATTTTTGGGCATTTCATAAATTTTCCCAATATCTCTAGGGTGAGTTACGGGTACGAGTCGGGTCTTAGTGGTAACCCGGGTTTTCGATTTAGAAGTAACCGTTAGTTCTCAAACTGAGGGGTTGGTTCGATTGCTGGTTTTGAATAAAGGGGGGAGTTTGGAATAAAGGAGTTCTTAAGCTTAAATTAGTTAGAAAGAAGGAAAAAAATCTATATATAAAATAGAAATAAAAAGAGTTTCTACTTAAATCAAAAATATAGTCATTCTAAATAATACTCTAATATTATTAGATATTTTAGATATTTATTTTTAAGTATAAAATAAGTAACAATTTTCTTTGCTACCAATTAAATTGGTCATCATAAAAAGAATTTTTTATGAAAATAAACATAAGATTTCAGGGGGCTCACATTAAGAATTACCATAAGTGGACTGAAAGAACCCATTTTAAAATCTTGAGAATCACATATTTAACTATTATGTAGGGCAAAAACTTTTTAGATTAAATAAATATTGATTCCCTGGAAACAATAATTAAAAATTACCAACACCTTAAACACCATGAATTTAGTATGCCACGATAGTGTGGACGTATACAAATTCAATATTTGTCTAAGTAGGTTTTTTCTATTAATTTTACTATCTTGTCAACCTGATTTTGTGACAAATAAAATTAATTTGTCGGTTTTGCTTTGGTCCTATAAATAATAGCAAACTCTGATGGGGAGGATACCATTATTTGTATCTAAGTGTACACCATTTCTTAATACTGTAAGGACCCTAATTTTTGAGAATTATTTAATATTTATTTTGGATGATTTTTCTTTATTAAAATAGATTTTATATTTAATTATGACTATAGATGTACTTTTCTGTAGCATTGATTCTTGGAGCACAAGAAATGCCAATACTTCGAAATGTCCTTCATGAGTTTTGAAGTATACAAGTCCACCTTCAATTTGATATATCATATCTCATCCAAACTTGTCCCCTAACATTCTTTTGACTTCGCACAACTTCGGGTTAATTTAGGCTTGACCATTTACCGTAAATCTAGACTTAACTTCCAACTTGAGTTCAGGACTCGACATCGATCAAGGCCATTTGACCCAATATATGATTTTGGCGCATTTCGAGCCTACGACGCACATACCAGGGGTGTGCCACTCAATCGAGTTCTCATGCGCTATTTATTTACAAATGACGCAAGAGACTCATTGGTTGACTTTTCGGGTTCGATTTGACTAAAAAATATGTTTGGATTCTAACCTAGCCAACCCCACCTGGTAGAAGCCATATTAGGTGCCTTGACTTAGTATAATTATTTCAAATTTATTTTGGGATTTTATACAACTAAATAGGTTTAAATACAATTTTGTATATATATGATTATATTTACAATAGCCTAATACTATATATATGTGGCCCTAGTCATGGTTAAGTTTGCGATACATATCGATTAGGAAGCTTTGACTAGTATAATAGCCATGCTATGGAAGGCCTAGCCAAAACATTGTTCCTTCTAGGAAAAACCAGTCAAAGTTGTGACTTGACCCCTATAAATAATTTAATTAGTTATTTATTATGATTATTGACTTTTTAGGAAATCCGGTTGTGTTAAACTAGTTCGGACCTGACCCGAACCAAATTCGAGTCCATGTAGTTATGCAACACGTCCAAAGACGTCCAGGTAAATATATATTGTATATACATATATTTCGTATTTTATTGTGAAGGGATTAACAAATATTTTCTAAATATTTGTTATATGTATAATATTACTGTTATTGATATTTATATGGCATTTTTAGAATATTTGCAATATTTTCCGTAGACCAATTAAAGTGGGAGTATAACGTGTTCACCCAAGATTATTATACACCTATATTTATTATTTTAGTTTGTTATTATTTTTAGGATTGCTATTAAATTATATCATTCATTATTAGTTATTTATTAATTCATTGGTAAATGATTATATATATATATATGTGTGTGTGTGTGTGTGTGTGTGTGTGTGTGTGTGTGTGTGTGTGTGTGTGTGTGTGTTAATTCACCCACCCTAGGAAATGTTAGAAAGAATATTTTAGATATTTTCTAGAGAATTTTTTATAAGTATTAAAAGGGTATTATATTATATATATATATATATATATATATATATATATATATATATATATATATATATATAAAAAAAAATATATATATATATATATAAACCTATAAAAAAGGTAGAAATCCTACTGCTACTGTTCCCTTGCTAGAACAGTAGATGTTAAAGACCCGACCCTTCCCCCAAATTTATGTATATAACAAAAGTTATATATGTGTATATATCGAGAAAGAGAGGGCGAGAGAAAACCCTAACCCTAAGCCACGCCACGCCACCCCGGCCTGCACCTTCCCGGACAGCCTACGGGGCCACCCGCCATTAGGACCACCGCTGCATGCGGCCAGAGCCGTCGTAGTAGCGTGCATAAGCAGCAATAGCTGCAGTGCAACAACAGCAACAACGCCAACTTCACGACACATTTTTCATCACCTCGGATCGCCATTTTGTGCGATGTCTTCTCAGGTGCGTTCACAACCTATACGACTTCTAATCCCTTCAAATAGATTCCTTTAATTTGCACCGTGTACGACGAAAATTGAGTTCCAAAATCGAAAAAAACTTAATTTTTTGGATTTAGAAATTGTCCCGAAACCCCAAGTTGGCGGTCAATTTTCGACCAGGATATCACAAATTGTAGGAAACCACTTGAACAGAGTTTTAGAAAACCTAACCGAGATAGAAACACCCTTATTAGTTTTATTTCTAGTTGTTTAGATAGTAAGAAAAATCAGATTGAAAATCGAGGAAGAACTTGAAAAACTATTTTCGAAAATTAGATTTTTTTTCGATACGGGGTCTATTCCGAAAAACCAGGCAACTTCGTCGCAACCCGAGAGCATCGAATGGTGCGTACGGATGTTGTAGACGTGTGGGATTTGAATGAACTCGAATTGGTTGCATGTGCGCAACGAATTTGAGACGTATTGGTAGAAGAACACCATTTTAGCCCCTTTGCAAACCTCAATTACTTTGTGCACATTCGTCATATCATGATGAAACTTGCGCTACTGGATTCGTGTTATTTTTCTGGTCCTGTGAGCCAAGTTTGGTCTGATTCTAAGAAGGTTGATCGGAACGCTATTTTGGCAGGCCTACGATCCGACTCAATGAACAATTTTGTGCACGGCTCATCGGAATTCAAAGATGGACATACCGTTGATTTCGTATCGAAAAACTAGGTATATAATTTATCGACTTTAGAGACCAAAGATTTTGGTACATTCTTCAGTACAAAGCGGGCCAACGACGGACACTATTTTGGCCAAAATTATCGTTTTGCCCCTGTGTCCAGAATTAGACTTATGGGTAGTCAAACTTAGATATTTTTCTTATGGTAAATATGTTGGTGATGTCCATTTCAACATCTAGAAACGTTTGCGGGAGTTCAGGTTTTGTGACTCTTTGATTTAACGAGTTGTTTGTGGGATATTTTGCTACCACAAGGCAAGTATACCTTGCCAACTTGTACAGTATATTATGCATGTTTATTGTTAGTCATTCGTATTCATGTTTATTTCTTTCTTATATTGTCATATGATTCTTGCACATGCTTCTTGATATTCTCTTTACATGTTTCCTTATATGCTACATGTTTTCTCTTTCATATTATCTACTGGATCTATGTTTCACTATGCTAGTTTAGACTTTCGTGTCTAGTACGTTGACTTGATTTCAGCTCTCGGACTTGGACTTGACTTTGACTCGATTTGAATACCTGTACTTGTTTTGACTTGACCCTGACCTGTTATTAGATGCTGACTATACCTGACCACCTCGTCCGTGAGCTCCTATCGAGTGCGAGTGAGCCTTACTATAGTTAGGGGGTCCCTATCGGCCTATTGACTATAGGACTATGAGCTCCCATCGGGCTACAGTTATCCTGATTTACTTGTAGTCACGTCTAGTATCACATTTCTAGTATGGCATGCCACTGTCTTAGGTTTCTTGTGTCGTAGTCTCCTTGTGTCTCGGTTGATTTGTTCTCGACTATTTCTTACATTATCTGCATATTTTATACTGTTACATTTGACATATTTATATGTATCTTCCTAGTCCCCTGAAGACCTGGTGATCTCTCTAGGTATTAGATGAAGGTACGATATTGATGGATGATGGTTGCTACACCAAGACTTCAGGTATATATTTAGTTGTTGTTATAATCATTCTCTTCTTTATTCTTATTTTGTCCTATATTTGACTCATGCTGTTGTAGCCTAGTCTTTTACAATCTTAAATTTTCTTCTATCTTGTTCATGATAAATGTGTTATTGGGGATCCACTCTAATACATTTACCTATTCTATAATTAGTGTATTACGGTCTGATCAACCTTACTACACTTGATTCGTCATTTTAACATTATTTAGCGGATTGAGATATAGCTGAATTAGAACAACCAGACAGCTTATACGTACTCAGAGCTGTGCTGAAGTCATCTTGATATGTAGATGGCATGTATATGATCTTCTAGTCCTACATATTTTGGGACTGGGGCATTATAAATACTAAGTCCATTACTTCGTAATGAGTTCCTTCAGATGGAGAAGTAAACATACACTAGGTAACTTCTAAAATTATCCAAAGGAAGTTTGTACTGGTGATCCGTAACTAGACTCATCTTATATGGAGGAATGCACTAAAGCCAACACGCAAGTATAATTACATCACCTACAAACCAGTAATGGAGACCATGGGATTTATACATAATAAACTCCCTCTTCCACTTAGTTATTTAACAATGAGGGTTTTCTATCAGTTAATTTATGTCATGTTGTCCATTATTAATGTGGGCTCAGTTTATAATAAACATCCACAAACAATAAACATGCATAACAAAATAAGCAAATATAGCAATAAAAGAGAAATATAAATCCAACTATTACGGCCATATATTATGCTTCTTTTTCAACTATGCTGGATCCAAAATATTGAGCTGTGCAAAGATATTCTGGGTTTGACCTGACCAATCAGATTGCGGGGTTCGGGGCAGCACCCCGAATATTTTTAAAGTTTTGGCTGTCAATTTCTTCATTGAAAGTCATTTGACTATCTCCGGACTGCTGAAAACAACATCTCGTCCCGCATAGAAAAAGCCACCACCACCATCATGACAAGCAAAATTTTTTTGAAATTACATCAATCCTTATGACTCAAGGAGTTTACACATAATCTAGAATGAAAAAAATTAAATATATAAGCACGGTCAACCCTCGTGATTTTAATTATATCTATGAAGAACAAAAGCCACGACAAGCCGTGGATATAAATCATAGAAATAAAAATATGTAGTCGAGCATAATAGTTGGATCTAAGATGCTTGCAAAACCGATTCAGAACAGATCTACATCTATCGACTATTTTTTAATACAAGTTTTATTGGACGACATGGATTTATCAAACGTTAAGCAGATCCAATACCGACTTTGATACCAAATGATGTAACTGGGAATCATAGGACCATGGATTAATCCATGTGATGAAATCGTGCTCATGTGGCAAAGATAGTTTGTCGCATAACGATTCCTCATCTATGCGCGCATGACGATTCCTCATCCGTGCGACAAAGCCCTAGTTTCTCCAGGACTGCGAATTGGTGTGCATATCGATTGATGAAGCATGAACTGGAATAAAGCGTGATCTAACCCTTCAATCGCGGAAACTAGGGTTCACGAATTATACCTGAAACGATGATAAGTAGATGATACTTTACAGCAACCACGAGATCTTCTACCGTATTCTTTCCTCAAGTTTGACATCGTGTGAGGGACGACCTCCCAACCTTTTCTTCTCCTTGGCCAACTTCTCTTTCTCTCCTTACGCAAAGAATGAATTTAGAGAAAGTTGATCTTTTTCTGATTCATACGACGGCCAGAGAATATAGGGTATATATAGGCTACAGCAGGGACCATGAGGAAAAATTATGGTAAGGTCTCCAAAAAAAATCTAGGTATCTTGTGTTCATCCCGAACACACAACCTAGGCCCATTAACAATATCTCGGTCCACTAAAGAGCTATTATTGCACTACCTTCCTAATTCCAAATTACGTTTATAGGCTCCTTATTATATGCATGTTTGTCTTCCCATATTAAGATATCGAATGTCCATCAATCAAATTAAGTTACTGACAACTATATTGATCGACATTTTTTATCCTTAAGTAGTACCACTCAACTTCATTTATCATGTCAGATATAATCCACCTACAGGATTTACATGACAATCCTTATGAGCTCTTTAAGGAGACATCATCAACCCGATGTATCGGGACATTGATTCCTTTTACAATCAACAATCCATCATACACACAATGCCATTTCCCAATTCATATAGATTGTTGACCATAATGAATCTTACTCTTTTATGAGTTAAAGTAATGCACATTGCATATACATGTTTGTTATTATATCAGTATTAAGAGCACAAGCATCCATAATAATAGAGGTATTTGTTCTCTTATATAGTCAGTACAAAAAGAATCACCTCAAGTGGTCTTGTTCAATAACACAAAGTACACTAGTGTAAATCGATAGTCAAAATAGACTAATGCCAGATTACACTACAACCTTACCAATGGTTTGTCCAAATCTGTCTAGGTTGTGAACCATTTATATATTCTATAAGGAACAGATAATACGATCTTCTGTGTGACACCACATACCATATTATCTACAATGTAGAATATCAGACACTTACATTAATATTATAACAAATATAATATGCAAATATTTTCCAATGTGATTCTCATTCAAAAAAACATAAGGAAATATAGTTAATACAAAAGTGATGCTTTTAGTATATAACCTTGCAGTAATATAGGGGCCTATCACGTCAGTTATTCTTTAGTAACATATCCTCTTGAGAGAATGTTATGTTAGGAATTCTCTCCATCATATTATGGCAATGAGGACATGCAACTGGATCTTCGAGTGGGCCCCTAATCTGAGCTAAGTATGAGTCAGCGTATAGCAACGCATCGTTTAGGGCATAACGGGTGTCTTTGGAGAGATAAAGGAGTTCGAAGATCGAAAATTTTGCTGGAGTATTGGCATGTTGTGCCAATATATCAAAATTGTAGGGTTTGTCAAGTCCTTGATGAGGCTTCTTCAAGGATTTATTGAAACATACCTCTTTTTGCCTCGACTTATCGGTCATTACAGGTTTGACAGTCCTGCTTTGGGGTAGCCCGAGCAGCATGTGTAGAAAGGGGAGGAAAAGCATCATTTTGAACAGGGTCGTCAGTCCGTAGACCATTGTCGGAGATCATCTCTCCAGCTAACGCCACGTCGTTTGAGGGAAGCACCATGTGGCATGCTTTATACTTCTTTCCTTTGTGCCTCGGCTTGAAACTTGAAGATACTGCCTCTCGTTCTATATCTTGCAGGATGTCCGAGTGGACCCACATAATCTTACTAAGCGGGGTAGTGAGTGGTATATGCGCTTCAATTTTCTTACAAGCTGGTGGAAGATTGATGATCTTTATGGTTACTCTTGGTACATGAATAACACCATCTTAGACCTCCACTAAAAGTCTTCGTACTACAGCGACACCATATTGGTAGCCACCTTCTTTTGGTCGGTGTATAAAGTGATAGCTTTGGAATCTATCAGTTGCTGGATCTTCTTATTCAAGATATAGCAATCCTTAGTCGGATGGTGCACATACCAATAGAATAGGCAATATTTGGGGTCGTGTCATAACCCGTACCCTAGAGTAAGGGCACAAAAAGTGGGTACGTCCAGCCTACGCCGCAGTGTAGGCAGTAGAACGCTGTCCTAGGTCACAACATCTAATAATATAATGCTAAGCAATTTATACTCCCCGAATGGGGGTGTCATAGCAGAATGTAAACTCAATCACAACTAAGGAAGAAGAAGTACGATATGATATAGAACTCAAAATGAAATACAGATGATCAAAAGAGTCTAAGTGTCTAAGATAACAACTCAGCAAAATCCAAAAAATAATACAACTCTGAAGTCAATATAAATGACATAAGAAATAAGACAAAGCCTAGCTAATCTAGTCTAAGCAGTAGGGATGACATCCTCAGCTAGAGCTGGATCCTCCTGTGGGTCCAACTCACAGGTATCGTCTAGATGGGCTCCATAGTAGGTCGGGCAGAAGTCCTCGGTATCATCTGTAATATTTTCAACAGGTCCAGTCAGGACGGGAGTGAGCACAGTTGTTTGCAAAAACAAAAGTATAAAACTTTATTGATACAAACTGTAATAAAGATTACAAGAATTCTGGGAAAATTACAACTATAGGAATCCAATCTAGATGACGATTGCTTTATTCCTTGGACGATGTGAACTATTGAAGACGAAGCCTCTGAAGTTGAGAACAACTCTGGAAACTGAAGGCAAAAGCCTCAGAAGTTGAAGGCAAAAGCCTCGGAAGAATGCAGCAGCACTTCGACAAGAACTCCTGAACTCTCTGATTTCTGAACTTTATGTCCGATCTTGATCCCCTTGAAATGAAGACTTGAAACTCTATTTATAGAGTTCTGGAAATAACTAACTTTCAATTATTCTGGACTGCGCAAGATGATTTGCGCAGCAACTAGTTTGCGCAGTATTGGACTGTGCAGGCAGTTACTGGATCGTGGGCCAACTATCTGGGACACATGGCATCATTTGATTAAAATGCGCATGATCGTGCATAGATAGTTGCCACATAATGAGCAATTGATGGCATGAATGCCACATGTAATTTGTCAGTTATGTTGATAGATTGCGCAAAATAAACTGCACAGACTTTAGTTTGCACAGACTCAGATTGCGCAGGATTGGTTTGCGCAATCCTGGATTGCGCTGCCATCTGTCAGCCGCCCTCGAGCACCGTACGGCGCCAAAAATGAACAGTCTCCTCGTTATCCGTGCTGTCAGCTGTCAGGAAGATTTGATTTGATTTGGGTAATGATGACTTCTGCCACGTCAGCCTGCGCAGTTGGGAACGTACGCAAACCAACATACGCAATGTGATGTCTGCGCAATCTGTTATATGCGCAACTCATCAAAATGATGAATATCTTGAATTTTTTGACTTTGTTGATTGATGCAACTTGATTTTTTTAGGACCTACAAGACCCCCTTCAAAGTTTTTGAAAGTTGATTTTATTCAAAATTTTGAAATACTTTGAATTTTTGAATGTTGAATCATAATGTGCACGATGATGAGCTGTCTGCGCAAAGCAAAGAGCCCTTAGTTTTAGGCGCAATCCGAGGCATCCGTTTTGTATTTCGAAAGCTATAAATACCCATCTCTTCGTTTTCATTTCTTTACTTTGTAATCTTTCGAGCTCTTTGAGAAAAATCTCCCCCAAACCCTTACTGTCTTCCTCCGACGACGACTGCCATGGCACCACGACGATCTTCCAATGCTACCGCCGCCGCGAAGGGAAAAGCCCTAGCCGAGACATCTGACAGAGTTGCACGGTGGGCATCTCGACACGAATCCGCGCAACCCGCTCTGAGAGGTTGTTTGAACTGATCAAAAAACTCCTTTTTAGGGTGATTCGACTTCCTTTGATCTTTGAAACTCATCTCTTTTTAGAGATGAGTTCATATTGCGCCACCCTTTTTAGGGTTTTGGTTGCATCAACTGTCAGTCCTTATTTTTATGAAGGCTGCATTCCTGCGTAAATTGTTGAATTGTGCTGACAGGAAGTCAGCGCAATCGATTGAGTTGCGCAGGTGTCAGCACAAACTATTACTTTGCGCATCCTTTTGTGATGCGCAAACTGATATTGCACAAATCATGTCAGCGCAATCTGAGGAGTTGTGCACTTTAATATTTTGTGTTTAAAAACAGAGACTTTGACTTGTACTAATTTTTATCTGTTTTGTTGATGTAGTTGAGGTCAATGAAGATCCAGATTATGAATATTTTGTGGGAACCCTCTCAGAGTCTGAGTATAAAGAAGATCTGTCTCATGTTCACTATCCTCAGTACGATCTGCCGGCCTCCCGTCAGGCTATACTGATTTCCCAGGATAATGAAACTTTAATGTGTTTGATGAATGGGCAGCCTCTAGAATCAGCGGATGCTGTAATTCATAAGAAACCCCTATTCCTGTTCGGTGACACCTTTGAGAAAGTCTCTCAGCCTAGGCCGAGGATGGAGGATAGAGTAGTTCACCAGAAAGATAGATCATTCTTCATTCCAGACATTGCTCGCTGCCTCCCTTTGTCGCGGTACGCTCATGCGAGCTACCCAAGGAAGATGGAGTAGAATATCACTCTATTTCAGGATGCCCGTGCAGGGAAAATCTTCGTAAAGAAGGGGCCAAAACAGAAGGATATGTTTTATAGCTCTTCTGACAGATATAGCGTACTGTTGAGAGGTTTGAGACCTGGCTGCATTCTACCGGAGAACTCCTCTATGCTGATGCCTGTTAGGACACCAATATTCGCAAATGAATTTGCGAAGGTTGAAGGAAAATATCCTGAACAAGATATCAGACTGACTGGATTGGTGAATCCAGATTACAAGCGATGGAGCTACATTGCAAATTGGATTCTGGCAACATTTCAAGATAGACTCCAACAGATTAATTTATATCAAGCAGTGCATGCCACTGTATACGGCTTTGCTCCCAATCCTCATATGTTCTTAGCCTTAGCTGAGAGGTACAACTATAGGACGGGGACCTTCATGACCCCAGGTGGAGAGATGGGCTTTGCACTCCACGAGATGAAGTATATCTCATACTTGCCCATGGCAGATGCTCCGTATGAGGAGTATGTACCGACAAATAATGAGCTGAACAAGCTTAGAAAAGAGAATGCAGAGATGGTGGCAGTGTTCGAAGAACTATTATGCCATTACAAGATCTGTTCTCTATTTTACAAGAGTGCTACCGCCAACACTTGTTACTCTTCAAAGTGGTTACCATATCTGTTTCTCAATCATATAGAAGAGAAGAAGACCAAAGAGAATGACAAATGCTACCCTACCTTCTTCAAACCTTTGAGCAAAGCAGAGGTTATAAAGTTGATGGAACAGAGCGGTCACTTTGATAAAGAAGTGAAAGATGATCATGAGTATCCTCCTTTGAAGACAGGAGACCATTTGGAGACTTACTTAAGAATGGGCTATAGACCCATGTCCGAAGAAGCACAACTGGCAGGATTCCTAACATACTGGCTTCGAAGGTTTGTAGTTCCCGGATCCAGTGCCGTGGATCGTTTTCACCGCGGCGTCATGTTTGCAGCTGTTAAGTTAGTCTTCGGCTATAAAATGGACTTGCTATCAGCAATGACCTGCAAACTCAATGCCAGTCTTCGTTTATACGTTGACTTGATGCTGAAGGCGAAGGGAGAGAAAGAATTCCCTCGTTTGGAATTGCCATATACATACTTATTCGGATGGTTGCTTCTTCATTATCCAACCTTAATGGATCCCGGTATGGGACATGTAGATGGTAGTTTTCTCCGAAGATATTCTCATGGACAATGGAAATACATTTCGTTAAGCGAGTGTAGATATGTATTGAATTTGAATAGGGGATGGAACTTTTGCTGTGCTCCTTTCCCTGCTAGGTATGATCAGATGCCCACAAATATGGTGGATTCGAAGATACAGCCTCTGACCCGTACAACCTTTGAATAGTTGAAGACGATTCGACCATCACATCTGTTTATCGGTTCGAAGAAGAGTGCTATTTAGAACCATATCTTCCCAGCCGATTTGCTCGGCAGTTTGGGTATGATCAGTTCCATGTAGGGAACGCAATTACCTGCCTCCAAGGCAAAGGTTATTTGATAGACGGGGCTAAAGCTTAGGCTTATTACAATGCCCGTGATACAAAAGCCACATTTTCAATGCCAGCAAGGAGTACTCCCCAGGGTCCTCGGATGCTCTTCACATATTCAGTGTTTTACTTATCCGCGAATACTTTTGCCGAGAATTTTAATCTCGCAAATAGTTTCGCTACTGCAACAAGATTGAGGAGAGGGAGATTTGCTCCATCGATTCCTGCGAATGAAGAGGTGCACGAGCCGGCAGATGCACCTCTAGAAACTACGAGGGATATTGTGTTCCCTCAAGAGATGAATGCACCACTACGTGTTTCTCTGAAAGTAGGTAGATATCCCACAAAGAAAAGAAGAAGAGAGGAGCCTCCTGCTCCAGCAGCAAAGAAGAAATTGATCTTAGATCTTTCTTTCGAAAAGGTCACTACAAGGTCCCAATCTCGGCAATTGGCTGAGACACATCAAGAGGCTGCCACTACACCAACTTCTGTGCAGAAACAAGCAGAGCCAGTAAATGTAGAGAGTCCTGTCAGACCTTTACACAGAAAGAAGAGGGTGGTCACTAGAAGACATTTAGAAGAATCTTCTTCCAGACAACTCCTGACTTCAGTAGATGCTGCAGCAGGAATTCTAATGGCATCTCCCACACCTGTTTCTGAATCTGGGAGCAAAACTCTTAAAGAGAATGAACAGAGGGGAGATCTTGTCCCAAGAACTGAGGTTGAAAAGCCTGGAGAAAACATCTTAGAGGAAGGACAAAATATTGTACAACCTCATTCACCGGTCGCGGAGACTACTCAACCTCCTCTTACTCCCAGGATTCGTGAAGAAGAAGACCGTGAAATGATTGCAGCTTTGGAGGATTGCAGTTATAGCCTGCAGGAAGATCAGACCGCCACTAACAGTGGGAATGCAGCAGCAGAAGAAGAAGAAGAAGAAGAAGACGAGGAGGGCTCTTCATCCGAAAATGTTGATAAATATATACAAGATCCCAAAAGGGATAATGAAGAACATATATCTCTTGATACAGCCGATGATACTTCAGATCCTAAAAAGGATATTGAAGTAGAGGTGTCTGCAAAAAAAGTCGTCGATACTTTAAATCTTGATGAAAATATTGAGATAGAAATATCTCCTGAAGAAGCAGCCGATGAAGGTGTGCTGAAAGAAAATCCCGCCACTGACCCTCAAGGTATAAAACAAGATCTAGCAATCTTCTCTTTTTAAAAATAGACTGATGATTAATATCTTCATTTGTAATTCTTGCAGATCTTGAGACTCTGCCAACACCTCCAACGGACCTGGCTATGGTGCCCATACCAACGGTGGTGGTTAGAAGTAGTCATCACTTATCTTGCAGTTCGGAAGCGGGCAGCAGCCAGGCTGTTGCAGCTGAGTCTACTTCTGTTCAACAGGAGTCCATTCCAGCAGGGAATGCACTTATTGTTAGACCAAACCAAGGTAAGATTTGTTCTTATTTGATCTTCTTGTTCATCAGCAAACAATTAGTAAAATAATAATTTTACTATTGCAGAGGATCAAACAGGAGGAGCGACCAGCTCTACTCTGGCTCCTTTATTTAAAGAGCCTGTTGTCCAGCCACAAAGAATCGAGCAACCTGCTACCTCGTCCTCAACAGGAATAGCAGCAACTCCTAGAACTTTGGCCATCAATCAACAAGTTGTCCAGTCTTTTACCAGATGTTTCTTCGAGTCGCTGGGATCTCTTGTTCATAAAATGATAGAGAAAGAAGGAGCTGACTTCATTATGGTTAGGAAGCCAACTTCTTTCTTAATAAGAGCCATAAAAGACCAAGGAGACGAAGCTCAGGCCACTCTCCATGAACACATTTTGAACGAATTAGAAGTCTCCATCAAGAAGTACAAGGAGCTCAAGAAGAAGGATATAGATTCTTTAGTACAGGCTGAATTTGAGCGACTGGCTCAAGCTGCTGATATGGAAAGATTAACCCTTCAAAATCTGTTAGAGGCTCATTCTGCAAAATCAGCTGAATACAACTCTAAGATAGAATCAGTTACTTTAATGGCTGAAAGCAAAGGACGGAGACTGGCTGAGCTGAAAGCAAAAATTACTTGCCTCCAACAAGAGTTTGAAGAAGAAACTGTTAATCACCAACTGGTGATTGAACAATTCAATGCTTTAATTGAAGAGAGGAATGAGTATGAGACAACCCATGGTGCAGAAATCACCCGCCAGATAGTGGATATGCCCATTTTTGATGAAAAAAGCGGGATGGAGGAAGTGAGAAAGATAGTAGCATCAACTCATGAAGAAGAGCTGCAGACACTGAAGCAGCAAATTGACAATTTGATTATCCCTCCTTCTTGATTAAAACTTTTGTATTTTTGTGTTTGTTGCTGTAGCTGCGTTTCTGTAATGCCTCATATTTTGATATAAAAGACATTTTGTTGTGGCTCTATTATTTATTGCATATCTTATTCAGATATAAATAATAGATAGACATGATATATTTATTATCTCAATTTGACAACTTAATCGAAAACGACAAGTTGCTGATGTGAATAATGAACGATGATGAATCGTCAATGTATGTGAAATGAATGAACGGGAAAATCGTCAAGTGATGATGAACGAATGGGTGAACCGTCAAATGATGATGAACGAACGGATGAACCGTCAAATGATGGTGAAGGAACGGGTTAACCGTCGGGTATTTAATGAACGGACGAACCGTCAGATGAATGTGATAAATGAACGGATGAACCGTCGGATGTTAAATGAACGGACGAACCGTCTGATGAATGTGATAAATGAACGGATGAACCGTCGAGTATTTAATGAACGAACGAACCATCGGATGAATGTATCGCTTCGTTAGTTGAGGAACTTCTGCCTATAAATATAGCAGAAATCTGACAGGAACGAACACTTCTACTCTTCAACATAAAAATGTCTTCTGGAGAAGCATCTAAGAAGGCTGAGATTGCCCCGAATGTTCAAAAGGGCACTGAAGAACGCCCTACCGATCCAGTTCAGCCGAAGGAGGCAGAAGCAGGTGAAGGATCGTCTGCACCCCAGCCACCACGGGACATTCTGGACTTCCTGCTCGAACCAGGAAGGACTGAAGAAGAAGAAGCCATGAGGATGGCCGCCTGCAAGTTTCTCGTGGGATCCAGCAAGGAGATTCTCGGCTCTTTTGCTGACCGTATTTTTGAGAAGAACGGCAGTGGCCCTCGTCCCAATGTAGAAAAAAATGATAGTGACCTTTAATATTATGTACTATCATATAATGAAATAAAATTTAAATTTTATTTATGAACTTAACTCTGTCTGATGATTTACAAGAATTTACATTTATACATAATACTTCTTTAAGAATTTGCCATTGATAGGCATCATAGCAACTCGACCATCAAGCTCCGAAAGTTGATAAGCTCCGTTTGAGAAGACTTTGCTTACAACATAGGGACCTTCCCACTTCGCATCAAATTTCTCTTTGCTCATATGAGTCATAGTCATAGGACGTCTGACCGTTAGAACAAGTTCTCCTTACTGAAATGTTCTGACTTTAACTTTGCGGTTGAAAGTCTTTGAGATGCGGGCTTGGTATAACTCAATGTGCTGTTGAGCCATTAATCGCTTCTCATCAAGTGCTTCCAACACTTGAAGTCGAAGAAGGTCATTGTTCTCTGTAGTGAGCTCATTAGCAATGACAATCCTTAAAGAAGGAATTTGCAGCTCCCAAGGAAGGACAGCTTTACAGCCATACACCAAAGAGAAAGGTGTAAAGCCTGTGGGATTACGAACCATAGTTCGGTAAGCCCAAAGACACTCACCAAGTTTCTCGCTCCAATTCCGTTTGTTAGTGGATACAAACTTCTTAAGGAGCTTAATAATGGTTTTGTTAAAGGCTTCAGCTAAACCATTAGCGGCAGGATTGTATGCTGTCGAGGCGACATTGTCAATCCGGTGATCATCGCAGAATCTGATGAACTTCTGGCTGATGAATTGAGGTCCATTGTCATGGATGATTCTTCGAGGTACACCAAATCTATATATGACATAGTATTTAACGAAGTTGATGACACTGCTAGTCTTGACTTCAGCCAGAGGTATAGCTTCAGCCCACTTGGAGAAGTAGTCGGTTATTGCTAATATGAACCGATGTCCTCTAGAAGAAGGAGGATTGATAGGACCTTTGACATCCATGCCCCAAGCTTCGAAAGGCCAGAAAGCAGCAGTCGGGTGTAAAAATTCCGATGGTTGATGAATAAAGTCTGCATGGATTTGACATGCACGACATTTCCTTGCATATTCAATGGCATCTGATACCATAGAGGGCCAATAGTAACCCATACGTCGGATACGATCTTGTAACTTAGGACCAGGTTGATGTGCTCCACAAACACCGTCGTGAGCTTCACGCAAAACTTGTTTGGCTTCATCACCAGCGAGACAGCGTAGGAGAAGACCGTCATAAGTTCGTTGATGAAGTGTTTTGGTGGTTTGATTATAGTAGAATCGGAGAGATCGTCGTCGAACGCTTGTAGCCTCCTTAGGATCTTCGGGAAGTATATCATGAACCACGAAGTTGATAAAAGGAGTTCTCCAATCGTCATCTATAACATTGACTTCAGCAAAATTGCTAAATTCAATATTACGATTATTTTCAATGCAGAACAGTTCTCGGTTGGAGATAACCACCACCTGCTGTCTTTTGATAGGGATGGCTAAGACAGCTGCAAGATTGGCCAAAGCATCTGCTTCAGTATTGCAAGCTCGCCGAACATAGTCGATGAAGAAAGCTTTGAATGATATAGCTATATTGATTGCTGCTTCATGATAAGGCACCAGGTCTTGATGACGGACTTCATAGGTTCCTCTAACCTGATTAACAACCAGCTTAGAATCACCGTAGACTTCGAGTTATTCAACATTCAGTTGTTTGGCTAACTGAAGGCCGATGACTAGAGCATTATACTCTGCCACATTATTGGAGCAAGGTTCATCTAAAGAGTAGGCTCTTTGGATAGTTGATCCGTCTGAAGAAACGAGGACCACTCCAACTCCTGCTACAATAGCACCATTTGGTCCAATTCTCGATGCACCATCAAAGAATAGACGCCAAGTTGGAAACTCTTCAGAGATTATGTTGACTTCTAACGTCTTGTCTGGAATTTCGTCATAGAGTTTAGATGTCTCAGGCACAGGATGAGCTGCTAAGAAGTCCGCCAACGGTTGACCTTTGACAGACTTTTGTGGAACATATACCATGTCATATTGAGCTAGCAGAATTGCCCATGTAGCCAGTCGAGAATTAAGTGTGCTAGGCTTCTTCATGAGTACCCGAAGAGGATTAACTCGGGATATGACATGAATAGTTTGGCCAATGATGTAATGCCTCGTCTTCTGCAGAGCAAACATGAGAGCCAGGCATTCTTTCTCGACCGAACTATAACGGTGTTCAGCACCAATCATAGTTCGGCTAAGATAATAGATAGCTTGTTCATGGCCTTCTTTGTTCTTTTGGGCAAGTAAAGTACCCAATGAATGATCCATAGCACGGACATACATCAAGAATGGAATGCCAGAGATAGGTGGCACCAAGACTGGTGGGTTCATAAGATATCGTTTGATATCGTCGAATGCTCGTTGACACTCTTCAGTCCAAACAAAAGATACACCCTTCTTCATTAGTTGAGTGAATGGTCTACAGCGTCCAGACAAGTTCGAAATGAATCGCCTGATATACGCAAGTCGGGCTTAGAATCCTCGTAGCTCTTTTAGGTTGCGTGGAGGACGCATCTTTTGGATGGCTTTGATCTTCTCGGGATCTACGTGTATACCCTTAGAGGTAATGACGAAGCCGAGAAATTTGCCACTAGAGACACCCAAGAATGACTTGGTGGGATTCATCTTGAGCTGATGTTGACGCATGAGATTGAAGATTGTTCTCAAATCTTGGATATGATCTTCTTTTAGACGACTTTTGACAGCTATATCATCAACATAGCATTCGACTGTTTTACGAAGATGTTCTCTGAAAATGGTACTCATAGCTCGTTGGTAAGTTGCACCAGCGTTCTTGAGACCAAATGGCATCACTGTGTAGCAATAGACTCCCTGAGGAATACGGAAAGATGTGTGCTTTTCATCTTCGGGATGCATTTTGATCTGATTGTATCCAGAGAATCCATCCATAAAAGATATTCGTTCGAACCCACAAGTATTGTCAATCATGACGTCTGTGATAGGAAGAGGAAATTTATCTTTTGGACATGCTTCATTAAGATCCCTGAAGTCAATGCAAACTCGAACTTTGCCAATTTTCTTTAAGACTGGAACAATATTGGCTACCCAATCAGGATGTTGTTCTTCTCGAATAAAGCCGCAAGCAATAAGCTTCTTGACTTCATCATCAATTGCATCCATCATTTCAGGCTTAAATCACCTTTGTTGTTGTTTGACTGGTTTAGCATTAGGAAGAATGTTCAGCTTGTGAGCAGCAATCTTAGGATCTAAACCTGGCATGTCCTCATAACTCCAAGCAAAGACATCAATGTATTCTTTAATGAGAAGAATTAACTCTTGTTTATCAGCTTCTGGAAGATTCTTGCTAATAAAGATTGGCCGAGGTGAATCACTTTCTCCTACATCAATTTGAATTAGTTGATCTTCAGTAGGAGGTTCTCTTTGTTCAAATCGAAGTACCCACTGATTATCCATCTGTTGAGCCCAAGGATCTGTTTCAGGACTTTCTTCAATATCCTCATCATATCCTTCTGGAATTTCAACGGAAACCATATTAGAAGATACGATTACACGATGGACTTCACCGATGCTAGTATCGGAATCCCATGATCTGGAATCAAAAGAATTAGAACGTTCTTCGCTATCCGAGTCAGAAGCTGCTGGGGATATCATTGGAGGAGAAGCGTATCCGAGACCTCTTTTGGTCCTGTTGTAATACATTTGTGATTTTCCTTTTAGAACTGTTGTACGAAAGGGAGTTCGTCTACCTTTACCGTAGTTAAGGCCACTTTTGAAGTCGTAACACATCTTTCGGACGATGTCTTTTGATTGTTGACTGTAACGACGGAATTGAAGAGGTCCTGTGTCGTTAACTTTGCTATCATCCGTATAGTTAATCTTTTGTTCTGGTCTTTTACTATAAAATATTGGACGTTCACCTTTCTTGCGAGAAGGAACAACACGATATGAATCTTTTGGGTGTTCACATAAAACTTCTGTCTGAAGAGATTGTACAACTCCCATTGTAAATGACTGAAAGCTATCTAACATATCCAAATAGTATTTAGTATGATAAATAATATCAGTATACTGGAAAGTAGATGCTTTTTCATTGATATTTACATCTGTATTTACATCAGGACCTTTAGCCTTAGCAGGCTTGGTCAGATTGATTACAAGAGGGGGAGAAGAAGAACGTGGAGGAGGCTTGTTACGACGGAGGTCGATAACAAGTGGCTCAGAAGAGGTGAGCTCCATTTTTTCCTTGTTGTGAGTTAAGTCAACAACAAGTGGCTCAGAAGAAGTGAGCTGCTTTTTGTCCTTGTTACGACGTAAGTCAATAACAAGTGGCTCAGAAGAGGTGAGCTCCCTTTGATTTTCATCAGCATCAACTGATTTCTTTTGGACTGGCAAGTGAATAGCCAGCGGCTTGGAAGATTGAGGATGAGTAACACGTCCCTTAACAGGTATGATAAGAGTGTCTTGGGGCACTGCTTTTTGATCTTCTTCAGTATCCATAGCCAATACCACTTTCATAAATTCATCTTTGTACATACGAGCATCGTTGCAATATGCTTCAACGCCCTTGAAAGGATAATGGTCCGCAACTTCCTTGTGAACTTGTCCTTTGTCATCAACGTATTTAAAGCATTGATGAAGAGTTGATGGAACAACATTGTGTTCATGGAGGAATGGCCTTCCCAGGAGAGCATTGTAAGAACAACCATGATTGTCGATGATATAAAAGGTCACCTTTATGCGAAGATTGCCTATTTGGAGTTTTAGGCCTATCTTGCCCAAAGGTTCACTCTTTCCTTGGTTAAATCCCAAGATGGTAGTGATTGTGGTTGAAAGACTATGCACTGGTATCTTCAACGCATCTAGCATTGTCTTTGGCATAATGCTAAGTACAGACCCTGGATCTATCAGGATACGATCGACCTTCATTGAATCAACATATCCTGTGTAATAAAGAGGACGATCATGTCGATTATCTTCCATTAGCATATCATCCTGAGTGAAGGTAATGTTTGGGATCAGCTCCAAGACACTATAACAGTGATGACAAGAGACTAGTTCTGATTCTGGCTTCTTGAGAAGAGTTAGGCAAGTTTCAGCCTGCATCAGAGCTTCACTTAGAGTTTCTTGCGTCTCTTTGGAAAGACGCAAAAGTTCAAAGATAGACAACCTTGCTGGTGTATTGGTTAGTTGAGCCAATATATCGAAGTTGTAAGGTTTCTCAAGCCCAGTAGGAGATGACTTTTTTAGGGGTTTGTCAAATCGGACTTGTTGCTTGCCTTTGTCAGCCGTTGTTGGCTTGGGAGGAATTGATACTACAACTGGTGAAGATGTAGAAGGGATCTCTTCAGTAGAAGCAGGTTGTGCCGAAGCAGGTTCAGAAGAAGAAGAAGCAGGATCCTTTTGACCTTCAGAATGATCCTTCAAATAGGCTTTCCCTGATCTGGTGCCTAACAGAATCTCTTCGTCAACAATGGGATCAAAAGATACCATGTTACAAATCTTGGTTTTGCCTTTAGAACGAGTTTTCTTCTTGGAAGAAGAGGACACCTCGAATTCCGGAGCAAGATCAGGATGGATCCACATAATTTCACTGTTGTCAAGAGACAAGGGAACAAGACCTTCATGTAGTGGAAGAGGGAGATTCTCAATCTCAAGAGTTGTTTTAGGAATTGGAATGACACCGTGTTGTACCATCTGTGGAGGGAAGTCCCCAAATTGAACTGAAACCATGGTGGCAGTAACAGTCTTCTCATTTTGTTGCAAAGTAACAACTCCAGCATTAACAAGCTCTTGAATTTTTCCTTTGAGCACATAGCATGCTCGAGTAGGATGTCCAATGAATCGGTGATAGACACAATACTTAGGATGATCGGTCTTACCGACTTCATCAGGTTTCTTTGGGTCAGGGAGTTGAATTTTATTGCTTTTGAGTAAACACTCAAAGATGCTTGCAGTGTCATTCTCGTCAAAGGAATATTCTACTTTCGGACGAGGTTCCCTTGGTGGAGGTGCAGAAGTAGTAGGAGTGGATGTAGGCGGAGCTACATTGACAGCCAAAGATTCTTTATTTTTGTTCAAGTTAATGTTCAAAGTATCTTTTGCTTTGCGATTGTTCTGGCGGTTGCCACCACCTGAATTCTGATGCTCATCTCGATCAGGGTTAGACATTTGTACTCCCAATTGTTTGAATTTATTGGCACTCACTTCAGCAGCTTTGGCGTTGACAATGAATGAGGGCCAATCTTGGAATTGGGTAGACCCCGTCCACATACTGATAATAGGCAAAAGATTTGCCTTACAAGTATCAATAGTGACAGCAGCTGGAGTCCCTGGAGGCATTTTTAAGGCTTTACGGCGAAATCGTTCAATAAAGCTCTCAGCAGTTTCATTATGTTTCTGTTTAATTTTGTTAAGAGCTGACATCGTCATATCATTGAATCCTTCATAGAACCGTTCCAGAAAGATTTGTTTGAGACCTGAAAAGGATGTGATGCAACCATCGGGCAAACTTCTGTACCAGTCATATGCTACGCCAGCTAAACAACCGACGAACACTCTGGTAAGAAGAGCGTCATTTGGTTGAAGTTGGACAGTCATTACCTCAAAATGATTGATGAATTGACTTGGGGAAGTACTACCATCGAACAAAGAGATCGTTGGAATTTTGTACTTTGGGGGAAATGGGACTTCCTTTCATTCAACTGGATAGGGCTGCTTAATCCCCAATCTTTGTAAGTTGTCTTTCTCTTTAAATGCTTCAAACTGAGTTCGTAAGAGTTTGACAGCTTCGTTGGCGTCTTCTGATGACAAAGAAGGAGCAGGTTAAGTTGTAGTGGTAGGAGGAGGAACAGCATTGTAAGCACTACCCCCAGCTCCTGATTGGCTAGGTGTAGTTTGTACTTGCACTTGTACAGGAGGCATTTGGGGAGGCACTACCCCTAGCCCAGTATTAGCAGGTATTGAAGATGCTATGATTTCTGGACTAGTAGTAGGTACAATTGGTGGTGTAGCATGCTGTGCTACAATGATGGAGTGCATACTAGCAACCATTTCAGCCATGGTTTTTAGTTTATCTTCTAGTGCAGCAATTCGCTGTTCCTGATTGATAGAAGTTGAAGTATTTGGATCATCAGTGACGACATAAGTTGTAACTTCTCTTGGTACAGTGGAAGATATTGTCTGTTCAGAGCTTTCACTGTATGCATCATAATCGAAGAATGAATCATCTTCTGACTGAGAAACAGGAAGATAACCTGAAGGGTTTTGAGGAAGATTCCTTTGACCGATTGTATCTCGATTTCGAGAACGGGTATGTTGAAACACTCCTTCGGAAGATTCTTGGAGTAATTCTAAATACCGTTGGCTTGGCTTGCGGAGTCTACCATGCTTAGAGCATCTTTTACCCCCAGTGTCTCGGGAAGTCATGTTAACTGAAGCATACAAGACTTCGTCTTCCTCTGACATAGGTTCAGATTTAGCAAAAGTCAGTCGATCGAAAATAGATTGTTTTGTTGTTTGACAACAACATTGGATTATGACTTTATGATTGCAATGATGATCAGATGGTTGAGGTGGAAATGTTGAGACATTGTCCCGTTTTTGTCTTAGATGTTCTCGAAGATCAGCAACAGGACGAGGAAAACTCCGAGGGATCTGTTCTTTGATAACATTCGGAATATGATTCCGATTCTTCAAATGTTTAGTCCCTTGAGTGTACAAAGAAGTGCTCACTTCATTGGCATAAGTGTCAGGATTTTTGACCTTGGAGATTTGTTTCTGATGATGTTTGACTTTCGGCATTGGCTGTTTGCGTTTTACCGAAGTGGGTTGGTTGAGATAAGTTCTAAGATCAGCAAATTCACCCCCAGGGGTCTCTGTTTGAGACACTAATAGTTTTCCCTGCCTGGAACGGGAAATTTTGAGAGTTAGAAGGTCCTGGAATTCTGCTACCGGAGTAGGCAGAATACCTCTTTGACTAGTACAAGTACTCTTGTTATAAAGGAAAGAAGAATCCTTGTTTGCAAGAGTTTTAGTACTAATTGGTGCCAAGGCACATTCAGATGGATCCTCTTCAGTAAAGACTGAAGAAGATTGAGAAAAGACCAAAGGGCCTTTTCCTCTGTTTTGAGATGAAGGGTTAGCTAAAGAGCGTTTTCCTCTGTTGTCTTCCAAATCATGAGACAAGAAAGTTTGAGAAAAAACTAACGGGCCTTTCCCTTTGTTTTGGAGAGGAAGAGGAATAGCCAAAGGACTACCCCCAGTGGATTGCGCAGGAGCAATAGGGTGTTTGGGAAGAGGAGTGGAATCTCTTCTTTTGTTATGAGAAGAAGAGAGTTTAGCCAAAGGGCTGTTTCTCTTGGATTGCGCAGGCTTAGTTTGCGCATGGGTGGAAGGTGCACTGGTCACTTGTGCAGTAGAAGCTTTGGTAGGAAGTGCATCAGGAGTTCTTGCCTTAGAGTGCTTGGGATGCACTTTGGTTACTGGAGTATTGGCTTGCGCAGGAAAAGCTACTGCCAATTGCGCCAGAGTCATAGGAGTCTTCTGTTTTGACAAGGCAGCATATGAAGTAGCCTGTGCAACAGTTACAACAGACTGTGCAACATTGACTGCAACAGATTGTGCAGCATTGGTTGAGACAGACTGTGCAACAGTTGGCACAGCAGTTTATGCAGCAGTTGGCACAGCAGTTTGTGCAGCAGTTGGCACAGCACCCTTGGTGGCAAAACTGCCAAATTGTGTAGCAGTTTTGGAGACCCAAACTGAGTGCACTTTGCTCTTGGCAGAAGTGGCTGCAGTACGGGGAGTGGTCTTGGAGTTGAGCATCGCCTCGTAGGCTGTCTGGTTGACCTTAACAAACAGCGTCTTCTGCGTCTTCCCGATAGACACTACGTCACATTGAGTGGCTACTTCCTCGTCGGAGGAGAAAGTTGTCCCCAGCAGAGTCGCCATTTTGTTTGCAAAAACAAAAGTATAAAACTTTATTGATACAAACTGTAATAAAGATTACAAGAATTCTGGGAAAATTACAACTATAGGAATCCAATCTAGATGATGATTGCTTTATCCCTTGGACGATGTGAACTTTTGAAGACGAAGCCTCTGAAGTTGAGAACAACTCTGGAAACTGAAGGCAAAAGCCTCGGAAGTTGAAGGCAAAATCCTCGGAAGAATGCAGCAGCACTTCGGCAAGAACTCCTGAACTCTCTGATTTCTGAACTTTATGTCTGATCTTGATCCTCTTGAAATGAAGACTTGAAACTCTATTTATAGAGTTCTGGAAATAACTAACTTTCAGTTATTCTGAACTACGTAAGATGATTTGCGCAGCATTGGACTGCGCAGGCAGTTACTGGATCGTAGGCCAACTATCTGGGATACATGGCATCATTTGATTGAAATGCGCATGATCGTGCATAGACAGTTGCCACATAATGAGCAATTGATGGCATGAATGCCACATGTAATTTGTCAGTTATGTTGATAGAATGCGCAAAATGAACTGCGCAGACTTTAGTTTGCGCAGACTCAGATTGTCCAGGATTGGTTTGCGCAATCCTGGATTGCGCTGCCATCTGTCAGCCGCCCTCGAGCACTGTGCGGCACCAAAACCGAACTGTCTCCTCGTTATCCGTGCTGTCAGCTGTCAGGAAGATTTGATTTGATTCGGGTAATGATGACTTCTGCCACATCAGCCGGCGCAGTTGGGAACGTGCGCAAACCAACCTGCGCAATGTAATGTCTGCGCAATCTGTTATATGTGCAACTCATCAAAATGATGAATATCTTGAATTTTTTGACTTTGTTGATTGATGCAACTTGATTTTTTTAGGACCTACAACAGTATATCTCATGCAGTTCATATCATGGCAGGAAATATAAAGCAAGCAATAGAGTAAGATACATGAAATACTGTAAGAAGATGTACATGAAAACAGGAGAGATATTTGATAACTGGAAATATATATATGATAAGTAAGAACTGTAAGTGACTAGTGATTTTGAGTACGAGATGGCATATAATTGGCTTAGGTTGTACATGATAAAACATGGAAAGTAACAGAGTGTACATGATGGGTAATCACATGACCATTTATACTCACCCCTACCCACAATCAATATACAAGGATCCAGTCAAGTTACGTTACGGACATGATGTTTTGTTACACATGAAACACATGAGGAAACATGAACGTACATGAGAGCACATGAAAGTACATGAGCGTACATGAAAGAACATGAGAGAACATGAGTGTACATGAATAACGCAAGAGCAAAGAATATATGATGTACATGAAACACATGACATAAAGTATCTGATGCGCCCGCTAAGGGGATAACATCCCAAGAAGAGATCCATATAGTACCAATCCGTGATGATAACGTGACAGCATCAAGTAAAGTAATCTAGAGCAAGAATATAAGTCGTGACAAGTATGAAACGATCAGAAAATGTACTCGCCTGATACTCTGAAAAGAGTAGTATAATATCAGATATCTGTACCGGAGTCACAATGTCCTAAATAGAGCAGTACATGTTATAATATGTTTAAAATAAGATAAATTGAGTTTATGATACAATCTACATGATTCTAAGTCAATTCTAGGTCAAAGTCAACTCTAAGTCAAATCTGGTCAACTGTCTAGGTCAAACTAGGTCTAAGTCAAACTTAGGTCAACCATGGTCAACACTCTAGTCAAACTAGGTCAAGGAAGTCTATCCTAGTTAAATAGTCCACTATTGGTCAAACTTGGTCAAAAGTCCATCTAGGATTTTGGGTTAATAGGCAATCTAGGGTTTTGGACTAAATAGACTATTTAGATGGTAACTTGGTATAGCCCAAACTTACACTATCTAATCACCTAACCTTATATGTCAATATCACTTATGTCCCCGTATATCCTATCCTCAAAACATAATATATTGCATATACAATATATCTCATGGCATAACACAATACACAAGGCATTTCTCCTTATCCACTACCATCCTACCATAATATCCATATATACTATTATTCATATGTAACACATAATGCCCATAAAATATATAGACATATAAAGTATAGTCATAGGCCTAACAAACATGTATATAACCACATACAACAATTGAACCCTCACAAGGGTCTGGACACGTAAATGAAAGGGAAAAACTGAGCTTTGCAAGTGTAAGCTAAGAAGATTTGACTGAACCTAATATAGGGCAATGATATTACATGGTGTGGATAGGACCAAAGAGATCATAAGAAGATTGATCATACATTAGAGAATTGGACTGTTACATGGGTATCTGAACAAGGCATACTAAGGGTCTGAAACCTAATATAGGACTGAACAATGCCAGTTTACATTTATATACAATGTACACCTCATTCTCCCTAGTCCTACCAACTGACCCATACAACCACACACTGTACCAAGTGTGGCACCAAGCCACCTGGCTATGCAAGGCCAGGCCACACTTTGGCCTGGCAGCCCCTAAGCTACTGCTCTGCTACCTGCTGCAGCTGTAATGCAAGGATAAGGTAGCTGAAAACATTGCCTGCTGCTGCAATACAAGCCAAGGCAGCTGCTGCAAATGAAAAGCTAGGCCAAACCAAGGCAGCTGCTGCTAACCCCTGCCCACTTAATCCCTAACAAAACTAAACAGGACACTAACTCCCATCTAACTGATACAATATCAAAGGACTGAATAATGCATCAATCAATGCAAATTAACATATAAATGAGTGTTGTGTCAATACAAGTGTCTGTGCAATGTGTGTATGAGGAATTAAATTCAATATTGTGTGTTACATGGGTTAAGCTCTCAGAAAACAGGAAGTATTGAATGTGTGTAGAGGAGAACACTATGTTCTCAGTCAACTGATTTTTAGTTTGTATGTGCCATACATGAAATAGGCGAGTGTTTGCCATGAATTATAAAAGAACAGAACAATTATATCGGAGGACTGGACTTTTACTTCACAATACAAACTCGCTCGTACAAAGAAAGCCTAGGGACGAAAGCCTAGGTACAGCAATCTAAGTACAATTGTTTATTTTAGATTCTGGGGGGGTGACAGTAGAGGCTCGGAAAAGCGACGGCAGCTCTGCCTTACTCCTTGGACGATCGGATGCAGCCTTGGCTCCGGTGAAGAAATGCTCTTGGACGTGTGGGGAGACTCCCTTGCACCTTCGGTTGCTGGATCTCTGGATGTCTCTGTAGTGCTCTATCTCTTTTTTCTCTACTCTCTCCTGAATTCTCCAGTCCCTTCAGAATCCTTTCTCCTCTTTTTTTTCTTTTTTTCGCAAGGGAATGGCACCTTGTTATTTATAGAAGTGGGGGTGTGATCATTAGGGTTTGTAAATGATTGCCTCCTTGAGAAGTTGGCGGTTAAGGATCAATTAATCTGGGCCCTTCATTTTGATTGTAGCAAATCTAGGTAATTAATGTAGATTGCATCAAATCTCTGTGGGTAATAAATGTTGATTGCCATGAATCTTCGTGATTTGTGATAGCCTACCACGTATCCAATTTGCTTGATTTGATTTGATCTGGGCCATTATGATGATCGCAACAAATCTGATTTTGTTAGGATTTATTAGCACCCATAATTCCGGAGAAGATAAGACTGCCACGTGTCTTAATTGTAGCGAAGAACGTCACGTGTCTCAACTGGATCGTCCTGGCCGAGCCGTATATGGGGGTCCTCTCAGTCGCATGAAACATGCAGCCGCATATGGATGGGCAGCCACATGGGGATGGACAGCTGCATGGAAATAGGCAGCCGTATGCAGATGGGCAGCCGCATGGGGATAGGCAGCCGTATGCAGATGGGCAACCGCATGGGGATAGGCAACCGCATGCAGATGGGCAGCCGCATAGGGATAGGCAGCCGTATGAAGATGGACAACCGCATGGGGATAGGCAGCCGCATGCAGATGGGCAGCCGTATAGGGATAGTCAGCCGCATGCAAATGGGCAGCCGCATGGGGACACGGACAGGCAGCCGCATACAGATGGGCAGTCGCATGGAGTGGCCTCGGGACTTGGTAGATTTTGCCAGCCGTAAGAAGATTTTCACCTTTTTCCCATAAATACGCCATCATGTCAGTCATTATTGCATCTTTATGTCAGAGCTGTCATGGCTATTTTTTGTCAGAGCAGTCGTCAGGGCATTAAATGCAGCCGCATGTAGAGAAGAACTATTGAAGGCCACGTGGCTTCTTTCTGGGCTGCATGGAATTATCCGAGCCGCATGGATGTCTCAGCCGCATGGCCATCTGAGCCGCATAAGATTTCTGAGCCGTATGCGGTTTCTGAACCGCATGAAGCTTCTGCATCGCATGAAGATTCTGGGCCGTATGAAGTTTTTGGGCCGCATGACGTTTTTGAGCCGCATGAAGCTTCTGAACCGTATGAAGCTCCCTGGGTTTTGTGAGCCGCATGAAGATTCCTGGGTTTTGAGCTGCATGAAGCTTTATGTTGATTTTTGGGCCGTATGGAGAATCCTTTTCTTTCCTTGCGCTTGTGAAGGATCACATCTCGCAAGTCAAGGACATCTCGGTCAACCTTTGCACTCGTTTTGTGGGCCCGGGTATCCCGAGCACACGAGTGTGTTGGCACCATGTTTGCTCCCTGATGTGGGACTAGCAAAATACTGCCCTGGATCGTTGCAGGAAGACTTTTGGGACTATCATATTTGCTCCCTGATCTGAGGCTAGTAGGGAGACTTTTGAAAACCACCCTGTCCGTTTTTCGTCGGGGGATGGACACGGGCGGTTCTGTACAACTTTCCATCAGAGGCCCGCATGACAGTTAGCGGGACTCTCTGATGGTCAGTAGTTTGGACAGTTGACTGGGCTTGTTGAGCCCGCACTGCCCTAGACGTCTTCGACTAAGCACCCGAAGGTGCATAGTAGGAAGAGTCCAAGGAGGAAAGAGATTTGGTGCCCTTTTCAAAGGAGGCATGGGGGCTCTATTTATAGAATGGAGTGAGCCCTTGCTTTTTTTTCTCCTTTCCGATGTGGGACTAAAAGCAGTATTTTCCATGCTTCTACAAGACCCCCTTCAAAGTTTCCAAATTACAAATTTGGATACTTTGAATAAGAAGCATGGAAAGTAGAGTTGCTTACATGTGGCAATCCTATCAGAGGTAGCATGGACGTGATAGGTTTGGGTATTTTCCCTGGAAATTTTGTGTGGACTTATCATCCTTGGCGTACCTTGGTTTTAGGTACGGATGATAAGTTGAGAGAGGGAACCATCATATTTACTCAGAGGTGGTGAGAACATAGTAAATATGGGGTTGATGGTAATAAGGACATGGTGGGAGTATACCCAAACGAGGATACATAGAACAACTTTGCGATGAGGGGGTTGTGGAAGTTCTTAGAATTGAAAGAATGCTAGGAAGCAGCTGGGCTCCCAAGACATGATAAGGAAAGAGTGGCATGTACTAGAAAACTTAGTACATCATTTATGGTCGACTGCGGACATTTGTGGTCAACAGAGGACATTTGCGGTCAACAGAGGACATTTGTGGTTATCGGAAGACATTTGTGGACCTATTATCCTTGGCATACTCCGGTTGTGGGTACAGATAATAAGTCGAGAGATAAACCAACTTACTTACTCAGAGGTAATGAGGACATGGCAAATATGAGGGTTTCTTCGATGGAGCCTTCCCACTCAGAGGTAATGAGGACATGGCAGGAGTGGGCTCCATGAAGGGGTACATAGAATAACTCAGAGGTAATGAGGACATAGAAGTTCTATGTAGAGGGATGATTTGTTTTTGGCAGAAGTGAAACGACTCAGAGGTAACATCGACGTGGTCATTTTGAAAATTTTGTGGATCTGTCACCCTTTTTGTGCACTGAGAGTGCGGGTAGTGGATCATGAGGGAGGAGGCTCTTTTAGGAGGAAAGTTCAGAGGTATGATCATACATGACTTACTACCTAGGAGAGGCGATATAGATTTATCTGTAGTGACCAGAGTGTAAGTTCAGCGGTACCTGCGGGTACATAACTCGATAATTTGGGAGAGTTGGAGTCGGCATGTGAGTTCAGTAGTATAAAAGAGTACATGACTCGTCGATCTGGAATTTGGAGAATGTGAGTTCAGCGGTACCGGCGGGTACATAACTCAGCAATCTGAGATATTGTGAATGTGAGTTCAGCGATACCGGAGGGTACATGACTCAATAATCTGGGATTCGGAGAATGTGAGTTCAGCGGCACCAGCGGGTATATAACTCAATAATCTGGGATTCGGAGAATGTGAGTTCAACGGCACAAGCGGGTACATAACTCAATAATCTAGGCTTTTGTGAATGTCGTTTAGACATAATATTTCTTCAGGAACTTGCCGTTGACGGGCAACATGAGCAAGTCTCCATTTTGTTTTGTGAAGCGGTAAGCACCGTTGGAGAATACAGCCTCAATGATAAATGGACCTTCCCATTTTGGCTGGACTTTGCCGACGGTTTTGTGAGTCATAACCATCGGCCTCCGAACTGCCAGAACGAGATCGTCCACTTGGAATGTTCTGATTTTAACCTTCTTGTTGAAGGCTCCGGAGATGCGTGCTTGGTATAGCTCGATTCGTTGCTGAGCCAAGAGGCGCTTTTCATCTAAGACCTCCAACTCTTATAGCCGTCGACGGTTGTTATCGTCCGTCGTCAATTGGTAAGTAAGAGCTGTAAAACCCCTAAATTTCTACTATATTTTTTATATATATTAAATTTGGTGCTGATTTAAAATTTTTGTATTGTACGTCGCATAGTCGTATTGTACGTCGTGCACGAAATTTTATTTTTCGTAGTTGTTCGACGAGTGCGAATATGTGCGAGCGTACATATTTTGAGAAAAACATTTTTTTATTTTTATAGTTTCAAAATAATATATGTAATATTTAATTTAGCTATCAAAATATACTAAATTTATTATTTTATTTATGAAAGGCCTTTTATTTGGAATAAATAATATTATTCATGCATACATATATTTCATAAATATTTGCTAGTTTAATTTAAATAAAAATATAATATTTGAGATTTATTATTCAAAAAGATATTTAAAAATATTTATTATTTTTGAAATTATTATTATTAGTATTTTGAAAAATATATTTGGAAGTTATGGTGGCCATTTAAATCTTGATTTGATTTTTTGGATTTATTTAAATAGTTAAATATTCGAAATTTATTCATCCCAATTGATTTTGAGCTAAAAATTTAAATAGATTTAAATTGGATTTAATTGATTTGATTTTAAACTAAGAGAATTTGATTTGATTTAAATTAGATTTGGATTTGGATTTGGATTTGGATTTGATTGCTTTTAAATTAAATTAGGAAATATCTAAATTGGGTTTAAAGGAATCCTAATTCTTATCTAATTGGGAATTCCCACATCCTATAAATAGGCAGGTACTCCTCCAGCAAGAGCAACTTGGAACGACGATATCTCCTAGCTCCGAACTCCTTTTTGCCTCTAGTTTTTTTTAAAAGAAGCGTATCGATGTAAGGTTTCCAAAAACATATTTTAATAGACAAAATTCGTTCTGTAGATTTCTACAAAACTATTTTAGTATCTAGTGTCCCAAAAATAAACGTGTTTCAGTATTTTTGCGATTTCGGGAGATTCCGGAAACGAAAATGCGATCCGTTTAGTTTTTCGGAAAGCTAATACGAAAACCTATACCATATCCTAACTTCAAAATTTATTAAATAAATGTAATAGGTGCAGTATTAATTATAATTAGATAATAAACTATTTTTAGCATCTGAAGTTGATCCTGCACCTTCTTCTTTGTGCGATGTTGTTGATTCATCGCCAGGACATCATCTTACCTCACTTGGACATCAGGCAAGACACCTTGCCATTTGCTGTTTACTTATTTTAGCTCATATTTTATGCATTATTTATTTTCTTTATGCAAAATAAACTGTGATACATGGCATAACTGTTAGAACTTACTGTTCATTTATTTTTCCAGCTACGTATTATTTTTCTCACATTAAACCTAGATTTAAGGGACCACCTTGTGTGTTGCATTCATGGCCTTGACACGTGGTATCACGAAGTTGTGTGTCGCATATAGAACACGGACATACGTGACTGGCTGGCCACCGGTGTGTATAAGCCGTGCGATAGGAATAACCGCTAATAGAGATTGCATGCTAGTTTGACTTAGCGGTTATAGAGGTTACTGTTGTGGATACAACATGGTAGACATTGGGTGGGAAGAACATCTCCTTAGCGTATGGGTCATATATACACTGTCCTGATTGCCGGTTATCTCCAGTGGAAGGTACGGTCCTGATAGCCGGTTATCTCCAGTGGGAGGTACGGTCCTGATAGCCGGTTATCTCCAGTGGGAGGTACGGTCCTGATTCTTGATTCCTGACTATGCCGGTCCATGCGTCAAAGGTTTGTTCTTTATTGCATATTCACTATAGTACGGCTAGGTACCCTATTGTATGTGTCCCTTAATTATTTGAGCAATATTTATTCAGTTATATGGCATGATATTATGTGTCTTGTTACGTCCCTCTGAGGACCTGGTTGTCTTGCCAGGTGTATGCTCTTGTGTTTCGCAGGTGTTCTAGCTTTAGCTGTGATCATCGCTACTTCTTCGAGGATGATTGCATTTAGATCGTCTTCGCTTCGCTCGCCACTCATTTCATTTTCCATGTATTTTATTTCCTTATTTTGTTGGTAGTGGATTTGTCTCCTCCCAACATATTGTATCAAGACAATTTATTATCTTTATATGGTGTCTTTTATTTATTTATTTTGCGTGGATGAGATTAGTTATGGTTCTACTGCATTTTACAGCTTATGTACTCATACGAGGTTTCCATATATTGGAGTGTACTTCGTGTGAATACAGCTGGCATGTCTACGTTCCTAGTCCTACGTATTTTGGGACTGGGACGTTACATGTTTTTGTGGTGGTCCATACAGGTCGAGTTTGTCACTTCGGTTACGTTATTGTACCGATGTGAACCTGTAACATAGGATTAGAATTATAGGAATCTCATCCATACAGCTTGACCTCTTCCCTTGGCTTCAAATTCTGAACTCTTGTTCGACTTCCTTGAATTGCATCTTGCTTGATTTCTTTCTACCGTTGATTCTTATTTTCGTGCTTAGTGTCAACTAGGAAGATGACTACACTAGTATATGCTCATAGGTCAAACACATGGCTAGAATGGTTATATTGGCAATTGGAATACATTTAAGACTCCAATTGAGTTAAAGGATTTTTTTTAGTGTGATTTAATGATTAGTAATTTGTAAAGTAGGATATTACCACGAAAAGTTTTAACCATGAGATTTCTAAATAGTAAACACCAGAGGATTTATAGAATTTCATACTTGGTTTAAGAAATTGATTGGTTTTCAAAGATTTGATATTTATGATTTATTGGATTATAGTTATACATCCTTGCACAAGTATAAAATTGATTTGCTTTTTGAGTTGTGATATTTATGAGTTTGGGTGATAGATATACATCTTTGAATAAATATAAAATTTATTTGATTTTCGAGTTTTAATGTTCATGATTTATTGTATTATAGTTATGCACCTTTGAATAGTTATAAATTTAGTTTTAAAATGATCTTAGCTTTTAAAAATGGCCATAGAAATTATTTAAATTTGAGTTGTGCAACTTGCGGATTTCGTGTTTAGTAAATTTTGAATTTTAATTAGAAGTAATGACGGTGAATTTTGGTTTAAAATATTTGAAAGTTATGAAAACGATTTTTGAGAATTTTTCTTTATTTTAAATTGTGTCCTATGATTGAGGATTTACAAATCTATTTAGATTTTTGGTAAAAAAAAAAAGATTTTGACTGATAAGATTATTTGAAAATTTAGTTTAATATGGGATTGCTAATATTAAATTTTTTGGAGAATTTCGAAGGATGTGATGGATAGTTATTTTGATTGATTAAAGGAAGTTACCATTTAAAAAGTTGTGATTTTGTTGTAATAACTTAGAATGAATAGAAGTTAAAATTGATTAGAGCATTGAGCTTAATTTTTTTGAGATTGCTTTTAATATGCTAAGAGTTTTATTATAAATTAATTGAAAATTTTAGAGTGTTAAATTTTTGATTGATTGTGAAATTTTTATGGATTCGTAAATTATGAACTCTTGAGTTAAATAGTTGAATTTAAACGTTAATTTTGTAAAAGGTTAGTAGTAACGTGATAAAATTTTGCTTTGAGATTTATGAGAGTGATTTAAATTTTTTTGATGAATTTGAACGGCTTGGAGTAAATACAAATTTTTGTGGTATATTTTTGAAAGTTTATTTTTTTAAAAAAAACTTTTGGAGGAAACTTGAGTTAAAATATTAATGATAGGCCACAAAGGTAGCCCTAATGAGTTAGAAGTATTCCACACTAATTACCATGTCACTCATGACCATGATAGTAGTATATACACAAGTGTTGTTAGTCATCTACCCAACTTTGTGACTGTATTTTCACCTCGACTTACTCGACCTTCCTTCAATTCTAGATCTTTTAATTGCGACCTTCTAACCCATTTGTAATTTGAATAATGAGTTAATGGTTCCTTAATTGTATTCATCTAGAAGACTATCTTCTCTCCGGAATTGTGTTTCTAAATTATTTTTAATAGATTCTTTAATTAATTTTATTTCATGCTTTAACTTGATCTTTTTTATTTTGTGCATTAATTATCACCTCGTGAACTCCCACTTTCTATTTTTGATCTTCTGGCGTCCCCTACCGTGACTTGTATATTTGGAGTACAACACTACACTTTTCCTTCCAACAAATTTCATATGTAAGACCTAGACAAGTCCACCTTCATGTAGATGTATCATGTCCCACTAAAACACATCTCCTTGTACACTATTTTCATGATAGGACCTTCTTGTCAAAATGGCCAAACTATAACCGCTACCATGACACCAAAATACTTTCCGACTTCAATTAAGAGATCCAACCTTGACTCAATCCTTTAACCCGATAGGTGAATTTTGTTCTACTTAGTTCCTTAAATGCTTAAATTTGTGCTTTATCTTGATTGCTTAATCCATTGTCACATCCCATTACTAGTTTAACTCTTGTAAGTTGGGTAGAATACCTCACGGCCCAACAAAGCCTTTGTCCTTGTGACCCATGTGGATAAATTTGCTTAGCCTATAAGTTCAGAGGACCCTAACTTAGCTAGTCAACCAAGACAACTGTATAGGCCCGAACTTCGGGCGAGCCTTGATCTTAAAAGATCTGGGGCTATTTAAAATTTCCTTCATCAGTACCTCCCTTGCTCATATTTTGACTATCTCGCGCTGCTAACGTAGCTTCAGTTTTGCAAGCTTATTTCGTTATCAAGCTTGATCATGACATATTTTATTGGGTGCACCCACTAACATATTGTCTAATCAGAACCGGTGCATGATGGTCTGATCAACCTATTGTACTTTGGTTCGCTTATCACATATTATCCTACGTGGATGGGGACATAGCTAAACTTGTCCTCTAGAGTCCCATCCGCGACTGCATTGACAACTCCTTTTGAATTATTCGGTCGCCTTTGAACCACGTATTCGTATTTGATAACGCCTCCTTCGAACTCTATATTGCGTTCACCTTCACCTATTTTAGAAGGACGAAAGCGTCGTACTAAAACTCCTCTAATTGTCCTATCACCATGACCATTACCACCCAATGTAACCATATCTTTGTTTTGAACTACTCGACCTTTCCCTCGACACTAAATTTACAATCTTGACTTTCTAATCACTTGAATTTAAGAGTTATTACAATCGTCTCTTAATCATACCCTCAACCTAGACTACGACCATATAAACTTCCTTAAACCCTTCTATCTACCGTTGTGCCTTCTCACCCCCTCCAAATTCTTAATTTCGAGGACGAAATTCTTTTAAGTTGGGTAGGATGTAAAACCCCTAAATTTCTACTATATTTTATATATATATTAAATTTGGTACTGATTTAAAATTTTTGTATTGTACGTCGCATAGTCGTATTGTACGTCGTGCACGAAATTTTATTTTTCGTAGTTGCTCGACGAGTGCGAATATGTGCGAGCGTACATATTTTGAGAAAAACATTTTTTTATTTTTATAGTTTCAAAATAATATATGTAATATTTAATTTAGCTATCAAAATATACTAAATTTATTATTTTATTTATGAAAGGGCTTTTATTTGGAATAAATAATATTATTCATGCATACATATATTTCATAAATATTTGCTAGTTTAATTTAAATAAAAATATAATATTTGAGATTTATTATTCAAAAAGATATTTAAAAATATTTATTATTTTTGAAATTATTATTATTGGTATTTTGAAAAATATATTTGGAAGTTATGGTGGCCATTTAAATCTTGATTTGATTTTTTGGATTTATTTAAATAGTTAAATATTCGAAATTTATTCATCCCATTTGATTTTGAGCTAAAAATTTAAATAGATTTAAATTGGATTTAATTGATTTGATTTTAAACTAAGAGAATTTGATTTGATTTAAATTAGATTTGGATTTGGATTTGGATTTGGATTTGATTGCTTTTAAATTAAATTAGGAAATATCTAAATTGGGTTGAAAGGAATCCTAATTCTTATCTAATTGGGAATTCCCACATCCTATAAATAGGCAGGTATTCCTCCATATTATTTTTACCACAAATCATCTTTCAAACCATCCTTGTCAAAAAATTTCTCTTTTTTTTCGTCATAAATTCAGCCCCGCTTTTTAGCAGCAAGAGCAACTTGGAACGACGATATCTTCTAGCTCTGAACTCCGTTTCGCCTCCAGTTTTTTTAAAAGAAGCGTATCGAGGTAAGGTTTCTAAAAATATATTTTAATAGACAAAATTCGTTCTGTAGATTTCTACAAAACTGTTTGAGTATCTAGTGTCCCAAAAATAAACGTGTTTCAGTATTTTTGCGATTTCGGGAGATTCCGGAAACGAAAATGCGATCCGTTTAGTTTTTCGAAAAGCTAATACGAAAACCTATACCATATCCTAACCTCAAAATTTACTAAATAAATGTAATAGGTGCAGTATTAATTATAATTAGATAATAAACTATTTTCAGCATCTGAAGTTGATCTTGCACCTTCTTCTTTGTGCGATGTTGTTGATTCATCGCCAGGACATCATCTTACCTCACTTGGACATCAGGCAAGACACCTTGCCATTTGCTGTTTACTTATTTTAGCTCATATTTTATGCATTATTTATTTTCTTTATGCAAAGTAAACTGTGATACATGGCATAACTGTTAGAACTTACTGTTCATTTATTTTTTCAGCTATGTATTATTTTTCTCACATTAAACCTAGATTTAAGGGACCACCTTGTGTGTTGCATTCATGGCCTTGACACATGGTATCACGAAGTTGTGTGTCGCATATAGAACACGGACATGCGTGACTGGCTGGCCACCGGTGTGTATAAGCCGTGCGATAGGAATAACCGCTAATAGAGATTGCATGCTAGTTTGACTTAGCGGTTATAGAGGTTACTGTTGTGGATACAACATGGTAGACATTGGGTGGGAAGAATATCTCCTTAGCGTATGGGTCATATATACACTGTCCTGATTGTCGGTTATCTCCAGTGGAAGGTACGGTCCTGATAGCCGGTTATCTCCAGTGGGAGGTACGGTCCTAATAGCCGGTTATCTCCAGTGGAAGGTACGGTCCTGATTCCTGATTCCTGACTGAGCCGGTCCATGTGTCAAAGGTTTGTTCTTTATTGCATATTCACTATAGTACGGCTAGGTACCCTATTGTATGTGTCCCTTAATTATTTGAGCAATATTTATTCAGTTATATGGCATGATATTATGTGTCTTGTTACGTCCCTCTGAGGACCTGGTTGTCTTGCCAGGTGTATGCTCTTGTGTTTCGCAGGTGTTCTAGCTTTAGCCGTGATCATCGCTACTTCTTCGAGGACGATTGCATTTGGATCGTCTTCGCTTCACTCGCCACTCATTTCATTTTCCATGTATTTTATTTCCTTATTTTGTTGGTAGTGGATTTGTCTCCTCCCAACATATTGTATCAAGACAATTCATTATCTTTATATGATGTCTTTTATTCATTTATTTTGCATGGATGAGATTAGTTATGGTTCTACTGCATTTTACAGCTTATGTACTCATACGAGGTTTCCATATATTGGAGTGTACTTCGTGTGAATACAGCTGGCATGTCTACGTTCCTAGTCCTACGTATTTTGGGACTGGGGCGTTACAAGAGCGATACAGAGCGAGGGTATTTGAGTCTCCAATGGGAGAACTACCTCACTCCCGTACACCAGGGAGAATGGTGTATTCCTTGTGGTTGTTCGGACTGTAGTACGGTACGCCCATAAGCATTCACCGAGCTTCTCGTTCCAGTCACGTTTGTTGGATGATATGAACGTTTTGAGTTACCTGATGATGGTTTTGTTGATTGCTTCTGCCAACCCATTCGCTGTCAGATTGTATGGCGTCGAAGCAACATTCTAAATTCGGTGCTTGTCGCAGAATCGATAGAAGGCGTGGCTTGCGAACTGCGGACCATTATCGTGGATGATCCTTCGGGGCAGCCCAAAGTGATAAATGACATGATGCTTGAGGAAGCTGATCATATTTGAAGTCTTCACTTTTTTAAGCGGAACAGCTTCCGCCCATTTATGAAGCGATGTCCTCGGGAAGAAGGTGGAGTGATCGGACCGATGATATCCATTCCCCATCCTTCAAATGGCCAGGATGCCACCCTCGGATGTAGAAATTCGGATGGCTGGTGGATGAAGTCCGCGTGGACTTGGCAGGCTTTGCACTTTCTTGCATAGTCTATCGTATCTGCTACCATCGTGGGCCAGTAGTAGTCCATTCGGCAAAGACGGTCTTGCAATTTTGGGCCAGGCTGATGGGCCCCGCAGACACTATCGTGAGCTTCATGTACGGCTTCTTTAGCTTCTGCATTTGATAGACATCGAAGCAATAATCCATCGTAGGATCGACGATACAGCATTTTTCTCTCTGTATCGTAGAAGAATCTGAGAGAACGCCTTCTGATAGAGGTGGCTTCCTTTGGGTTCTCGGGCAGGATGTCGTAGACTACGAAGTCTATGAATGGTTGTCTCCAGTCTGGATCTTTGTCGATCGTCTGAGCGGAATAACTTGCCACGAATTGAACGTTGTTCTTGGGACAGACCAGTTCACAGCCTATCACATCCCCCGATTGATGAGAATAGTTTGGAACTGCTAGGGAAGCGGCAAGGCCTGCTAGGGCATCGGCTTCGATATTTTGGAGTCTGGGGACGTGTTCGATGAAGAACCCTTCAAATAACGAGATGATGTTGATCGCTATTTGGTGATAGGGGATCATGTCTTCATGGCGGACTTCGTATGAACCCCGGATCTGATTGACGATTAACTGTGAATCGTCGTATGCTTCAAGATATTCTATCCCTAGCTCTCTTGCAAGTTGGAGGCCAATGACTAAAGCGTTGTACTCGGCCACATTGTTAGAGCAAGGTTTCGTGAGGGAGTAAGCACGATTGATCACCAGTCCGGAAGGAGAAATTAGCACCACCCCGACTCCGACGACGATCTTGCCTTTGGGTCCGGTCCTCAAAGCACCGTCGAAGAACATTCGCCATATATCATCGTGAGAGGTCGCATGCGAGTCGGCGACCTCATTTGGGATGTCTTCGTATATTCTGGCCGACTCCGGGCCTGGTTGGCTGCTAGAAAGTCTGTCAGAGCTTGACCTTTAACAGCCTTTTATGGGACGAAGATCATATGGTAGGAGGACAGTAATATTGCCCATGTAGCGAGGGGAGAGATGAGTGCCCCTGGTTTAGTCATGAGGGCCCTGAGGGGGTTGACTCGTGATATCACATGTATGGTTTTCCCCGTGACATAGTATTGCATCTTTTGAATGGCGAACACCAGGGCGAGGCATTCCTTCTCCACGGCAGTATATCGGTGCTCTGGCCCGATCATCATTCGGCTGAGGTAATATATAGCTTGCTCATGGCCTACATCGTTGTTTTGTACTAGCAGAGCGCCGAAGGAATGCTCTATTGCTTGTACATAAAGCAGGAATAGTTTTCCAGCAACCGGGACCACCAGGACTGGAGGGTTCGACAAATATTCTTTGATGCTGTCGAAGGCATGCTGGCATTCTTCATCCCATACGAATGAGACGCCCTTCTTCATAATATGGGTGAATGGCTGACATCGCCCGAAGAGGTTGGAAATGAACCTCCTGATGTAAGCTAACCTCCTATGGAGGCCTCAGAGTTCTCGAAGATTTCTCGGGGGACCCATCTCCATGATTGCCTTCGTCTTCTCAGGGTCTATGTGGATACCCTGGGAGGTGATGATAAAACCTAAGAACTTCCCGCTGGATATGCCCAAGAAGGATTTCGTGGGGTTTATTTTCAAATTATGCGTTCGCATTAGGTCGAACACTGTCCTTAGATCATGCAGATGATCTTCCTTAGAGCGGCTTTTGACGACGATGCCGTCAACATAGCATTCTACTGTTTTGCGCAAGTGGTCTCTAAAGATGATGCTCATAGCTCTTTGATAGGTGGCGCCAGCGTTCTTTAAACCGAAAGGCATGACTGTGTAGCAGAACGTGCCTATTGGTGTCCGGTATGATGTATGCTTTTCGTCGTCGGGAGACATCTTAATTTGGTTGTACCCCAAGAAGCCATCCATGAATGATATACGTTCGAAGCCGTAAGTGTTGTGAATCATGATGTCTGTGATAGGGAGGGGGAACTCATCTTTGGGACACGCCTCGTTCAGATTGCGGAAGTCGATGCAGATTCGAATCTTCCCATTCTTTTTGAGGACCGGTACTATGTTGGCGATCCAGTCCGAATGTTGTTCCTCACGAATGAAGCCACTGGCTATCAGTTTATTGACTTCGACTTCGATCGTATCCATGATGCCTAGGCGGAAGCGTCGTTGTTGTTGTTTGACTGGCTTTGCATCTGGCCGAATGTTGAGCTTGTGAAGAGCAACATCGGGATTTAGCCCTGGCATGTCTTCATAGTTCCAGGCAAACACATCAATATATTCTTTGACGAGTTTTAGTAGCGATTCTCGTTCTTCGTCTGTCAGGCTTTTACTAACGAAGATTAGTTTTGGAGAAGAGTCGCTGCCGAGATCTACTTGCATGACCTCACTCTTCAGTAGGAGGCTCTCTTTGTTCAAACCGCTCCTCCCATTGCGTATCCTGCTGTTGAGCCCACGGCTCTAATTCGAGGAGTTCAGGAAAGTCTTCACCTTCTTTGTAAGCATCAGCGAACGCCATATTGACAGACAAGACTTGCCTGAATACATCCCTGTCATGCCCCAGAACCAGAATACTGGAGAGCGGGAGCAGACATAGCCAGCTACGTATATTGAAATGGATTCCATCTCGCTATACGGTCACGGCTGTCTAGATACATGAGGGTTTACTAAAAGCCAATAGTCTCCTATGGTCGTGAACAAGCCTAGTGTCTCAATCACAAGCAAGTAAGTAAATGTTACAAGATGTATGATCATTAAATATATAATAGTAAGGCGTCCCAAACATTACATATTCAGCTGATCATGAAGCTAGTCATTACAAAATGTTAGGACTTGCAAGATTTTAGTTATACATGATCAACCCAAGGATCTGTCAATCATGTTACAGCCCGTAGGCAGACAGTACGTAAATGCAATCGAGCTAAACAGGTGCTCGTCGGCTAAACGCCTCAAAAGAATATTTTTACAATAGAGTGGGAGAGCAAAAAATAACCCACTCGTTGCCAGGGTTCCGTCTAGTAGCCACCATCTGGCTGGAAAGTCGGTAGATCCTCTGGAGCTGCTCCGAAATCTGGCCACACAAAACCAGCTCGGTCAGACCCCAGAAAGAGCAAGTGCCACAAAGGAAGCTTCACTTAGGAACTAAAACCAGCAATCAGCACAAGAGTATAAATAAGTAAGAACTGGAAATAAAGAAAATACATCAGGATGATATACGACGAGATAACCATGGAGCTATTCAGATAACCAGGTTACAACCCGTAAACCAAACAAGGACCGGGGTTGTAACCCTTCGTCTGAACAGAACTTGGAATTCTCACCATTTATCGGTAAAATAAATACAAGTATTCTGGTCATGCAGTAATCTGGAACAGAATCAGGACAAGACTAGACTGGTTAGACTCCATCCAATCATTTCACGGCCAAGCAAGAATTACGGCTTGATACTTTAACTAACTAGGGTTGTCACAAGCCTAATTACTAACAAGATCCAGTGAGATTATTCCACAGCCACAAGCCCTGCAGACCATCCAGGTTACCCGGGTTAAAAGAATTAGAGTTGAATTCAGGTGGGTACATCGTCCAGGAAACGAATGTACCCTTAGGTAGCTTGAAGGGTGCAACACATGACAGTGTGCTGGAAATGTGCCCTACTCGACGGCAGGCTACAGATCCCAAGGCGTGCCCAGTTAACGGGATTGCCTGTAGCTGTGAGATCTCTTCATGACTAATGTATTAATCTAGTTATTAGCCTTCGTCCATTTCAATAGGGTACTCCTGACCGTGGTACTCAGGAGTTCCCTCCCTAGAAATGATGCAAGACAGGACTGGATTATTTGTACAAGCACAATCGCCCACGGTGTCCAGGTAATTATACAGGTCATGTCATGTCAGGTAGCCGTCGCAACAGCTTATCAAGATATATCATGTCAGGTTATCATATCAAGTGTACTAGTCAGGAGTGCGCCACGACGGGCCACTATCAGGTCACGTCAGGTTACTTGTCAAGAGTGCACCACTACGGGTCACTATCACGTCATGCTCAATTATCACTTCCAAACATATCAAATGAATTCATGATTATCAAGTTCAGGACAAAAGGCGTAAGGATATAAAATGGACATAAAATATCTAATAAAATATCAATACTCAGGGCTATAGAAGTGCCATACGGCTAAGGCATATACGGTCAGGAAAGGGTAAGACACATGCGGCCCAATTAGGAGAGCGCATGGGGCCAGGGTCACTGGATCCCATGCGGCCGAGACAAGGGGGCGCATGCGGCTGGAAGCTCAAGGGCGCATGCGGCCAGGGGGGACGAGGGCCTCATGCGGCCAGCGGAAGTGTGGAGTGCATGCGGATCAAGAAGAAGCGACCCATGCGGCTGCGAGAAAAGAGAACCATATGCGGCTGGCGAGGAACAGGGGCGCATGTGGCTGAAGGGGCAGGAACCTATGCGGCCGAGAAGACATGGGTTCATGCGGCTGAAAAGGAGCAGGGGGTTATGCGGCTCAATTCAGTTATGAGAGAAGTCCATGCGACTAGATCTGGGTTCTCATGCGGCTCTGGGATCAGGGCCTATGTGGTCCGCAAGTGCTAGAGTTCATGCGGCTCAAGAAGATGGGCGCATATACGGCCGATGGGGAATGAGCCCATGCGGCTCAGGAAGTGAGATCCAGCCTATGCGGCTGAGAGTCCCATGCGGCCGAATCACTTGCCGCATGAATTGTCATGCAGTCAAGTCAGGTCTAAGCACAGTTCATCTTCTCCAAATTTCTGAGAAGAAGATCACCATGAGAGCCAAGTTCTCAAGCTCCACAACTCCATCATCCGGAGCCCAAATCTGAACTTCCATAGGTCAAAATAGGGTAGAACGAAATTCTCTACAACATGGAACCATCAAAACTCAGAAATAACAGGATTAAGTAGATCAAAACCCAAGAAATCCGAAAATAAAGTAAATATAGATCTACAAGAATCTAGCCATGGAAAGTAAAAATGCCAAGTTCTAAAGTGTCTTAGAATGTAGTAAAGAAGAGAATGGAGCAATAAAATTAGAGTTCCTCTATGAAGCAAGTTGTACTTGCCTAGACCTCTCTCTCCTCTCTTTGGTAGGTAAGGAAGTAAATGAGGAAGAAAAAGATGATAAATGAAGAGAGAGAATGAAGAGGGCTAATAAATACAAATGGTGGTGGTAGGTAGGGGGTTCACCTTGGGTTCATCATGAACCCAATCAAAACCAAGCCAAGCCGAACCAACCAACCCGAACCAGGAATAAACCAAGCCAAGAAGGAAATCATGCAATACAAGAATAAAATACGTACACGTATCCTAAGAATACATAATACGAACCACAGACATTACAACTCTACCCACCTTAAAAGAATTCCGTCCTCGGAATTTAATTAAGAGGCTTGAGAGACAAGGACAAGCTATATTAATCACAAGCAAGCTATAACTAGGCAGACAATCACTCATTCAAGCAAGGAATCGAAGGCATGAGACATAAGAAAGACATTATATCTCACGAGTCAAACAAGTCGGGATACCGCGATCGGGTATCGTTCTCACGCTCCCACGTTGACTCACCCAAAGAGTGATGACCCCAAGCAACTCGGACTAACTTGATAGTCTTGTTCTTGAGGATCTTCTTTCTTCGGTCCAATATAGACACGGGCCTCTCCTCATACGAAAGGTTGGTACCAACAACCAATTCTGAATGATCCAGGATGTGGCTCGAGTCTGGGATATACCGTCGTAATTGGGATACATGGAACACGTCATGCACCTCGCTTAGCGACGGCGGAAGAGCGAGACGATAGGATACGTCTCCTACTCGCTCCAGAATGTCAAACGGTCCTATATACCTAGGCCTAAGCTTTCTCCGTACGCTGAATCGAATGACGCCACGGTTAGGCAAATTCCTCAGGAAGACGCCGATGAGAATCGGCCAATGGCGCTGGCGATCTTGGGCAAATAGAAGGTGATCTCTGACTCGCCTGACCACTTCAACTGTCTGGGCAATCATTTCTGGACCGAGCATTTGTCTCTCTCCAACATCATCCCAGGCTAGCGGGGATCTGCACTTCCTACCATACAGTGCCTCGAACGGTGCTATCTGGATACTGGCCTGGAAACTGTTGTTGTACGAGAATTCCACCAGGTACAAGTGATCTTTCCATGAACCACCGAAGTCAAGTGTGCAAGACCGCAACATGTCTTCAGGAGTCTGGATCGTGCGCTCCGACTGGCCATCTGTCTGCGGGTGATATGTTGAACTGAACAGGAGATGAGTTCCCAAACTCTCTTGTAAGCTACGTCAAAAGTGCGACGTAAATCTTGAATCTCGATCCGAGGTGATACTGACTGGCACTCCGTACAACCTGACAATCTGCCTGAGGTACATCTCTGCTAGCTGAGCCGTCGACTGACCAACTCTGAATGGAAGAAAGTGAGCCACTTTCGTGAGCCGATCAACTATAACCCAGATAGCATCTCTACCAGCTAGAGATCTAGGTAATCCAGTCACAAAATCCATGGTCACATGCTCCCATTTCTACTCTGGAATGGGCAAGGGCTGAAGAAGTCCAGCAGGTCTCTGATGTTCGGCTTTAACTTATTGGCAAACCAAACACCGAGAGACAAACCGAGCTATCTCCCGCTTCATGCCATTCTACCAGAAATGCTGTCGGATATCACGGTACATCTTCGTACCACCAGGATGAATGGAATACTGTAAACTGTAGGCCTCTGCCATGATCTCCTGTCTGATATCTCCACTGGGTACACAAAGACGATTACCATGTCGAAGTGTACCATCCTCATGAATGCATAACTCTGGTCTTTGTCCTGCCTCACACTCTGCTCTGAGTCGCTGAAGCTTGGAATCTGTCGACTGTGCCATCCGGATCCTCTCAACTATAGTGGACTGAACTTGCAACCTGGCCATCAATGCCATATTGGAAGGGAGAACAACTTCTATACCCATCTTCTGAAGATCTGCTAACAGCTCCGGTTGCGCTGTTAGGAAATAAGCCCCGGCTCTTCTGCTCAATGCATCCGCTACAACATTGGCCTTCCCAGGGTGATACTGCAAGTTGACATCATAATCCACAAGAAGCTCCTGCCACCTCCTCTGACGCATGTTAAGATCCTTCTGGGTGAAAATATACTTCAGGCTCTTATGGTCGATGAAAATCTCCACCATGTCTCCATACAAGTAGTGCCTCTACAACTTAAGTGCAAACACCACTGCTGCCAGCTCCAAGTCATGGGTTGGGTAATTCCTCTCATGATCACAAAGTTGTCGTGACGCATAAGCTATTACCTTCCCATGCTGCATCAGAACACATCCCAAACCTCTGCCTGAAGCATCACAGTATACTGAGAATCCTCTGGTCCCATATGGAAGCGTGAGAATAGAAGCTGTTATCAGGCCTCGCTTCAACTGCTCAAAAGAACTTTGACACTCTGCTGTCCAAGCAAAATGTACATCCTTGCGGGTCAACTGCGTCAATGGCGCTAAAATTCAAAAAAAATTCGAAACAAACCGCCGGTAGTAGCCGGCCAATCCAAGAAAACTACGAACCTCTGCAACTGTACTGGGCACTGGCCATGACTCAATAGCCATAATCTTCTGGGGACCCACTTCTACTCCTCCTCGAGTGATGATATGACCCAAGTACGAAATACGATTGAGCCAAAACTCGCATTTACTGAACTTGGCATATAACTGGTGCTCTCTGAGGATCTCAAGAACTATACGGAGATGCTGCTCATGCTCCGCCTCACTCTTGCTGTAGACCAGGATGTCATTCAAGAACACAATCACAAACTGATCCAAGTAAGGCATGAAGATGCGATTCATGAGGTCCATGAATACTGCCGGCACATTGGTTGCTCCAAAAGACATAACAAGGAACTCCCAATGCCCATATCTGGATCTAAAAGCTGTCTTCGGGATGTCCTGCTCTCTGACTCTGATCTGATGATATCCTGAGCGTAAATCAATCTTCGAGAATACTGAAGCCCCCTTGAGTTGATCAAACAAGTCATCTATCCTCGAAAGAGGGTATCTGTTCTTGATTGTCACTGAGTTCAAGGTACGATAATCAATACATAACCTAGACGTACCATCTTTCTTTTTCATAAGAAGCATCGGGGCTCCCCAAGGCGATCCACTAGCACAAATGAATCCCTTGGTTATGAGTTCTTCAATCATCTTGTACAATATCTCCAACTCTGACGGCGCCATCCTGTAGACTCTTTCTGACACTGGGGCTGTCCCGGGAATCAAGTCTATAGTGAACTCGATCTCCCGCTCCGGAGGCATACCTGGAAGCTCCTCTGGGAAAACATCTAGAAACTCCTCGACTATCCTGGGCAACTGAACTGCTGATACTGCCATCCGCAATACTGGAGGAGAAGGCTCAACTGTGCCTCGAGAAAAGGAAAACTATGGCTCGTCTGGAATGCTAAAAATAATCCTACCAATATGGCAGTCTATTCTAGCATACTGGTTCCTCAACCAATCCATCCCTAGGACCACATCATAATCGGCCATCGGGAACTCTATCAATCTAGCGGAGAATTCTCTACCGCTAACTACGATCCAACACGAGAAAAACACTCTATCTACTCCCACAAGTCCGTTACCAGTAAGTATATTGAGCCTTACTGATAATGACTCGGGCTCCAATCCTATCCGTGTCGCGAATCGTACAGACATAAATGAATGCGATGCACCAGAATCAAATAAAGCTGAAGCTGGAAAGGAGTTGACGAGAATAGTACCTGCCACTACCTCTCCTGGTGCTAATCCTTCCTCTGCGGTCATCACCATAGCATGACCATGCCCTCGGGGTGCTGGTCCCCTCTGCTGAAATCTTTGCTGCCTATTCTGATACTGGGCCTGGGCTTGAACATACTGCTGGGGGTTCTGCTGCTGGAATACCTGGGACTGAGGTGGCAAGGGCCTCGACAATGGATACTGCTGCTGCTGCTGGACTGGAACAGGGGCTGGTCCCCTCACCGAAGAGCTAGAAAGGTTGGACGATGATGAACCACCCCTGTTCGGGCAGGATCCAAACCTATGGTCTGGTGCTCCACAAGCCAGACATAATCCCTGTGCCCTACGACATTCTGCCACTACATGGCCTAGCTTCCCACAATGAGAACATCCCACTACGGAAGACTGTTTCTGCTTCTGTTGCTGCTGCTGAAGGTACGTCGGGTGGAATGCTGAACCGACGTCACTGAGGCCGCCCGCCTCGGAGCTCCAATAGTCAAAGACCTGGCTGCCGGGGCTGGTGCTGAAGACTGATTCATCTGGTCGTGGGATCTCTTTCGACCTCCGGCCCTATCCACAATCCTCTGGGAGGTATACTCATGCCTCCGGGCTGCTCTCAAGACTGCATCAAAAGTCTAATGCTCAAACTGCTCAACCGCCAATAGAATCTCCAGGTGAAGTCCCTGCTGGAATCGCTGGGCTCTATCATACTCGGTTGCCACCAAGATGGGAGCAAACCGACTAAGTCTCGAAAACTCGGCCGCATATCCATCGACCGTCCAGTCCATCTGCTTCAGATTGGTAAATCTCATCTGCAAATCATACGAGCCACGGTATCGAAATACTTGGTCTGGAATCTCTCTCTGAATACTGCCCAAGCAATAGGTGCTGCTAATCCAACGGCCTGCGTTGTCCACCAACTGCGGGCAAGACAACTGCAGGTGCACAACGGCCACCTTCTCGTTCTCTGGGGTCCTGGCTGCTTCTAGAATCACCTCTGTGTCCGGAAGCCATGCATCTGCTGCGATAGCATCTTCACTACCGTCGAAGAATGGAGGGTTCAAGCGCTTGAAGCTGTTGGCCGTGCTGTTATTCTGATGACCTCCTCTGGTCAGAGCATCCGTCACTGCCTGGTGCAAGGTGTCTCCACGACGATCTTGAGAAGCTATCAAGGTCCTGACGAGTCCTACCAAAGTGCCATCATCAGGCTCGGCAGGCTGAACTGGCTGGACTGGTGGCTCTCCGTCAGAAGGCACGACTCTGGAGGCTGCTCCAGAATGCTGGGCTTGATCTCCAGGTTGTTGCTGATCCGTGGGAGGTGCTCCGCCTTGCTGGTCGGTGGGACCACGAACAATGCCGCTGAAGAAGACGACATAGGGAACAATAAGGAAGGACCAGGACAGATCAACGATACAAGCATATGATCAGGACAAGAATCCAGGGATCCAGAAGATACGAACAGAGCTCAAAGGCGAATACTGATTGAGACATCTATTCGGTAAACCCTCACATATCTCGATTTACAAGACCTGCATGGGCCACCACTTAAACCATGTCACGCCCCAGAACCAGAATACTGGAGAGCGGGGGCAGACATAGCCAGCTATGTATATTGAAATGGATTCCATCTCGCTATACGGTCACGGCTGTCTAGATACATGAGGGTTTACTACAAGCCAACAGTCTCCTATGGTCGTGAACAAGCCTAGTGTCTCAATCACAAGCAAGTAAGTAAATGTTATAAGATGTATGATTATTAAATATGCAATAGTAAGGCGTCCCAAACAATACATATTCAGCTGATCATGAAGCTAGTCGTTATAAAATGTTAGGACTAGCAAGATTTTAGTTATACATGATCAACCCTAGGATCTGTCGATCATGTTACAGCCCGTAGGCAGACAGTACATAAATACAATCGAGCTAAACAGGTGCTCGTCGGCTAAATGCCTCAAAATAATATTTTTACAATAGAGTGGGAGAGCCAAAAATAACCCACTCGTTGCCAGGGTTCCGTCTAGTGGCCACCATCTGGCTGGAAAGTCGATAGATCCTCTGGAGCTGCTCCAAAATCTGGCCACACAAAATTAGCTGGGTCATACCCCAGAAAGAGCAAGTGCCATAAAGGAAGCTTTACTTAGAAACTAAAACCAGCAATCAGCACAAGAGTATAAATAAGTAAGAACTAGAAATAAAGAAAATACATCAGGATGATATATGACGAGATAACCATGGAGCTATTCAGATAACCAGGTTACAACCCGTAAACCAAACAAGGACCGGGGTTGTAACCCTTCGTCTAAACAGAACATGGAATTCTCACCATTTATCGGTAAAATAAATACAAGTATTCTGGTCATGCAGTAATCTGGAACAGAATCAGGACAAGACTAGACTGGTTAGACTCCATCCAATCATTTCACGGCCAAGCAAGAATTATGGCTTGATACTTTAACTAACTAAGGTTGTCACAAGCCTAATTACTAAAAAGATGCAGTGAGATTATTCCACAACCACAAGCCCTGCAGACCATCCAGGTTACCCGGGTTAAAAGAATTAGAGTTGAATTCAGGTGGGTACATCGTCCAGGAAACGAATGTACCCTTAGGTAGCTTGAAGGGTGCAACACATGACAGTGTGCTGAAAATGTGCCCTACTCGACGGCAGGCTACATATCCCAAGGCGTGCCCAGGTAACGGGATTGCCTGTAGCTGTGAGATCTTTTCATGACTAATGTATTAATCTAGTTATTAGCCTTAGTCTATTTCAATAGGGTACTCTTGACCGTCGTACTCAGGAGTTCCTCTCCTAGACATGATGCAAGACAGGACTGGATTATTTGTACAAGCACAATCGCCCACGGTGTCCAGGTAATTATACAGGTCATGTCATGTCAGGTAGCCGTCGCAACAGCTTATCAAGATATATCATGTCAGGTTATCATATCAAGTGTACTAGTCAGAAGTGCACCACGATGGGCCACTATCAGGTCACGTCAGGTTACTTGTCAAGAGTGCACCATTACGGGTCACTATCACGTCATGCTCAATTATCACTTCCAAACATATCAAATGAATTCATGATTATCAAGTTCAGGACAAAAGACGTAAGGATATAAAATGGACGTAAAATATCTAATAAAATATCAATACTCAGGGCTATAGAAGTGCCATGCGGCTAAGGCATATGCGGTCAGGAAAGGGTAAGAAACATGCGGCCCAATTAGGAGAGCGCATGCGGCCAGGGTCACTAGATCCCATGCGGCCGAGACAAGAGGGCGCATGCGGCTGGAAGCTCAAGGGCGCATACGGCCAGGGGGGACGAGGGCCTCATGCGGCCAGCGGAAGTGTGGAGTGCATGCGGCTCAAGAAGAAGTGACCCATGCGGCTGCGAAAAAAGAGAACCATATGCGGCTGGCGAGGAACAGGGGCGCATGCGGCTGAAGGGGCAGGAACCTATACGACCGAGAAGACACGGGTTCATGCGGCTGAAAAGGAGCAGGGGGTTATGCGGCTCAATTCAGTTAGAAGAGAAGTCCATGCGACTAGATCTGGGTTCTCATGCGGCTCTGGGATCAGGGCCTATGCGGTCCGCTAGAGCTAGAGTTCATGCGGCTCAAGAATATGGGCGCATATGCGGCCGATGGGGAATGAGCCCATGCGGCTCAGGAAGTGAGATCCAGCCTATGCGGCTGAGAGTCCCATGCGGCCGAATCACTTGCCGCATGAATTGTCATACAGTCAAGTCAGGTCTAAGCACAGTTCATCTTCTCCAAATTTCTGAGAAGAAGATCACCATGAGAGCCAAGTTCTCAAGCTCCACAACTCCATCATTCGGAGCCCAAATCTGAACTTCCATAGGTAAAAATGGGGTAGAACGAAATTCTCTACAACATGGAACCATCAAAACTCAGAAATAACAGGATTAAGTAGATCAAAACCCAAGAAATCCGAAAATAAAATAAATATAGATCTACAAGAATCTAGCCATGGAAAGTAAAAATGCCAAGTTCTAAAGTATCTTAGAATGTAGTAAAGAAGAGAATGGAGCAATAAAATTAGAGTTCCTCTATAAAGCAAGTTGCACTTGCTTAGACCTCTCTCTCCTCTCTCTGGTAGGTAAGGAAGTAAATGACGAAGAAGAAGATGATAAATGAAGAGAGAGAATGAAGAGGGCTAATAAATACAAATGGTGGTGGTAGGTAGGGGGTTCACCTTGGGTTCATCATGAACCCAATCAAAACCAAGCCAAGCCGAACCAACCAACCCGAACCAGGAATAAACCAAGCCAAGAAGGAAATCATGCAATACAAGAATAAAATACGTACACGTATCCCAAGAATACGTAATACGAACCACAGGCATTACAATCCCCGATGCTGATATCCAAATCAGAAGTTGGTGATCCGGTTGAGTGTGACTGCCAGTCGCATTCCTCACCTGAGCTTTCAGGGGTCGTTGTAGGCGTAACATACCCCAGTCTACATCGGGTCTTGTTGTAGTAGTCTTGTACCGGGACCGACGACTTTAAAGGTAATCGTCGACCAGTGCCATAGTTCAAACATGGCGTAGTCTCCAGATCATACCCCTGTTTTTGCATAAGGTATTTGGATTGGGGGCTATATAGATAGAGAGGCAGTCTCCTGGCGTCCGATTCGAGACCGAATTCTTCTATGGTGAAGGGATGTGGATCATTCTTCCGACCGAAGATGATTGGATGGTCCCTTCCCTCGATTATGTGGTAAGTGTCTTCCACGGGAGTAAGTTGATTTACGGTATAAATATTTGTCACCTGTGTATGTAGGTGAGTGCCTATACCGTGTTCCATAGCATACATGTAGTTCAAAGATAGCCCTTTATTGATGAAGTAAGGTATCTTTTCTAGCGGGATTACATCATCTGCGGATGGAACATCATTGTGAGCAGCCACATACTTGGCCAGTTCTGGTTCTTCTTCGTCCACCCCCTGTATAAATGAAGACTGAGAGGATGACTTAGGCAACTTGATCATTAGAGGTTCTGCTGGCGGAGCAGAATGTGGAGTTGTTGGCAAACTAGCGACCCCCAGTTTGGTACTTGATGCTGGACGGGAGTGGTTGGCCGCTAGAAACCCCAGACTTTGCATCGGGCTGACGATTCTTTTTGGGTATCGTCATTGGCTTGTCAGAGGGATTGAGCTTCTCCGTTTGTGACTGGCCGACTCTAGGCAGTCTGATTGTCAGTGGCTCCGTTGTGGGTCTTAGCGCTTGGCCGGACCTTGGCAGCCGGATTATCATTTGCCCTTCTTGTGCCGAGAGGCTGATAGCGTCCGTACGCAGAGCGGCCGTAAGGAGTACGGACTTGCCAGGTTTGCGACCTTGGAGGTGGATCGTCAGAGATTCTTCTGATCCTGTGGCCATCTCGGCACGAGCTTGCACATCTCCTTCACCAAGGTGCCTCTTCGACTTTTCGTATAAGCAGGAGTCTGAGTAGTAGGATTCGACCCCTTTGAAGAGATCAATGTCGGCAAATTCTGTTCTCACGAAGCCGTGTTTGTCGACATACTTGAAGCACTAGTACAGCGTGGAAGGCATGATCATGTAATCGTGTATCCAAGGGTGCCCTAGGAGGATATTGTAGGAAGTGTCCGCATCTATGACGTAACAGGTCACTTCTGACTGAAGATCGTCAATTTGGCACTTCAAGCGAATCTTCCCAATCGGGTAGCTCCTACCCGAATTGAAACCGCTGATGGCGGTGCTTGTTGGCGTCAGGCTTGCATCGGAATGCGAAGATGGTTTAATAGACCCTTCGGGATGATGCTTATGGAAGAACCAGGATCAATGTACATCTGATCCACATTTACTTCGCCGATGTATCTCGTGTAATATAACGGACGATCGTGCAGGTTGGTTTTGATGAGTATATCCTGTGGAGTGAAGACAATGTTGGGCATCGATCCTGTGCAAGCGCTGTCTTAGATATTTGCAGGCGGGCTTTCTTCCGTGAGGTTGACCTGAGCCAGATATGCGTCGGCGTTCTGGAGTTCATCGCTCAAAGCCGTGCAAACATCCTTGAAGAGTCTCAGGAGCTCGTATAATGACAACTTGGCCGGTGTGTTGGCCAATTGTGCCAAGATGTCAAAGTTGTAGGGCCTTTCCAGCCCATGAGGTGCCTTTTTTTGGAGGGATTTGTCAAAGCGAGTATCTTCGGCCTAGGCTTGTCGGTCGTCGGAGGTTGAGAAGGTCCCGGAGCGTCAGCAGTAGCCGGCTGATGTTCTTCAGCCGAGTTATCTGGCATAGATTGGGATTGCGCACCAGACCGAGTGACGACAACTGTGGCTTCTTCGATATCTGCCGAGATTGTACGGCAGGATCTGACTTTTCTACTCTCCTTCTTGCCAATAGTGAGTGGTACAGACTGAGTTATTTCGGGTACCAAGTCCGGATGGACCCACATGACCTCCCCTCGTGACGTGGTAAGGGGTACTAGACCAGTAGCCTGATCTCGAGGAGGTGGAAGATTGGCAATCTCCATTGTCGTCCGAGGGATGGATATCATGCCGTCTTGAGTCTCTGTCGAAGAAAAGCTGCCAAACTGTACGGACACCATGTTGGCTGCCATGGTTACCTATTCGAAATCGATGGCCAGAGCCTTCGAATCAATGAGATATTGGATGTATCACTTTAGTTGGTAGCAGTCGTGTGTAGCCTGGTGGACGTAGCGGTGGTAATAGCAGTACTTTGGGTTCTCCATTTCTGCCGGTCGAGGTTCCCGTCTTGGTGGAGGGAGCTGAATTCTATCTCCTTATATGAGCATGTCCAAGATGGGCTTGACATGGTCGTCTTCGAAGGAGTAGGTCATTTGCGGCCATTGCTTGTCTGCCGGTTTTGACTCAGGCTTCTGGGCTGTGTCGGCCACCATAGCCTGCTTGCCCTTGTTGTCCCGATTATTGGAGGAGTTACCACCATTATTGTTGTTGGTATTAGGGCACTTGCCCTTGTCCTCTCCCTCCGAGATGTGCAATCCCAGTTGGCGAGCCTTCTTCAACCTGTCCTCGGCGCTAGTGGCACCGATAATGAACGTCTTTCAGTCCTTGAATTGACTTTTACTCATCCAAAGACTGATTGTTGGGAGCAGTCTCTTTTGGCAAATTTCAATTAAGGAGGAATCCGGATTACCAGACGGCAACTTCATTATGGTTTGGCAAAAACGCTCAATATAGTTCCTTGTCAGCTCTTTCTCCCCTTGAACGACATCCATGAGGGTGGACATTGTGATGTCTTGTCCTACTTCGTTGTAAAACCCCTAAATTTCTACTATATTTTAGTATTGAATTTTTTTTTGTATTTATACGTCGCATAGTCGTATTGTACGTCGTACAAAAATTTACGTTTTCGTATTACTCGTCGAGTGCGAATATGTGCGAGGTACATATTTTTAGAAAAAAAATAATTTTTATTTTATTATCGGAAATAGTTTCAAAATAATATATATAATAATTATTTTTATTAAAGGCAAAGTTTATTATTTATTTATAAAATGCTATCTTATTGACTAGTGATAATTTAGAAAACTAGAAAATTATTTCATTATATTTTCAAATTTTATTTTTATTACTTATAATAATTTATTTAGTAAAGAGGTATTTTAAAGATTTGATTGTTTATGTTTAATAATTGTTTTATCTAAATTATTAAATGTAGTTTAAAACTATTCATATTAATATTTATTTTGATTTTCGAAATATATTTAATATTAATATTTTATTATTCGAAAAGATATTTAAAAATATTTACTATTTTCGAAATTATTATTAATGGTATTTTGAAAAATATATTTGGAAGTTATGGTGCCAATTTAAATCTTGATTTAATTTTTAGATTTATTTAAATAGATTAAATCAATAACTACATTTGGAATTTAAATTATCTCAATGGGTTTTAAATAAAAGATGGATTTTAAATTATATTTAAATTGGATTTTGTTTGGATTTGAATTTATTAAATTGGTTTAAATCAATAGATGAATTATCTAACTGGGTTTAAATCCTAATCCTAATCCTTATCCAATGGGTATTCCCACATCCTATATATATAGGCAGGTACTCCTCCATGAACTCTATCATCCAAAATTTTCCACAAAGGTGCAGGTGTATCGTGTCCGTGTCCGTCCTTTTACCATTCATTATATTCCTATTAATTTATAAATACATCGATCTTCTTTTCCGCGTTCGACAACTCCGAACGCCCACCCTATCCCGTGTCTCGTAGGACACACCCGACACAACAAATTTTCTAATCCTAGCCAAACCCAGCCCATCTCCTGCCAACCCCGACCACCCTCTTTCGACACACCACGCCCATTGCCTCACCACCCTGCCGACCCTTGCCACACCCCGACACCAGCCTGCCCCGATCATCATCGTCCCCACCCTCGCCGTCATCTGTCCCCGCCACCAGCATCACCAACCACCATCCCGACAAACCGAGTACCCACACCACCATGCTCACCCCGAGCACAGCCCAGCCATCACCATTCCACGACCACCACTATCACCAACGTCCGCCACCACCGCTGGCAACCCAGACCCCAGCCCTCCGGCTTCCGGTACCACTAGTAAACACAAACCAAACCCTGTGTCCACGGGCCCAACCCCGAGGACACGACACAATGGGAAACAAGTCAAAAAAATTCCTAACCTTCCCTCCGGCCATCTCGACGAGCCTCTTCCTCGTCGTACGCCGTGGCCGCACGAGTGTCGGAGAAACCCCATCCCTTCTGCCATCGCCGCCGAGACCGCGCCTCACGTCGAGTCTGTCGTCCCGCTCCCAGTGACTCCCCGCATTGTGGCGTCTGTAGCCGAGCACTGACCCCACAGAATCGAGTCGCGCCTTCTCCGCCGACCGGCGTGCCTTCGCCGCCGTGTCCAGCGCCGAGCGCGCGCTGCCCCACCAACCTCCGCTTCCCTCGCCGCGTGCGCCAAGCCCCGCAGCGCCGCCTCCGCCGTCCCCCTCTCTCGTCCACCGCTGCCCTCCGCCACATGCGCACAAACCCACCGCCGCTCCCATCCTCCCGACCGAGCCGATCCTCTCCGACCGCCGAGCGGCGCCGCCCAGATCTCGCTCACCGCTCGCCTCCGCCCCATTCACTCACTCCGTGCGCCTCTCGAAACCCTCGCCGGGAAACCCTCTCCGCCAGATCCGCGTCCGCCGCTCCCTTGGCTGGAGCTCCGACCGACCATCTGCCCAGATCCTCTCTTCTCTCCGCTCCTCCTCCGCAAGGCCGCCGCCATGGAGCACTGCGCAGCCCCGAGTCACCGCCCCTCCCCTTCCCCTTTCCTTCTCACTTTGAGCTCTCTCACTCTCCTTCTTCCTCCATGATTTTTTTTTCTTTCACGTTCTCTATCCTGATGAAGTAAGGGAACAGTGAGGGGAAAGTAACGTTTTATTTTTATATTCTTTTAAAAACAAATTTTCATGTAGTATACCACTTTCACCATATACATATATAATATTACTGTTATCTTATTTTGTTATTATTAATATTATTATTATTACTATTTTAAATAAAATTTGTATATGTACTTATTATTATTATTATTATTATTACTATTATTATAATTATTATTGTTATTATTATTATTATCAGTACAGTACATTAGTTTATGATTTTACTAGTTGATGATTATTTTTATATACATACTCATTACTATGATTAGTATTGTTAAAAACTATTATGTTTGAAAAATTTAATATAATTATTTTGTTATGTTTTGGAAACAGGATACTTAAATATCTATACAAATTGTACTATTAAAATTACTAAGAGTAATTATCATTCATATATTTTTACGTTGTAGCATATATATTAGTATTCACAAAATATAGGTAAATATTATCGTTATCGTTATTATTTTATTATGATATGTATCTTTCATTCAGTTGGATTATATATGTATTTATACAAAAAGCTAGCTCCTTTCCAAATACTTATTTTTACAAAATTATAGCTTTCTACCTCAAAATTTTTAATAGCAATATATATATAAAGGAATATAAATAGCTTTCGAAACTCGTATATATATATTATTATTATCAAGTTTTTTTTGATTATCCTCCTATCTATGACAAACTCTCTTTATCCTATTCCCTCACAAGTTCTACACAACCCCTGTCAGCCCTAACTAAATTGACAGTTCTGGACCCGATGCACCGGTCTGTACCACCAACAGAGGTTCCTTTGTATAGTTGTTTCACCAAAGTCGCAGCCGTGCCATCTTGATCATCGCAGCACACCAGACAGCTCACCAGGCGTCGCAATAGGCAAGATACCTTGCCATCTTGTACTTATATTTGATTTATGATATTTTATATGTTGCTAGTGTTTTTACATTAGTAAGAGTATGTCCAAGTATGACTTGGGTGCCATCGATATGTATATCGATGATTGTGTGTGTGCGTGTGTGTGTGGACCATATGTGGTAGCGGACTTTCCGGTGTGTTGAAGTTATGCTTCATAACTTCTTAGACTTGTGGACACGTCTCATACACGACACATGAGTGAGGATCATAGAGTCGGCACGAACCTACGTATTCGACTTGCTACCGATACGGGCGGTTCGTGTGTCGGTTCATTTATGGATTAGTGGAGTCTAGATAGCGACTTGCATAGAGATATGGATCGCCAAGACATGGATATGACTTGTGTGATACATGGGCGGGGAAAACTACTGGGACGTATGAGCTATCCCACAGCCTTCTAGATTGCCCGGTTATGGGTTCATGGTTTTCCTGTTATGGGTGTGTCGCTAGAGGATATATCCATTGCACGGCCCTGACCTCGTCGTCAGATAAGTCAGGAGGTATGCTAGCGATGCAAAGTATGAACTAGGGGATATATCCATTGCACGGCCCTGACCACGTCGTCAGATACGGTCAGAGACGTATACTAGTTCATGCGAAAGCCACTAGTGGATGCTATGCTTTATTTCTACCCACTTATACGTTCCAGTATAGTTTTCGACTTGCATTACACCTAGATGGTTAGGTTCTATTGTGTTAGAGCAGGTGGTCTTTTCTTTATCATATATCATTTACAGTTCATTATGGTATTTTTTTTTATGTATCTTGTTACGTCCCTCTAAGGACCTGGTTTTTCCCCAGGTGTGTGTTCATGTTTTCCGCAGGTATCCTAGCCAAGGCCGTGGTCTTCTCCATTCTTCCGAAGACGATTGCGCTTGGTTCATCTTTCCATTTTTCGATTCATGTACATTTCTTTCATTGTGATAGTTGGTAGTGGACTTTGTCTCCGTCCAACGATTGTATCATAAATATTCGAGTTGATATTTATATTATTATTGTGGATGAGATTAGTTTGTCTTGGAATACTGCATTTTACAGCTTATGTATTCATACGAGACCTACGTATTTCGTATGAATACAGCTGGCATGTTTACGTACTTGGTCCTACGTATTTTGGGACTGGGGCGTTACATGTTTTTGTGGTGGCCCATGCAGGTCCAGATAAATTGTTTGGTTACTTTACCGTACCAAGCAAGCCTGCGTATAGGATTAGAAGTCTAGGATCTCATCCACATACTTGACCTCTTTCCTTGATTTTATCTACCGTCTGACTCATCAATTGCATCTTGCTTGCTTCCTTCCGTCCCTATTCATATCTTCCCTTCGTGCTTACTAGAGATTGACCCTACTAGTTAGTTGTCCCAAAACACCATTAGTTTAAATTTTTAAGTTGGGTAGAATACCTTATGAACTAGCAACCCCTTCGACCTAGTGACCTATATTAGCAAGCTTATTTAGATCCTAGAATCTATATGACCTAACCCGCCTAGTCAACCAATGACTTGGACAAGAAGACTATAGGACGACTGTATAACTTAGAATCATTCTACTTTCTTTAAATCTTAAATCTCTCGTACCTATGTAATTACCGTTTTGACTAATGATGCTAATGTAGCCTAGTTTTTACAAACTTATTCTTTATCAAGTTTGTTCATGACATATGCTATTGAGCGCTCACTAGCATGTTGTCTAATCAGAACCGGTGCATAATGGTCTGATCAACCAAGTGCACTTTGGTTCTCTTTTGTCTATTACTCTACGTGGATGAGGACATAATTAAACTTGGCCCTTACAATCCCATCCACGACTGCTTTGACAATTCCCTTGAAATTATTCGATCGTCTTTGAATCACGTATTCGTATTAGATAAAACCCCTTCGAATTCTGTCTTACTTTCGCCTTCACCCATTTTCGAAGGACGAATGCGTTATACTAGAATCTTCCTCTAGCCATCCTATCGACTACGACCATATCGTATTATTTTCTAGATCGCAAATTCTTACGGCATTATTTTGTTATTGATCGTTCTTCATCGATACCCTTTGTCTTCTCACCCCCCTACGAATTCTTAATTTCGAGGACGAAATTCTTTTAAGTTGGGTAGGATGTAAAACCCCTAAATTTCTACTATATTTTAGTATTAAATTTTTTTTTGTATTTATACGTCGCATAGTCGTATTGTACGTCGTACAAAAATTTACGTTTTCGTATTACTCGTCGAGTGCGAATATGTGCGAGGTACATATTTTTAGAAAAAAAATAATTTTTATTTTATTATCGAAAATAGTTTCAAAATAATATATATAATAATTATTTTTATTAAAGGCAAAGTTTATTATTTATTTATAAAATGCTATCTTATTGACTAGTGATAATTTAGAAAACTAGAAAATTATTTCATTATATTTTCAAATTTTATTTTTATTACTTATAATAATTTATTTAGTAAAGAGGTATTTTAAAGATTTGATTGTTTATGTTTAATAATTGTTTTATCTAAATTATTAAATGTAGTTTAAAACTATTCATATTAATATTTATTTTGATTTTCGAAATATATTTAATATTAATATTTTATTATTCGAAAAGATATTTAAAAATATTTACTATTTTCGAAATTATTATTAATGGTATTTTGAAAAATATATTTGGAAGTTATGGTGCCAATTTAAATCTTGATTTAATTTTTAGATTTATTTAAATAGATTAAATCAATAACTACATTTGGAATTTAAATTATCTCAATGGGTTTTAAATAAAAGATGGATTTTAAATTATATTTAAATTGGATTTTGTTTGGATTTGAATTTATTAAATTGGTTTAAATCAATAGATGAATTATCTAACTGGGTTTAAATCCTAATCCTAATCCTTATCCAATGGGTATTCCCACATCCTATATATATAGGCAGGTACTCCTCCATGAACTCTATCATCCAAAATTTTCCACAAAGGTGCAGGTGTATCGTGTCCGTGTCCGTCCTTTTACCATTCATTATATTCCTATTAATTTACAAATACATCGATCTTCTTTTCCGCGTTCGACAACTCCGAACGCCCACCCTATCCCGTGTCTCGCAGGACACACCCGACACAACAAATTTTCTAATCCTAGCCAAACCCAGCCCATCTCCTGCCAACCCCAACCACCCTCTTTCGACACACCACGCCCATTGCCTCACCACCCTGCCGACCCTTGCCACACCCCGACACCAGCCTGCCCCGATCATCATCGTCCCCACCCTCGCCGTCATCTGTCCCCGCCACCAGCATCACCAACCACCATCCCGACAAACCGAGTACCCACACCACCAAGCTCACCCCGAGCACAGCCCAGCCATCACCATCCCACGACCACCACTATTACCAACGTCCGCCACCACCGCTGGCAACCCAGACCCCAGCCCTCCGGCTGCCGGTACCACTAGTAAACATAAACCAAACCCTGTGTCCACGGGTCCAACCCTGAGGACACGACACAATGGGAAACAAGTCAAAAAAATTCCTAACCTTCCCTCCGGCCATCTCGACGAGCCTCTTCCTCGTCGTGCGCCGTGGTCGCACGAGTGTCGGTGAAACCCCATCCCTTCTGCCATCGCCGCCGAGACCGCGCCTCACGTCGAGTCCGCTGCCCCGCTCCAGGTGACTCCCCGCATTGTGGCGTCTGTAGCCGAGCACCGACCCCACAGAACCGAGTCGCGCCTTCTCCGCCGACCGGCGTGCCTTCGCCGCCGTGTCCAGCGCCGAGCGCGCGCTGCCCCACCAACCTTCGCTTCCCTCGCCGCGTGCGCCAAGGCCCGCAGCGCCGCCTCTGCCGTCCCCCTCTCTCGTCCACCGCTGCCCTCCGCCGCATGCGCACAAACCCACCGCCGCTTCCATCCTCCCGACCGAGCCGATCCTCTCCGACCGCCGAGCGGCGCCGCCCAGATCTCGCTCACCGCTCGCCTCCGCCCCTTTCACTCACTCCGCGCCCCTCTCGAAACCCTCGCCGGGAAACCCTCTCCGCCAGATCCGCGTCCGCCGCTCCCTTGGCTGGAGCTCCGACCGACCATCTGCCCAGATCCTCTCTTCTCTCCGCTCCTCCTCCGCAAGGCCGCCGCCACGGAGCGCTGCGCAGCCCCGAGTCACCGCCCCTTCCCTTCCCCTTTCTTTCTCACTTCGAGCTCTCTCACTCTCCTTCTTCCTCAACGATTTTTTTTTCTTTCCCGTTCTCTGTCCTGATGAAGTAAGGGAACAGTGAGGGAAAAGTAACATTTTATTTTTATATTCTTTTAAAAACAAATTTTCATGTAGTATACCACTTTCACCATATACATATATAATATTACTGTTATCTTATTTTGTTATTATTAATATTATTATTATTACTATTTTAAATAAAATTTGTATATGTACTTATTATTATTATTATTATTATTATTATTATTATTACTATTATTATAATTATTATTGTTATTATTATTATTATCAGTACAGTACAGTACATTAGTTTATGATTTTACTAGTTGATGATTATTTTTATATACATACTCATTACTATGATTAGTATTGTTAAAAACTATTATGTTTGAAAAATTTAATATAATTATTTTGTTATGTTTTGGAAACAAGATACTTAAATATCTATACAAATTGTACTATTAAAATTACTAAGAGTAATTATCATTCATATATTTTTACGTTGTAGCATATATATTAGTATTCACAAAATATAGGTAAATATTATCGTTATCGTTATTATTTTATTATGATATGTATCTTTCATTCAGTTGGATTATATATGTATTTATACAAAAAGCTAGCTCCTTTCCAAATACTTATTTTTACAAAATTATAGCTTTCTACCTCAAAATTTTTAATAGCAATATATATATAAAGGAATATAAATAGCTTTCGAAACTCGTATATATATATATATATATATATATTATTATTATCAAGTTTTCTTTGATTATCCTCCTATCTATGACAAACTCTCTTTATCCTATTCCCTCACAAGTTCTGCACAACCCCTGTCAGCCCTAACTAAATTGATAGTTCTGGACCCGATGCACCGGTCTGTACCACCAACAGAGGTTCCTTTGTGTAGTTGTTTCACCAAAGTCGCAGCCGTGCCATCTTGATCATCGCAGCACACCAGACAGCTCACCAGGCGTCGCAACAGGCAAGATACCTTGCCATCTTGTACTTATATTTGATTCATGATATTTTATATGTTGCTAGTATTTTTACATTAGTAAGAGTATGTCCAAGTATGACTTGGGTGCCATCGATATGTATATCGATGATTGTGTGTGTGCGTATGTGTGTGGACCATATGTGGTAGCGGACTTTCCGGTGTGTTGAAGTTATGCTTCATAACTTCTTAGACTTGTGGACACGTCTCATACACGACACATGAGTGAGGATCATAGAGTCGGCATGAACCTACGTATTCGACTTGCTACCGATACGGGCGGTTCGTGTGTCGGTTCATTTATGGATTAGTGGAGTCTAGATAGCGACTTGCATAGAGATATGGATCGCCAAGACATGGATATGACTTGTGTGATACATGGGCGGGGAAAACTACTGGGACGTATGAGCTATCCCACAGCCTTCTAGATTGCCCGGTTATGGGTTCATGGTTTCCCTGTTATGGGTGTGTCGCTAGAGGATATATCTATTGCACGGCCCTGACCTCGTCGTCAGATAAGTCAGGAGGTATGCTAGCGATGCAAAGTATGAACTAGGGGATATATCCATTGCACGGCCCTGACCACGTCGTCAGATACGGTCAGAGACGTATACTAGTTCATGCGAAAGCCTCTAGTGGATGCTATGCTTTATTCCTACCCACTTATACGTTCCAGTATAGTTTTCGACTTGCATTACACCTAGATGGTTAGGTTCCATTGTGTTAGAGCAGGTGGTCTTTTCTTTATCATGTATCATTTACAGTTCATCATGGTATTATTTTTTTTATGTATCTTGTTACGTCCCTCTGAGGACCTGGTTTTTCCCCAGGTGTGTGTTCATGTTTTCCGCAGGTATCCTAGCCAAGGCCGTGGTCTTCTCCATTCTTCCGAAGACGATTGCGCTTGGTTCATCTTTCCATTTTTCGATTCATGTACATTTCTTTCATTGTGATAGTTGGTAGTGGACTTTGTCTCCGCCCAACGATTGTATCATAAATATTCGACTTGATATTTATATTATTATTGTGGATGAGATTAGTTTGTCTTGGAATACTGTATTTTACAGCTTATGTATTCATACGAGACCTACGTATTTCGTATGAATACAACTGGCATGTTTACGTACTTGGTCCTACGTATTTTGGGACTGGGGCGTTACATCTTCGTAGAACCTCTCCAAGAATATGCGCTTGAAGCTAGCGAAGGAGTGGATGCAGTTGTTTGGCAGGTTACCGTACCAGTCGAAGGCGACCCCTTCCAATGCCCCGATATAACACCCAGTTTTCCAGAAGAGGGTAATTTTGAAATTTTGTAATTTTAATCATTTATTAATTTGACATTTAAATCATGATATGATTTTTGGTAATTTTTAAATCATTTTAAAACTATTTAAATTTATGACTTGTGATTTTGAAGTGTTGCTAGTGAAACCCTAGAGACTGTTTGACCTAGAGCCTAACCATGTGATTAGGATATTTTAATGTCATTTTTGGCCTAAGGATATTTTGCATTTGACCTCTTTGAATTATTTTGATATTTATTGCGTTGGTGATTGTTGATTTTGACCTTTGATAGGTGTGATTTTTTGATGGTTTTGTGTCCGTAGTGGACACGTATCAGTTATTATTTACAAATGTTTGATGTGCCTCAAAGAGATTTTTTTTATTACTGATTTTTTTTAGAAAATTATTTGAATGAGATTATTTTCTGCATGTGTTTCCTGTAATTGCTTTGTTTTAATTTCGAGGACGAAATTTTTTTAAGGTGGATAGATTTGTCACCCTCAGTTTTCAGAAATAGGGGTATTTTTGTCATTTTACATTTTGAATATTTTTGAAATTTATTTTATTATTTATGATATTATTTTGGGGTTAAAATTTATTTTATTATTTATGATATTGTTTTGAGGTTATTTGAGTCGGGTTCGAATTTTAACTCAATCCGACTTGAAACGGGGACCCGGGGGGGGTAGTTTGACTCTAGTGGGACCCACACACTAGTTAGATATGGCCCACATGATATTAATTTTAGTCCACATGATATTAATTTTAGTTAGTAGTTAGACTAATTATTTATGGATAGGTTTAGTTTAATTAGAAACTTAAACTAGACTAAATTGACCTCAACCTTTAACCCATTCCTAATTTAAATCAAATAGATTAGTGGAGGATATTTTGGACATTCAAATAGGGGACACCTCACCCTTTTTGGGCAGCCACCTATGGGGGGATAAGGAGTGAGTCACTCCTTCATTCATTTGTTTTCATCCACTTTCTCTCTCTTGTTCTTCCCCAAATTAATTTAGAGATGAACCTCCATTGATTTCATCTCCAAATCCATCATTTCTTCCACCAAATCTTTTTCATTTCTCCTCTACTTCATGGATAGAGGGTGCTAGCCAATTTTGGGAGGATTCGGAGCTCGTTCCTGTCCTTTTAGAAACTCTACGTGTCGGTGTCGTGTCGGAAGGATTTTTCTTTGAATCTCTCTCCCGGAAGGTATAATCTCTCCTCTAATCCATCCCTACATGCATATAGAAATATTTTGAACCCATAGGAATGACCCCCATGGTTGTATCTCCATTTGTGTCCATTTCGTGTCCATTTGGAGGTCATAGGAGTGTCCTTTGTGTTGTGGTTGTGTCCATGTGGGAAAACCCCAAATTTGGACACACTATGTGTTGTTGTTATGTATGAATAAATTATTACATGTTTAATCTCATATTTTTGTATTGGAGATGTGTTCTATAGTGTCTCATATATATATATATATATGTGTTAGTGTAGAGAGTGAGTTCTTGATATATTATGTTATATACTTGTGTTTCTTTTGTCTAAAACTACCTAAATTCGTCATAATATTTATTCACGTTTTTAGTAGCAATAGCAACTTAGAAATGTCATAACTTTTAGCTTAAAACTCCAATTTATCTTTCCTTTTTTTCAAAGAAGCGTATAGAAGTTAGCTTTCCAAATATATATTTTACTAAGCCAAATTCGTTATGAAACTTTCTGTAAAATTATTTGAGTGTCAGATGTACGAAAGACGAACGCGTTTCGGTGTTTTTACGATTCCGGGAGCTTTCGGACACAAAAATGCGATCTGTTTAAAGTTTCGGAAAGCTAACACAAAGATCTATAACATACTTTAATCCTAGAATTTAATTAATGCTTAATTTGTACAGTATTGATTTTAAGTAGAAAATTACTATACGATATATACATTTTGTGTATCCTTGTATGTACAAATATGTATGTATAGGTGCATGAATGAATGAATGAATGCGATGCATGAATGAATGGATGAAATGAAAGCATGTGGGTAATGCAAGGTATTGAAACATGTATGCAAGTATCCATATGTAAGTAAGTAACGTAATCAAGTATGAATGTATGCTATATATGAATGCCAACATGATAGGAACGTATGATGCCATATTAGCACTTAGCATCATGTTCATATGTTAAAACCCCCTTCTACATGTTGACAGTAACCCTAAGCATGAATACACGTAAAACCTACTTACTGTTATGAGTAAACCCTTTGATGTATAAATAAACCCTTTTTGTTATGATTAACACCCACACACACATGTTAAACCTATGCTTTACATGTTATTTCTTCTATGTGACACAATGAACCCTTGCTAAATGTTATCCTTCTAATATAATACCCTCACACTTGAACACATTGTACTGCTATGTACACATTGCCATATCTACATTCATGTATCACCCACTCCTTGTCTTTATGCACTTTGCTTGTAATAAAAATATATATGAATATATATGTAATGTGTGTTTGATAACTTGTATAGCTTTGTGATTTTGTGTGAGTGTTAGTCTAGGCTTGGTTAGGCCTAACGAGACTTGTTAGTCTAGGTTTAGACCTAATACTGCCTAGTTAACCTAATTTGACTAGTACGGTTGACCAGAGTTGACCAAGAGTTGACTTTGATCTTGAATGACCTAGAATCATGTAGAATGCATAGTAGAGCTTTATTTTACCATTTTCGACTTGTTGTGACTTGTGCTGTTCTAAATAGGAGCCAGACATCTCTCCTCGGACAGTATATTTCCTTTGGACATTCAGATAGCAGGCGAGTACATTCTCTGATCATTTCATATCCTGCTTAGAATTATTTTTCTGCATTAAATTACTTTACTTGATACTGTCACGTTGGTCACACGGATTAGTACAATATGGATCCCTTCTTGAGATGTTATCCCTTCATGGAGCATCGGGGTACTCTATTTTCTGTGTGTTTCACTTACATGGCGTATCACTATGCTTCTTTGGTTCTATGATCACTTGTGACATATACCCATATAATCACAAAGTCTCCTTTGAACCCTTATCCCATTTATGGGACTACTATGTACCACCCTTTGGGGGCATATCACCCTTCGGAGGCTTATCACCCTTTGGGGGCTTATCACCCTTTGGGGGCTTATCACCCTTCGGGGGCTTATCACCCTTTGGGGGCTTATCACCCTTTGGGGGCTTATCACCCTTTGAGGGCTTACCACCCTTCGGGGGCTGTTACATAGAATCATAACATAACCTGGTTGGATCCTTGTGTATTAATTGGGAGTACGGGGGAGTATAAATAGTCATGTAAACAATTCTAAAGTAGAATAGCCATGTACGCCTCTTTAGTATAGCCATGTGTAAATTAAGCCGTTCACATGTCGACTTTGTACTCTAAGTCACTAGTCACTGGTAGCTCTTTACTTATAGTAGATACTTTTATTACAGTTCTCTCTCTCTGTTTACATACTACATTTCTTCAGTATCTATATCTTACTTTACTGCATGATTATATTTTATAACCTGCTATGAACTGTAGAGATGTATTGTGCTCGCTCCTGTCCTGACTGGACCTGTTGACAAATTTTACAGATAGCCTGGAGGTTGTCTGCTAGCCTAGAGGAGACAGTGTAGAGGTTGTATAGATAGCTAGGGTTTTGCTTATAGCTTGTTTTCAGCTGCCTTGAGTTGTATTTATGGATTACTGTATTTGAGCTTTGAGATGTATTTCTGGGTTTGTGTATCTTAGACACTTAGACTTCTATCTGCGGTATCTCTTCTGGATTTTCATGTTTTATCTATCTTCCATTATGCTCTACCTTAGATGTGATTGAGTTTATATTCTGCTATGTCATCCCATTCGGGGAGTATAAACTGCTTAGCTTTATAATGTTAGATATTGTGACCTAGGACAGTGTTCTACCGCCGACATTGCGGCGTAGGCTGGGCGCTGTTACGTACTCGTGCCCTTACTCTAGGGTGCAGGTCGTGACACGTTTTTAGTGGTGGTCCATGCAGGTCGAGTTTGTGTAGTGGTATTCGAACTAGAGTACCACTACAGCCTGCAGTAGGATTAGGATATATTTTTGAAGGTACTCAATCACAGTTAGGATTTCTTGAGAGATTCCTGGGACGACCCTTGAGAATCTTATTTTAACTTCGATTTGAAAACTCTTTTTCCTTGATTTAATTTATCTTTACTTTCTATTGTTGAATTTGATTTTGATGGATTATTGTTGAATTTGAGTTTGTATTTATTGATTTTGATAGAAGATCGTTGAATTTTGAATTTTGATGTTAGTGGTTGAATTTGAGTCTGTATTTTTATGATTTCTGATGGATTATTGTTGAATTTTGAATCTTGATGTTAGTTGTTGTTGAGTTAGTATTTATATGTATATGTACATTTTTTTTTGAGTTAAGGTATAACCTGATAACATACTTGATGAGGACAATGAGAAAGGTAAAAGTCTACTTTATTATGGAATTTAGAATTTATTGCAGTCATATTTGTTAGCATGACAAGGACGTAGAACCTGATATAGCTATACTTATCTTAGTTATGAAATCTAGATTTTTTTGCAGCCATACCGGGTGGCGTGGTAAGAATTCTAGATAACATGATTATAGGGTGTATGCCTTATTATGGACTCTATCGTTTATTGCAGCTATGCTTATTGGCGTGGCAGAATTCTGACAACATAATTTCAGGAAGACGCATATGATTATCAGATTGTACCTTAAATATTTTTAAACATGTTTTTCTCTACTTTTGTTTCAGTCCTTCAAAAAAAAGGGAATTATTGTTTGTTTTGTTTGTTTTGCTTCTCATTATTTAACTTAGGAGTAGCTTTAGTTGTATTATAAACCTTGTGTAACTTCTTACTATGAATTTCTTCTTAATACAATGAATCTATAATTTTGCTAGACCTTGACTTAGATTTGATATTATAACTCTGGTTTCAAATGGTTTCTTCTTTTAAACAGATAAGCAGAACAGATTTTATCATTATTTTCTTCTTGCCATTATTTCTTGTATTACCTTAGAATATATAATATAGTGGACACAGATACCTGCCTGACACGTATGCATACTACACATGTTACCAACCTATCTAAATGCATGTTAATATGATTGATGTTAAGTTCTCAAAATCCTAGTATTCTAATATAGTACAGTATCAGTGACTAGTTCTCTGTTTCTCCATATTAAATTCGTAAATTAAATTTGAATTTAATGTTATTAGTTTTGTTCACATTACTACACATGTATGTTATATACAAGATTTCAATTCTTAAAGATATTGGTTGAGTTTGGTTGAGTTTTGTGTTGAGTTTGTCAAACCTGAGACTGTGTACATATTAGCCCTTTAAGTCTGAATTCTGAGTGATTAGTCAATTGGCAGTTTTCTTTAATTGTAATATTTTGAGCCGTATACATGGTTGTGTGTAGGTATATAATGATAGGTTCATACTCTTACATGTTAGGTTGTGGTTGTGGTAAACATTGAGTTGGTTTTGATGTTCGAATTTCTCCAAAATTTGAAAACTGAATACATGTTAACATTTTTTTCATTGCTTTCAAATGTGTAGTTCAATTTCTGATCTAATATGTAATGTTGAACTAAAACTGAATGATTGAACCCTTTATTTCAAGTTTTAACCCATGTACACTTGACACCCTACACTAATGTTCACAACTGCCATGAAAACCTAACCCTTCATCTCTATGTTATGTTCATATAGCTATATAGCTATATATATATATATATATATATATATATATATATATATATATATATATATATATATATATATAGTTCTGTATACATGTTATAATGTATATAGATGCAATTAAATCTCTACCTCTCTATATATAAATGTACATATATATATATATATATATATATGGTTAGCCATGCATGTTATGAGTAAATAGCTTGTGCCTTGTAGACTGCTTAACCAATATGTCATGAATAGTGTAACTTGATAGCTATAGTTGAGACACAAATCCTCCTATACACTTTCATGTATATTTAACACAACCACATAACCCATACATAATGCTAGCTTTTCCCTCTCTAACACACTCTCTATATATTATATTGTGTTGGGATTTCAAAGCTATTGACTTTCGTTCCTTAAACTCTTGGTTCTGATTTTCTTAAATAGTACCCATTTATAGATGTTTAGTAGTTAACTTATTTTATTTTGATAATTACCAGTTTTTAGATAGGATGGTAGACTGCCTTACAACTTTGATGATTGTTGTTTTTGTAACTTTTCTAGTTCAACACCCTTGATTGCTTGTATGTTTTGATACCCTATGATTGCTTTGGTCTAATGTGACTAGTATACCTAGATGAGACTTTCATTACCACCGTATGCCAAGATCCTGTATGCCGTCTTTTTAGATTGTATGATTGATTAAGTTTTGAGACTTTGATTGTGCGGGTTTGACCTGGAAGGGGTAGGAACATTTTAATTTCGAGGACGAAATTTTTATAAGGTGGGTAGGATTGTAACACCCAGTTTTCCAGAAGAGGATAATTTTAAAATTTTGTAATTTTAATCATTTATTGATTTGACATTTAAATCATGATATAATTTTTGGTAATTTTTAAATTATTTTAAAACTATTTAAAAGCATGACTTGTGATTTTGATGTTTTGCTAGTGAAACCCTAGAGACTGTTTGACCTAGAGCCTAACCATGTGATTAGGATGTTTTAATGTCATTTCTGGCCTAAGGATATTTTGCATTTGACCTCTTTGAATTATTTTGATATTTATTGCGTTGGTGATTGTTGATTTTGACCTTTGATAGGTGTGATTTTTTGATGGTTTTGTGTCCGTAGCGGACACGTATCAGTTTTTATTTACAAATGTTTGATGTGCCTCAAAGAGATTTTTTTTCTTGTTGATTTTTTTTAGAAAATCATTTGAATGAGATTGTTTTCTGCATGTGTTTCCTGTAATTGCTTTGTTTTAATTTCGAGGACGAATTTTTTTTAAGGTGGATAGATTTGTCACCCTCAGTTTTCAGAAACAGGGGTATTTTTGTCATTTTACATTTTTGAATATTTTTGAAATTTATTTTATTATTTATGATATTATTTTGGGGTTGAAATTTATTTTATTATTTATGATATTGTTTTGAGGTTATTTGAGTCGGGTTCGAATTTCAACTCAGTCCGACTTAAAACGGGGACCCGGGAGGGTAGTTTGACTCTAGTGGGACCCGCACACTAGTTAGACATGGCCCACATGATATTAATTTTAGTCCACATGATATTAATTTTAGTTAGTAGTTAGACTAATTATTTATGGATAGGTTTAGTTTAATTAGAGACTTAAACTAGACTAAATTGACCTCAACCTTTAACCCATTTCTAATTTAAATCAAATAGACTAGTGGAGGAAATTTTGGACATTCAAATAGGGGACACTTCACCCTTTTTGGGCAGCCACCTATAGGGGGGATAAGGAGTGAGTCACTCCTTCATTCATTTGTTTTCATCCACTTTCTCTCTCTTGTTCTTCCCCAAATTAATTTAGAGATGAACCTCCATTGATTTTATCTCCAAATCCATCATTTCTTCCACCAAATCTTTTTCATTTCTCCTCTACTTCATGGATAGAGGGTGCTAGCCAAGTTTGGGAGGATTCGGAGCTCATTCATGTCCTTTTAGAATCTCTACGTGTCGGTGTCGTGTCGGAAGGATTTTTCTTTGAATCTCTCTCCCGGAAGGTATAATCTCTCGTCTAATCCATCCCTACATGCATATAGAAATATTTTGAACCCATAGGAATGACTCCCATGGTTGTATCTCCATTTGTGTCCATTTCGTGTCCATTTGGAGGTCATAAGAGTGTCCTTTGTGTTGTGGTTGTGTCCATGTGGGAAAACCCCAAATTTGTACACACTATGTGTTGTTGTTATGTATGAATGAATTATTACATGTTTAATCTCATATTTTTGTATTGCAGATGTATTCTATAGTGTCTCATATATATATATATATATATATTAGTGTAGAGAGTGAGTTCTTGATATATTATGTTATATACTTGTGTTACTTTTGTCTCAAACTACCTAAATTCGTCATAATATTTATACACGTTTTTAGTAGCAATAGCAACTTAGAAATGTCATAACTTTTAGCTTAAAACTTTGATTTATCTCCCCTTTTTTTAAAAGAAGCGTATCGAAGTTATCTTTCCAAATATATATTTTAATAAGCCAAATTCGTTATGAAACTTTCTGTAAAATTATTTGAGTGTCAGCTGTACGAAAGACGAACGCGTTTCGGTGTTTTTGCGATTCCGGGAGCTTTCGGACACAAAAATGCGATCTGTTTAAAGTTTAGGAAAGCTAACACAAATATCTATAACATACTTTAATCCTAGAATTTAATTACTGCTTAATTTGTATAGTATTGATTTTAAGTAGAAGATTACTATACGACATATACATTTTGTGTATCCTTGTATGTACAAATATGTATGTATAGGTGCATGAATGAATGAATGAATGCGATGCATGAATGAATGGATGAAATGAAAGCATGTGGGTAATGTAAGGTATTGAAACATGTATGCAAGTATCCATATGTAAGTAAGTAACGTAATCAAGTATGAATGTATGCTATATATGAATGCCAACATGATAGGAATGTATGATGCCATATTAGCACTTAGCACCATGTTCATATGTTAAAACCCCCTTCTACATGTTGACAGTAACCCCAAGCATGAATACACATAAAACCTACTTACTGTTATGAGTAAACCCTTTGATGTATAAATAAACCCTTTTTGTTATGATTAACACCCACACACACACATGCTAAACCTATGCTTTACATGTTATTTCTTCTATGTGACATAATGAACCCTTGCTAAATGTCATCCTTCTAACATAATACCCTCACACTTGAACACATTGTACTGCTATGTACACATTGCCATATCCACATTTATGTATCACCCACTCTTTGTCTTTATGCACCTTGCTTGTAATAAAAATATATATGAATATATATGTAATATGTGTTTGATAACTTGTATAGCTTTGTTATTTTGTGTGAGTGTTAGTCTAGGCTTGGTTTGGCCTAATGAGACTTGTTAGTCTAGGTTTAGACCTAGTACTGCCTAGTTAACCTAATTTGACTAGTACGGTTGACCAGAGTTGACCAAGAGTTGACTTTGATCTAAAATGACCTAGAATCATGTATAATGCATAGTAGAGCTTTATTTTACCATTTTGGACTTGTTGTGACTTGTGCTGTTCTAAATAGGAGCCAGACACCTCTCCTCGGACAGTACATTTCCTTTGGACATTCAGATAGCAGGCGAGTACATTCTCTGATCATTTCATATCCTGCTTAGAATTATTTTCCTGCATTAAATTACTTTACTTGATACTATCACGTTGGTCACACGGATTAGTATAATATGGATCCCTTCCTGAGATGTTATCCCTTCAGGGAGCATCGGGGTACTCTATGTTCTGTGCGTTTCACTTACATGGCGTATCACTATGCTTCTTTGGTTCTTTGATCACTTGTGACATATACCCATATAATCACAGAGTCTTCTTTGAACCCTTATCCCATTTATGGGACTACTATGTACCACCCTTTGGGGGCATATCACCCTTCGGGGGCTTATCACCCTTTGGGGGCTTATCACCCTTTGGGGGCTTACCACCCTTCGGGGGCTGTTACATAGAATCATAACATAACCTGGTTGGATCCTTGTGTATTAATTGGGGGTACGGGGGAGTTTAAATAGTCATGTGAACAATTCCAATATAGAATAGCCATGTACGCCTCTTTAGCATAGCCATGTGCAAATCAAGCCGTTCACATGTCGACTTTGTACTCTAAATCACTAGTCACTGGTAGCTCTTTACTTATAGTAGATACTTCTATTACAGTTCTCTCTCTCGGTTTACATACTGCATTTCTTCAGTATCTATATCTTACTTTACTGCATGATTATATTTTCTAACCTACTATGGACTGTTGAGATGTATTGTGCTCGCTCCTGTCCTGACTGGACCTGTTGATAAATTTTACAGATAGCCTGGAGGTTGCCTGCTAGCCTAGAGGAGACACAGTAGAGGTTGTATAGATAGCTAAGGTTTTTCTTATAGCTTGTTTTCAGCTGCCTTGAGTTGTATTTATGGATTACTGTATTTGAACCTTGAGATGTATTTCTGGTTTTGTGTATCTTAGACACTTAGACTTCTATCTGCGGTATCTCTTCTGGATTTTCATGTTTTATCTATCTTCCATTATGCTCTACCTTAGATGTGATTGAGTTTACATTCTGCTATGTCACCCCCATTCGGGGAGTATAAACTGCTTAGCTTTATAATGTTAGATATTGTGACCTAGGACAGCGTTCTACCGCCGACACTGCGGCGTAGGCTGGGTGCTGTTACGTACTCGTGCCCTTACTCTAGGGTGCGGGCCGTGACACCCGATGAATAATCGTGTAAGGATGGCATCGTCATGGGGCAGATGGTTGGTGGTGACTTCGAAGTAAGTGATGTACCGACTTTCGGAGGTCTTCCTATCATATGGATTGATATGGAAGGGTTCATACTTTGGTGGAAAGAGAACATCTCTCCATGCAGCGGGATACGATTGTCGTATCTTGAGGTCTTGGCAGTTTTCTCGGGCATGGAACATGGCCCGGAGCTCCTGGACCTCTCTTCTTGCCTTCCTGGCCTCATCCACAGCGGTGGGAGCTGACATCTCAGGAAGATTATTGCCCGGGTTTGGTGCCGCTGAGTTCGAGTTTACATTGACCGCGGGACCCAAGTTTGTTTGGCCAGGCGTCCCTCCTTGCAGAGTAGGGAGGGCTGCTTTGATCTCGTCCACCGATTTGACCAAAGTGCTTAGTATGGCCTCTAGAGTGTCGATGCGTTGGCGATCACTGGGACCATCTTGTTCGTCGTTTGTCATGAATGTCGTCCTCACATGAGTAGAAGTAGAAGGGACGGTGACGTACCCTCTGAATCATACTCCTGTACCGAGAAGTCATCGGGGTATGTGGGAATGTTTTCCTCTGGTTCGGACTGAGAAGGAACAGTACCCCCAGCTTCCGAGTTTGCCTCGTCTTGGGAATTGTGGACGTCCTCGGGGACGTCGGGATCTGCTGCATCTAATGGAAGAGTTGTTTCCCCCGGCTCGTTTCCTTGGAACATCGAATTATCGTGGAGGTTCGGAGGAGTGCTACCCCCAGTTCCAGTAACCCCAGTGATATGGATGATGAATTTCCTACTATAGCAGATTTCGTCTTTGAACGGGTGCCTTGGAAAACTTCGGTAGTAGGCAACCGTTTAGATGACAGTTTCTTAGTCACAGTGGTTGAAATCTTCGGGCTGGAAACGTTTATCTTTTTCCCTCTCCCATCGGCGGAGATTTTTTTAGAAGAGTTGCAGGAGACGACGGGAGGCGCCTCATCCTCTGAGCTCGGCTGTTGTAATCTTTGGAAGACGGACTGTCGGTCTTCTCGTATCGTCGCATTGTTGCAACAGCAGTTGACAATGACTTGGGTGCAGTGACGTCCGTGGGAGGCCTCTTTGCACCTCGAAGCCTCTTCTCTTTCCTTGCGCTTGTGGAGGATAGCCTCACGCAAGTCAGATGGGTCTGGAACGACCATGTTTGCTCCCTGGGTTTTGGGAGACTTTTTGGAATCACTTTGTCCATTTGGCGTCGGGGGCTGGACTCGAGTGGTTCTGTATAACTTTCCATCAGAGGCCCGCATAACAGTATGTGGAGCGCTCGGATGGTCAGAGGTCGGAACAGCGGACTGAGCTCGCCAAGCTCATGCTGCCCTAGACTTCTTCACTCTAGTGCGTGAGGGCACATAGTAGGAAGAGTCTAAGTGGTGCTGCAGAGAGTCAGACATATTTTCTCGGGAGCATGAGAGATCAGGACCATAGGAGAGGCGATCGAAGACTGAGCCGCGTGGAGCAGACAGTATGCAGCTGAAATCAACAGTCTTCATGCGGCTGGCAATCATAGCCGCATGGGCTTTCTTCATGCGGCTGGAAGTCTCGGCCGCATAAGTCTTCTCCATGCGGCTAGAAATCTTAGCCGCATGGGTATTCTGCATTCGGCTGACAGTTTCGGCCGCATGGGTATTCTGTATTCGGCTGACAGTTTCGGCCGTATGGATATCATGTATGCGGCTGGCAATCTTGGCCGCATGAGTGTTTAGCCTGCGGCTAGTGCCTTTGTTCAGCTTCTTCCTGGAGCACATAGAATCACTCTTTGCCCCTGCAAGTCCAGCATCGTAGTGCTTTCCTTTGCCGGACTTGGGGACAGCAGAGTCCTCTATGGCTTGAAGTGGAGCCGCATGAGAGTTGCCTTTGCCGTCTTGGGCAGCAGAGAGTACTCCGTCCAGAGCTTGGGGAGCAAATGACTTTGGCCTCCTCTTCCTGCGAGCTTTTTTCGTGCGGGTTTGCTTCTGGACCGGGACAGCGCTCTCGTCGGAGAGCATTTCTTCAAACGCCTGTTGGTCGAAGCGGACGACCATCTTCTGTTGTGTGGAGCCAAGTTTTGCTGCATCCGTGTGCATCACCAACTCCTCAGCCGTAGAGAAGTTTGTCCCAAGCAGAGCCGCCATCGTGTTTGCCATGAATTATAAAAGAACAGAACAATTATATCGGAGGACTGGACTTTTACTTCACAATACAAAATCGCTCATACAAAGAAAGCCTAGGGACGAAAGCCTAGGTATAGCAATCTAAGTACAATTGTTTATTTTAGATTCTGGGGGGTGACGGTAGAGGCTCGGGAAAGCGACAGCAGCTCTGCCTTACTCCTTGGACGATCGGATGCAGCCTTGGCTCCGGTGAAGAAATGCTCTTGGACGTATGGGGAGACTCCCTTGCACCTTCGGTTGCTGGATCTCTGGATGTCTCTGTTGTGCTCTCTCTCTTTTTTCTCTGCTCTCTCCTGAATTCTTCAGTCCCTTCAAAATCCTCTCTCCTTTTTTTTTTCCTTTTTTTTGCAAGGGAATGGCACCTTGCTATTTATAGAAGTGGGGGTGTGATCATTAAGGTTTGCAAATGATTGCCTCCTTGAGAAGTCGGCGGTTAAGGATCAAATAATCTCGGTCATTCATTCTGATTGTAGCAAATCTAGGTAATTAATGTAGATTGTATCAAATCTCTGTGGGCAATAAATGTTGATTGCCATGAATCTTCGTGATTTGTGATAGCCTGTCACGTGTCCAATTTGCTTGATTTGATTTGATCTGGACCATTATGACGATCGCAACAAATCTGGTTTTGTTAGGATTTGTTTGTACCCATAATTCCGGGAAAGATAAGACTGCCACGTGTCTCAATTGTAGCGAAGAGCGCCACGTGTCTCAACTGGATCGTCCTGGCCGAGCCGCATATGGGGGGTCCTCTCAACCGTATAAAATATGCAGCCGCATATGGATGGGCAGCCATATGGGGATGGGCAGCCGCATGCAGAGGGGCAGTCGTATGGGGATAGGCAGCCTCATGCAAATGGACAACCGCATGGGGATAGACAGCTGCATGCAAATGGGCAGCCGCATAGGGATAGGCAGCCGCATGCAGATGGACAACCGCATAGGGATAGGCAGATACATGCAGATGGACAGCCGCATAGGAATAGTCAGCCACATGCAAATGGGCAGCCGCATGGGGACACGGACAGGCAGCCGCATACAGATGGGCAGCCGCATGGAGTGGCCTTGGGACTTGGTAGATTTTGCCAGACGTAAGGAGATTTTCTCCTCTTTCCCATAAACACGCCATCATGTCAGTCATTATTGCGTCTTTATGTCAGAGCTGTCTTGGTTGTTTTTTGTCAGAGCAATCGTCAGGGCATTAAATGCAGCCGCATGTAGAGAAGAACTGTTGAAGGCCACGTGGCTTCTTTCTGGGCCGTATGGAATTATCCGAGTCGCATGGATGTCTCAGCCTCATTGCCATCTGAGCCGCATAAGATTCCTGAGCCGCATGCGGTTTCTGAACCGCATGAAGCTTCTGCACCGCCTGAAGCTTCTGGACCGCATGAAGTTTCTGGGCCGTATGACGTTTCTGAGCCGCATGAAGTTTCTGGACCGCATGAAGCTCCCTGGGTTTTGTGAGCCGCATGAAGATTCCTGGGTTTTGAGCCGCATGAAGCTTCATGTTGATTTATGGGCCGTATGGAGAATCCCCTTCTTTCCTTGCACTTGTGAAGGATCACATCTCGCAAGTTAAGGACATCTCGGTCAACCTTTGTACTCGTTTTGTGGGCCCGGGTATCCCGAGCACACGAGTGTGTTGGCACCATGTTTGCTCCCTGATGTAGGGCTAGCAAAATACTGCTCTGGATCGTTGCAGGGAGACTTTTGGGACTATCATATTTGCTCCCTTATCTGAGGCTAGTATGGAGACTTTTGAGAACCACCCTGTCCGTTTTCCGCCGGGGGCTGGACACGGGCGGTTCTGTACAACTTTCCATCAGAGGCCCACATGACAGTTAGCGGTACTCTCTGATGGTCAGTAGTTCGAACAGTTGACTGGGCTTGTTGATCCCGCACTGCCCAAGACTTCTTCGACTTAGCACCCGAAGGTGCATATTAGGAAGAGTCCAAGGAGGGAAGAGATTTGGTGCCCTTTTCAAAGGAGGCAAGGGGGCTCTATTTATAGAATGGAGTGAGCCCTTTCTTTTTTCTCCTTTCCGATGTGGGACTAAAAGCAGTATTTTCCATGCTTCTACAACGAGTAAAGGCTTGTGTGTGTATAGGAATGGGGCAATATGTGTGTATATGTGTGTGTCATGGTGTGTGAACTGAAATTCTAAGTTTCCAGTGCCTCAGGAAACAGGTATAGGGAGTGTTGTGTTGAACATGGTGTCAAGTGACAGTGTGTGAGCGGTTAAGGTGATATGCGTGTACCTGTGTCTGTGTAGTGTTATTGAACTCAGTTCAGTGGGGAAAAGTGAGGATAGTGTGCTAGTGAGTGAAATGAGTGTAATGACAGGAAATTGATAGTGTAACAGTTAACATACTAGGTTCCAACTCCAAACTCAAAATCCCAAACAACCCAGTTTCATATTTAAAAACAAACATTCAAAACAAATTTCAAATCCAAGACTGAACCAAGCCCCTAGGACTGTAACTCCATTACTCAGGCCTATACATACATGTAGACATTATAAAATGGGTATCAATTTATATTATTTAACAATTTAGGTAACATTTAAACTCTGAAAACTGCCACAGTATCAGTAAGAACAGCAAGTTCCAGGAAAGACATAGGAAACCCAAATCGACATAGGAAAACCCAATAAACTATCAAATTGATTATGCCAACACATAGTACACATGTGCACGTATCATAGGGATGCATTCGTGTCCAGAAAACTGGACACAAACGTGTCCAAAACCAAATTCGAATAGCCTCAGAAAATAGGAAATCAATTCCTCGTGCAGGCATGTCGAGCCTTCGTGGGCTCGACACAGTGCTCGAGGTGGGTCGAGCTCATGCATATGGGTTCGCCCATGGTAGGGCTTCGTGATGAAGTGTCTGTATCGTGTCTATTAAGGTCGTGTCCAAAGAAAACAGCGCGTATCAAACGTGATTTCGTATGCGCAGTGTCAGTACAAAACCCGTGTGAGCTCGATAACTTCGAGAATACTCCACGAAATCATATCAAACTTTAGGAGAGTGGTGACAGAGGTTTCCCCCTCGTGTCCACCAAAAATCATGTCACGAGAGGCCGTGTCGTATCCTGTGTCGACCCCGAGCAGCAGGGCAGCGCACCGGGCCTCGTGCACGCGTTCGTATCCAATTTTGGACACGAAATCCAACCCGATTCGTGCTCAGTCACAGACCATAGTAATCTACACATAATAATCTTTCCAAATATGTAATTTGTTTTGAAAACCAAGAACAAAAAGTTTAAAGAGACATTTCATCAAACACCTAAGTATATACATTGATACGTGTCCGATACGGACACCAAACGGACACGAAATCCACCCAAATTCTAGGGACAGCTAGGGGACACCTAGATCTAGCCTAATATGCAAAAAAAACAAAATAATAATGCAATTTAAGGGGTTTTACCTATATGTGCAAAAAGCTTAAAAAAGCTTCAAATGGAGGATTCTTCCTTGCTAGCCAAAGCTCCCAAATTGTCCCAAGGCTGGGATTAAACTCCACAATCAGAAAATAGGAGGGTATTAGACTCTAATGCAAGAAACTAGAGTGGAAAAGGATTTAAAATAGAGAATCTATGGAATGGGGAGAATGGACAAACCTTTCTTTTTCCTATGTGCTCTATCAATACAAAAGGAGCAAGAACTAAATAGGAGATTATTTATAGGGAAGGGAATGACCTAGTGGCTGGTCATAAAGGAAAGAATTAGGGTTAGGGTTTCACTAATGGGCTATGGGCCAAGTTGCACTAGCTAACTAGCTCAAGTCCTTAGCCTATGGTCCAATGCAAAAATCCTCCTACTCTCTTCATGAAACTTAGCCAACTTAAGTCAACCAAGACCAACTTGAGTTAGATTAGGGTCCATAACGTGTTAACTAAGTCACCAAGGTCAAGGTCAAAGTCTAGGATAGTCTCTTAAGTCACAGCTTAGCAAAAGTCAAAATCAACAATCACCAGTGAAATAAATCATGAAATAATTCAAAGAGGCCAAATGACCAAAATACCCTCATGCTCAAAAGTAATAATAAATTATCCTAATGACATGGTCAGGCTCTAGGTCAGGCAGTCCCTCAGGTTATGCTAGCAAAGTATCAAAATCACAAGCCATGACTTAAATAGTTTTAAATTGATTTAAAATTTACTAAAAATCATATTATTATTTAAATGTCATAATTAAACACAAAATTTTAAAATTACCCTCATTTTAGAAACTGGGTGTTACAAGTCTACCCACCTTAGAAAAATTTTGTCCTCGAAATTTAAGATGGTAGTACTACTTCCAGGTCAAACATAGTCAAGGGTCAACCACTAGTCAATTTCTCAACATCCAAGTACTTGGTCATCAACTGGTCAACTTCTTAGGGTTTTACCTATGCTAGCTATCTAGGTATTGGCAACTAGAGATTAGCAAAAAGGAAAACTCTATAATAGGCTAACTCTTAACTTCTCAATCTTATCAAGTCACCCATAACTAAATACCCATAATCTAAGCACACAAATCCCAATACCATATATACATAAGCTTAAGAACAACAACTCATTATATATATCCTAAGTATATCATCTATATATTCATACATATATAACTGATCATCAAGGGTTAAATTAGACTAAACTTATAAGGAACTGAACAAATGCTCAGAATTTAGGCTAAGGATGAATGGTCTGAAACATCAATGTAGGCAAAAAGAATGATGCTAAGGAGACTGAATTTATAAGAAGAAGGACATGACATCTAGTGAAGGGTCTACACACTACCTATAAAGGTTGATCTATCATGCCTGAACTCATCACAAGGAGAACTTAACTAAAATAGGAAACTGAACCAAATATAGGCTAAACAACATGTCTATAATCCTATACAATAATGGCCTATAGATACCAACCAACCCATATCCCATATGCCAATACCATCTGCAATCTATCTATATATATAGACCTCTCAGTCATAGGTGAACTACAACTATACTCAACGACAGGCTCTGTTAATGGGTGCCTTACTGGAAAGGACAAGGGAAAATAATAATAAATCATCAAGGCTGCAGAGCAGACTAACATCCTCTATGAAAACTGGTAGGTATTATAAATAACAGGGAAATCATCTACAATGGGTTACTATTCTAATACCAATGCTAACTATCATCTCTAGGGTACAGACACTCTACAAGTCATCATGTCATTACACTATGAAAGAACTACATATGAATAAGCTATACAAAACCAAAATATCCATACTCCTAAATTATTTGATAATGGAATACAATTTATAACAACAGAAGGGTATGATAGAGATGATATATTTAAAAACCATCTCAAGATACAGTCTGATAATCATATGCGTCTGTCCAAAATCATGTTACTCAGAGCCCTCGTCATGCAAGTAAGCAAGGCTGCGATAAACGATAGATTCCATACCTGGGGCATGCACCTCTATAATCATGTCGTCTGGAATTCTTGTTATGCCGACTAGTATAGTTGCGAGAAATTCCAAATATCATGACCAAGACACGTACATCCGAAGTCAGGTCTCTATGTTTCCGCCACGCCAGCTAATATGGCTGCGATAAACTACATGTTCCATAATCAAGTAGACATTTTACCATCCCTGTTATTTTCGTCAACATATGTTATCAGAAAATATCGTAACTCAGGCCATAAAATTCATCTCGATAGGAAAATCAAAATCAACAACGATCCATCAAAAATCAAATTGAATAATCAAGGAGTGAGAGCGCACAAAACAAGGGAAAGGATTTCAAATTGAAGTTTGAATAAGATTCTCAAGGGTCGTCCCAGGAATCTCTCAAGGAATTCTAACTGTGATTGAGTACCTTCAAAATATCCTAATCCTACTGCAGGCTGTAGTGATACTCTAGTTCGAATACCACTACATAAACTCTACCTGCATGGACCACCACTAAAAATGTGTCATGACCCGCACCCTAGAGTAAGGGCACAAGAAGTGGGTACGTCCAGCCTACGTCGCAGTGTCGACGGTAGAACGCTGTCCTAGGTCACAACATGTAACAATATAATGCTAAGCAGTTTATACTCCCCGAATGGGGGTGTCATAACAGAATGTAAACTCAATCACAACTAAGGAAGAAGAAGTACGATATGATATAGAACTCAAAATAAAATACAGATGATCAGAAGAGTCTAAGTGTCTAAGATAACAACTCAGCAAAATCTAAAAAATAATACACTCTGAAGTCAATACAAATGACATAAGAAATAAGATAAAGCCTAGCTAATCTAGTCTAAGCAGTAGGGGTGACGTCCTCAGCTAGAGCTGGATCTCTTGTGGGTCCAACTTACAGGTATCGTCTAGATGGGCTCCATAGTAGGTCAGGCAGAAGTCCTCGATATCATCTGTAATATTTTTAACAGGTCCAGTCAGGATGGGAGCGAGCATAGTACATCTCATGCAGTTCATATCATGGCAGGAAATATAAAGCAAGCAATAGAGTAAGATACATGAAACGCTGTAAGAAGATATACATAAAAACAGGAAAGATATTTGATAACTAGAAATATATATATGATAAGTAAGAACTGTAAGTGACTAGTGATTTAGAGTATGAGAAGGCATGTAATTAGCTTAGGTTGTACATGATAAAACATAGAAAGTAACAGAGTGTACATGATGGATAATCACATGACCATTTATACTCGCCCGTACCCACAATCAATACACAAGGATCCAGTCAAGTTACGTTACGGACATGAGATTTTGTTACACACGAAACATATGAGGAAACATGAACGTACATGAGAGCACATAAAAGTACATGAGCGTACATGAAAGAACATGAGAGAATATGAGTGTACATGAATAACGCAAGAGCAAAGAATACATGATGTATATGAAACACATGACATAAAGTATCCGACGCTAAGGGAATAACATCCCAAGAAGAGATCCATATTGTACCAATCCGTGATGATAACGTGACAGCATCAAGTAAAGTAATCTAGAGCAAGAATATAAGTCATGACAAGTATGAAACGATCAGAGAATGTACTCGTCTGATACTCTGAAAAGAGTAGTATAATATCAGATGTCTGTACCGGAGTCACAATATCCTAGATAGAGCAGTACAGGTTATAATATGTTTAAAATAAGATAAATAGAGTTTATGATACAATCTACATGATTCTAAGTCAATTCTAGGTCAAAGTCAACTCTAAGTCAAACCTGGTCAACTGTCTAGGTCAAACTAGGTCTAAGTCAAACTTAGGTCAACCATGGTCAACACTCTAGTCAAACTAGATCAAGGAAGTCTATCCTAGTTAAATAGTCCACTATTGGTCAAACTTGGTCAAAAGTCCATCTAGGGTTTTGGGTTAATAGGCTATCTAGGGTTTTGGAGTAAATAGACTATTTAGATGGTAACTTGGTATAGCCTAAACTTACACTATCTAATCACCTAACCTTATATGTCAATATCACTTATGTCCCCGTATATCCTATCCTCAAAACATAATCTATTGCATATACAATATATCTCATGGCATAACACAATACACAAGGCATTTCTCCTTATCCACTACCATCCTACCATAATATCCATATATACTATTATTCATATGTAACACATAATGCCCATAAAATATATAGACATATAAAGTATAGTCATAGGCCTAACAAACATGTATATTACCACATACAACAACTGAACCCTCACAAGGGTCTGGACACTTATATGAAAGGAAAAAACTGAGCTTTGCAAGTGTAAGCTAAGAAGATTTGACTGAACCTAATGCAGGGCAATGATATTACATGGTGTGGATAGGACCAAAGAGATCATAAGAAGACTGATCATACATTGGAGAATTGGACTGTTACATGGGTATCTGAACAAGGCATGCTAAGGGTCTGAAACCTAATATAGGACTGAACAATGCCAGTTTAGATTTATATACAATGTAAACCTTATTCTCTCTAGTCCTACCAACTGACCCATACAACCACACACTGTACCAAGTGTGGCACCAAGCCACCTGGCTATGCAAGGCCAGGCCACACTTTGGCCTGGCAGCCCCTAAGCCACTGCTCTGCTACCTGCTGCAGCTATAATGCAAGGCCAAGGCAGCTGCAAATATTGCCTGCTGCTGCAATGCAAGCCAAGGCAGCTGCTGCAAATGAAAAGCCAGGCCAAGCCAAGGCAGTTGCTGCTAACCCCTGCCCACTTAACCCCTAACAAAACTAAACAGGACACTAACTCCCATCTAGCTGATACAATATCAAGGGACTGAATAATGCATCAATCAATGCAAATTAACATGTAAATGAGTGTAGTGTCAATACAAGAGTGTGTGCAATGTGTGTATGAGGAATTAAATTCAATATTGTGTGTTACATGGGTTAAGCTCTCAGAAAACAGGATGTATTGAATGTGTGTAGAGGAGAACACCATGTTCTCAGTCAACTGATTTTCAGTTTATGTGTGCCATACTTAAAATATGCGAGTAAAGGCCTGTGTGTGTGTATAGGAATGGTGCAATACGTATGTATATGTGTGTGTCATGGTGTGTGAACTAAAATTCCAGGTTTTCAGTACCTCAGGAAACAGGTATAGGGAGTGTTGTGTTGAACATGGTGTCAAGTGACAATGTGTGAGTTGTTAAAGTGATATGAGTGTACCTGTGTGTGTGCGTAGTGTTATTGAACTCAGTTCAGTAGGAAAAAGTGAGGAGAGTGTGCTAGTGAGTGAAATGAGTGTAATGATAGAAAATTGATAGTGTAACAGTTACATACTAGGTTCCAACTCCAAACTCGAAATCCCAAACAATCCAGTTTCATATTTAAAAACAAATTTCAAATCCAAGACTGAACCAAGCCCATAGGACTGTAACTCCATTACTCAGGCCTATACATACATGTAGACATTATAAAATGGGTATTAATTTATATTATTTAACAATTTAGGTAACATTTAAACTCTAAAAACTGCCACAGTATTGTAGAAGCATGGAAAATATTAAAAAAAATGACCCATGTGGCCAAAAGAACCCCATGCGGCTCAGAAAGCCCATGCGGCTCAAAGAGTCATGCGGCATGAGGGACTATGCGGCTCAAGACATCCCATGCGGCTCCGAAGACACGTGGCAGGATAGTCCAATTCTCTGCTCCCTCGTATTAATTGTTTGACGGCTGACAACTCTGAAAAAGTGACAACCCTGACACAAAAAAAAGAAATTATGACGCTGTCATAATGACAGACTTCAAGGGAAGAGAGAGAGATCTCTGACACAAATCCCCCAAGAGCCATAAAAAGGCCACGTGGCCTTGCCACGTGGGCGTTCGTATGCGGCTCAAGTAAAGACTTCTCATGCGGTTTCGAATGAATCCGTCCAATGCGGCTCAGGCCAAGACAGCCTCATGCGGCTCGAGCAAAGACTTCTCATGCGGTTCAGAATGAATCCGTCCTATGCGGCTCAGGCCAAGACAGCCTCATGCGGCTCGAGCAAAGACTTCTTAGGCGGTTCAGAATGAATCTGTCCCATGCGGCTCAGGCCAAGACAGCCTCATGCTGCTCGAGCAAAGACTTCTCATGCGGTTCAAGAGGACCATTTCCATGCGGCTCAGGCAGATGTATCCCTATGCGGCTCACAATGATTACCTCCCTGTGGTTCAAAGGCTCAAGGGAGGGCCACTACCCAGGCAGCCCTGACACGTATCCCTAACCATATGCGGCCCAAAATCATATGCGGTTCACTCGTCATGTGGTTCAGATCCCCACAATGGCTCCTAGGATACGTGTCCCAAGCCGATTAATTTCTCAGATTTACTACAATCAAAGATCGGATCAAATCCCCATAATCTGGGACACGTGGCAGGAGAATAAATTTAATTTATTCACTGACATCATAAGATCATTATGAGGAAGATTTATTCCAATCAGCATTAATTGCTGTCACTACCACTTTTCTAGCTTGAGGGTATTTTGGTCATTTTTCAAATTTTGGAAATTAATTTGAATTATTATGTATTATTATGATTTATTATAATTAATATGATTTTTGGTGATTTTTGGTGATTTTTAGGAGAATTGTTTTTGGGCCTATAGTGGACTTTGACTTGTGTTGACTAGAAGACTAACCTAGTTACTAATCTAGGTTATGGCCACTTAGCTAGGTTAAGTAACCTTGGTTTGACCTAATGCAATGAGGTTTAAGTCATTGGAACTAGGTAGGGGTGATTTGGAGTTGTGTAGGCTAATATGGCTTATGACTTGATAAGTCATGATTAATGACTTAGGCTTAATAACCCATAGGCCCACACCATGAACCAACCCTAACCCTAATTAGCCCATGGCAGCCACTATTGACCCATCACATCCTATTTAATGCCTCCCAAAGTTAGGACTAGCCTCTTCCTTAGGAAATTTTTGCAAGAGAAGAAAGAGGTGAGCTCCCATCTTTAGAAATTCATAATAAATCCATTTCTCATCCTTTTTAATCCAAACAAGTTGCAATAGTTTCTAATTATTGTTTTCTTGCTGGTGGAATTGTTTGTTCTCAGTTTTCCAACATTTTAGAGGGGTTTCACCATCAAGAGGAGCATCTCTCTTTAGAGTTTTCAAGGGGTTTTGACACTTTGAGGTAACTTCTTGTTCTCACCATAGAATCCTAAAATTATTGCATCAATAGGGAGCCCTAGACCTACCCAAACTATAGGAATAGGAATCCCTAGATTTTTGGGTCGTTTCGTGTCCTAACAGGACACGTATCAGTGCCCTACTCAAGTGTTTGTGATAATTCCTCACTGGGACTTTTTGTGTTATTTTCGTAATATTTTTGAATGGAAAGTTGCTAATCATTGTAGCTTACACATTTCTTGTGCACTGAGGTGAATTCGTGCTTGTGTTGTGTCGCTGAGACACTCGTGCACGCGCACTTGGACGCGCGCGCGCGCGGCTACAGGAGTCCCCTGCATCTCGGGGTCCTTTCTGGACACGACACAATTTGTCTTGACACAAATTTTTGGGAGAGGGTTGGGGCATGTTCTGTCACCGTGCTCCCCAATTTTCATTGGGTTTCATGCATTGGTTAGGGAGGATTTCGTCGTGCACTGGGTTTGCACAGTGCTGTGCACTGTCATTTTTGGCCACTGATACACGAGTATAACTCAGACACGGGGACACGTCGACACAATACAGGGTGACACGTGGTTAGCCTGATACCTGGCAAACCTAGGTTGGTAAACACGTGTCTTGATTTGGTCTGTGCTGTGTGCACGACACGCGTGCACACGTGTACGACACAGTACACTGAAAGAGTGCCTGTGTGCCCATTTCGTGTCCTGTTTCATTTGGACAGGTTTGTGTCCTTTTGTTTGGACACAAACACCACACCTAGCATGTATGCATCCTATATTTGTATTACCAACCCTTTATTTTGAATCTTAACAATTTTTCATTAATTAAATTCCCATTTCCAGTTTTATGATACTAAGTGTTAATTTTCCTGTTCCAGTTTTCATATTTGAGTTTGGGAACCTATTTTAACCTATTGATTACTGTTTAAATGTTGATTTTAGTCCTGGTTAGTGTTCTCATATAGCTAACCTAGCTATGTGTTGATTTTGGGCTCTTTTTGTGTTCCTTTTGGCTGTCTTTGGGATCACACATGAAAACTGGAACTGTGGTTCAGTTTTGAGTTTAAATATTGAGGGTGACTCTTGAACTGAGTTTCTAATAAGGGGGGGGCTGTGTTGGTGAGTTTGTAGGCTGAGTTAATTATCTTTCCTCTTTATGTGTGTTTAAGGGTGAAACCTGTGATTGAGGGTGGGTGCATGAATTCATTTCCTTCCTTTTTCCTGTTAGTTGCTGCTGTTGTTTATTTTCCCTGTACTATGTATCACCTTATGGCATTCACACACCCACTTCCTTCATACCCTGTCATAGCTTGACACACACACATCTTTGTTTAACCCTCTTACTCTCATGTTCTCACACTCACATGCCATATATCACACTCTTGCACACACATGTTTCCTCTCACTCACTCTCATGTTTTCACACACACACATACACATATGTTCCCTATTTCCTACATGCATATATAGGTATTATGTGAGATGTGTATATATAGGTATGCCTATAGGTATGTATCATGTATATATGTACATATGTCTAAAGTATAATGTATATATGTATATATATTTGTCTTAAATATAAATATGGATAGATAATGTATGTGTGGTATTCACATAGGAGTCTATAAGCTAATGTGTATTTAGTTATCATAACATATATCAATATGAGTGAATCTTACATATTGACTTGTGTATGTGATATTAAGGATAGCCTAGATGCTATAGTGTATTCCTATATAGATTACATTAATATAGTAATATGTGTTTTGTATTTTAGATATAAATATTGTCATATGTAAAGGAGCTTGGTAGGTTGTTTATGCATGGTATTGCCTAATAGCCTAAGACCTAGTCTCTTAGCCTATGGGTGTATTGTGTGTCTGCTTGACTAGTAAGCCTATATTAGACTTGTGTAGTCCTGTTAGACTTAGAATAGACTGGTTAGACTAGTATAGACTAGTTTGACTCAGGTTTGACTGGTTGACCTAGTTTGACTTCTAGGGTTGACCAAAGTTGATCAAGAGTTGACTTTGGCCTAGATTGACCTAGAATCATGTAGAATGCATAGTAGGACTCCATTTCACTATTCTGGACTTGTTGTGACTTGTGCTGTTCTGTTTAGGAGCCAGACACCACTCCTTGGACAGTACGTTTCATACTGGACACTCAGTTACAGGCGAGTACATTCTCTGATCATTTCATATCCTGTTTAGAATTATTTCCTGCAGTAGATTACTTTACTTGTACTGTCACGTTGGTCACACGGATTGGTACTATATGGATCCTTTCTTGAGATGTTATCCTTAGGGAGCATCAGGTACTACATATTCTGTGCGTTTCACTTACATGACGTATCACATGCTTCATTGGTTCTTTGATCACTTACGACATATACTCTTATGAACGTAGAGTCTTCCTAGAATCCTTATCCCATTCATGGGACTACTATGTATCACCTTCGGGGTCTATCACCTTCGGGGTTCATCACCTTCGGGGTCTATCACCTTCGGGGTCTGTTACATAGCATCATATAACATAACCTGGCTGAATCCTTGTGTATTGATTGGGGGTACGGGGGAGTATAAATGGACATGTGAATAATACACCAGTAGTGTAGTATCAGAATCATTCCGTAGTGTAGTATCAGAATCATCCCAGGCCATTTACATGTTCATATTGTACTCTGACTCACTAGTCACATGCTAGCTCCTTATGTATAGTAGATATTTCTATTACAGTTCTCTCTCTGTTTACATACTGCACTTCTTTCAGTACTTGTATCTTACTTTACTGCATGTTTATATTTTCTAACCTGCTATGAATTGTTGAGATGTACTGTGCTCGCTCCTGTCCTGACTGGACCTGTTGAAATATTACAGAGGACGAGGAGGAGGCTTGCCTGGACACCTACTACGGGGCAGCCCTAGATGACATCTGTGAGCTGGACCCTCAGGAGGATCCAGCAGTAGCTGAGGACCTTCCCCCGACTGCCTAGACTAGATAGTTAGGCTTTTATCTATGTAGTTGGATCATGTTCTAGTTAGACTCTATTTTGGAGATCAGTTTGTATATATTCTTTTATCTGAGACCTTGTACTGCTGGGATTATCTTAGACTACTGTTTTATCTATTTCATTTCCTTGAGTTTTATTCATATCGTGCTATATCTTCCTTAGTTGTGATTGAGTTTATTATTGCTATGTCACCCCCATTCGGGGAGTATAAACTGTTTAGATATTTACATTGCTAGATGTTGTGACCTAGGACAGCGTTCTACCGCCGACGCTGCGGCGTAGGCTGGACGTACCCACGTCTCGTGCCCTTACTCTAAGGTGCGGGTCGTGACACATTTTTAGTGGTGGCCCATGCAGGTCTAGACTAGAAGTGTAGTGGTACTCGAACTAGAGTATCACTGCAGCCTGCTATAGGATATAGGACATTAATTTTAAGGTTACTCAATCACTTTAGGAAAATTTCTTTTATTTCCATCTAAATCCTTTTGTCTGCTGATCCTTTGAATTATAATTGTCCGCCTTTGTTATTTCGCTTCTTTCTCAGAAATTGATACTCTTGTTTGTCTATCTTCAGGATGGTAGAGACTCGTTCGCAGCGTGCCGTCCATGATGATGCTATAGAGGGGACTGCTACCTCTCAGCCAGCACGGCGAGGCCAGGGGACTGCAGCTCTTGCCACCTCAGCTCGTGTTGAGACTTCGGCAGCCGCAGCAGGGGGTATGCACCCACCGACTAGGAGGCAGGACCCGGTCTATCCGGAGGATCCTTTCCAGCCACCACCGTCTCCAAGACATGTGGACGCAGCTCAGATGTTTGCATATTTTCAGCAGTTCATGGACCGACAGCAGGCTCGGCAGGATAGAGGCATGGAGTTGGCTGTCACGACAGCCGCAGCTCGACCGGTGGTGCAGCAGCAGAGGACACCAGGGATCGAGCAGTTTCAGAAGATGAGCCCCAGGGATTTTATGGGGACATAGGGGATCCTGTATGCTGACGAGTGGATCGAGCATATGGAGGAGATCTTCCGCTTGGCCAGGATTCCGGCAGACCTTCAGAACGAGGCAGCAGCTAGCCGGATGCGAGATCTTGATCGCACCTGGTATCAGTCGGACCCCAGGGTGGGGGTACCAGGGCAGACTTGGGAGCAGTTCAGGGGCTTCTTCAAGAAGAAGTTCTTCCCAGATTCAGCAGTCAGAGCCTTGGAGACACAGTTTGAGAGCCTGGTCCAGGGGAGCCTCTCAGTTGAGGAGTATGCGGGAGAGTTCGGCCGTCTCGGCAGGTTTGTTGAGGGTCTGAGCGAGACGGCGAAGGCCCAGAGGTTCCGGAAGGGTCTGGTCAAGGAGGTCAAGTCCCTGACCAAGGGGAACAGAGATGCTACATTTGAGGAGATCTTGACGGAAGCCCTGTTAGCTGAGAATGATCTTGAGCTTAGGCTCAAGAGAGGGAGAGACCTAGTTGGAGACAGTAGCAGCGGGGGCCAGGCCAAGAGGCCCCACTTTCAGTTTCAGCAGCCGAGGCAGTTCCAGCCTCAACCGATCCAGCATAGGCCAGCTCAGCACCAACAGCAGCCGAGGCAGCACCAGCAGGGCCAGAGGCAGGTCACCACTTGTGGATACTGTAGGAGGAATGGACATGCTGCCAGTGAGTGCAGGAAGAGGCTGGGCCTGTGCCTAGTGTGTGGCTCAGCAGATCACCAGATGAGGGAGTGCCGTATGGGACGAGCAGCTCCGGGAGGTGGAGCCAGAGCTCCAGTGGGCCAGCAGCGGGGACCAGCCCTGCCGACGCAGTAGCAGAGGTTTGTCCAGCACCAGCAGCAGGCCAGGGGAGGCCAGCAGGGGCGAGCTTTCGCCATGGCAGCTGGAGATGCAGAGGTGACTGGAGAGCTGATTGCAGGTTCGATTCTTCTTGACTCCAGTCCAGCATTTGCATTGTTTGATTCTGGTGCATCACATAGCTTCATTTTAGTATCTTTTGCGATTAGACACGGTATCATAGCTGAATCGTTGCCTAGGACTTACAAGATCACGACCGGGGGTGGCATTATCCTCGTGCGTGATGTTTGTAAGGGTCGGAGAGTAGTTTTGGGAGGCCGTGAGTTGGAGGTGAGCCTGCTCGTAATGCCATTGCCGAACTATGATATAGTACTAGGCATGGATTGGTTGAGCAGGCACTACGCCAGCATCGATTGCAGAGGGGGTAGAGTTCTGTTCAGAGCGCCAGGGGAGCCAGAGTTCGAGTACTCCAGACGTCAGGCGGAGCAGAGCAGCGGAGTCTTCTGTGGAGTCTCGGTCGAGGAGCAGACGATTCCACACCCCTTGATAGCAGAGTACATAGATGTTTTCTCGGAGGAGTTGCCGGGACTGCCACCAGATAGGGACATAGAGTTCTCGATAGACTTGGTTCCAGGAGCGGAACCCATCTCTCAGTATGTCTATCGGGTGAACAACAGCGAACTGGTGGAGCTGAAGAAGCAAGTGGATGAGCTACAGGACAAGGGCTTCATCCGCTCGAGTTCGTCGCCATAGGGTGCACCAGTGTTGTTCGTGCCGAAGAATGATGGGTCAGTATGCATGTGTATTGACTATAGGGCACTCAACAACCTCACGATCAAGAACAAATATCCACTGTCGCGGATCGACGATCTATTTGACCAGTTGAGCGAAGCCCGGGTATTTTCCAAGATTGATCTGAGGTCGGGATATCACCAGGTGAAGGTGAAGGGGGAGGATATTCCCAAGACCACTTTCAGGACGTGGTATGGACAGTTCGAGTTTTTGGTTATGCCGTTTGGGCTAACCAATGCACCAGCTGTATTTATGAACCTTATGAACAAGGTGTTCCATCAGTATCTGGATCAGTTTGTAGTAGTGTTTATTGATGATATCTTGATCTATTCCAAGACTGAGGAGGAGCACGAGGAGCATTTGAGGATAGTGCTGGAGATTCTCAAGAAGGAGCAGCTTTATGGAAAACTCTCCAAGTGTGAGTTTTTCCTGGACCGGGAGGATTTCTTGGGGCATGTGGTGACTGGAGATGGTATCTCAGTTGACCCCAAGAAGATTATGGCAGTCGAGGCGTGGGCAGCGCCGACTTCAGTTGCAGAGATCAGGAGCTTCCTGGGGCTGGCAGGATATTACCGGAGATTTGTGCAGGATTTCTCCCGGGTTGCAGAGCCGTTGACACGGTTGACCCGGAAGGATGATGAGTATGTTTGGTCAGAGGAGTGTCAGGCAGCTTTTGATGAGTTGAAGAAGCAGCTTACGACAGCTCCGATTCTGACGTTGCCTTCAGGATCAGGTGGATTCACTATTTATAGTGATGCTTCAGGGAAGGGGCTGGGTTGTATGTTGCAGCAGCACGGGAAGGTGATTGCCTATGCTTCCAGGCAGTTACGTCCCCATGAGAAGAACTACCCTACCCACGACCTGGAGCTGGCAGCAGTGATTTTTGCTTTGAAGCTCTGAAAGCATTATCTGTATGGTGAGAGGGTAGAGATCTTCACAGATCACAAGAGCCTTAAGTATGTGTTCACTCAGAAGGAGTTGAACATGAGACAGCGTAGATGGTTGGAGTTGATGAAGGACTTCGATATCGCACTGCAGTATCATCCAGGGAAGGCCAACGTGGTTGCCGATGCCTTGAGTAGGTATCCGACAGCCATGTGTTTGACCATGGATCGGCATTTGCTTGCCGACTTGGAGAGCCTTGGGATTGAGGTGATCGTGCCGGGAGTGCAGATACAGCTATGGGGGATACAGATTCAGTCAGACTTGATGGACAGGATCAAGGCGGCTCAGTTCGAGGATGTGGCTTTTCAGAGTATCAGAGAGCAGATCAGTATTGGAGTGGGGGATCCTGAGTTCTCACTTGCAGAGGATGGTGCCCTGAGGTACGGTGCCAGGCTATGTGTGCCTAGCGGGGAGCTCAGAGAGCAGATTATGCAGGAGGCCCACAGATCTCAGTACTCTATACACCCGGGTGCCAACAAGATGTACCGAGATCTGCGGAAGCATGTATGGTGGTCAGAAATGAAGCGGGAGGTGTCCCAGTTCGTAGCTAGGTGCTTGGTCTGTCAGCAGGTCAAGGCAGAGAGACAGAGGCCCGGTGGATTGTTGCAGCCGCTGCCCATTCCCGAGTGAAAATGGGAGCATATCACGATGGACTTCGTTTCAGGATTGCCGCGTACTCCAGGAGGGAAAGACGCGATTTGGGTCATCATGGACAGGTTGACCAAATCGGCCCACTTCTTTCCATTCAAGGTGGGTACGTCTACAGAGAGGCTGGCGGAGATGTATATGCGGCAGATAGTCAGGATCCACGAAGTTCCGGTCAGCATCGTCTCAGATCGGGATAGCCATTTTACTTTCCATTTCTGGAGGAGTCTGCAGACCAGCTTGGGCACTCAGCTCAAGTTTAGTACTGCATACCACCCCCAGACGGACGGACAGTCAGAGCGGACTATTCAGACCCTTGAGGATATGCAGCGGACGTGCGTCCTGGACTTTGGAGGTTCCTGGGAGGATCATCTTCATTTGGTGGAGTTTGCCTATAACAATAGTTTCCAGGCCAGCATCGAGATGTCACCTTTCGAGGCTCTGTACGGGCGTAGGTGCCGTACACCCTTATCCTGGGATGATGTTGGTGAGCGAGCTTTGTTGGGGCCAGAGATGATTGTGGATGCGGCTGAGAAGGTAAAGCTCATCAGGGACAGACTTCGCGTGATGCATGACAGACATCGGCACTGGGCCGATAGCCACCGGAGACCCTTGGAGTTTGAGGTACAGATTAGAGTAGGATTAGATTTAGGTTGTTGTTTGTGATTTTTGATCATGTTTGTTATTTATTTTAATTGAGACCTTGCTTGTGATTAGGTCAGAGACCAGGTTTTCTTGAGGATATCTCCGACTCGTGGTACGATACGTTTTGGTGGAGGCGGAAAGCTTAGCCCGCGCTTCATCGGCCCTTTCGTTATCAGCGGAAGAGTCGGTGACGTGGCTTACAGGCTAGACTTGCCGCCTGCACTTGTGGGGGTCCACAACGTTTTTCATATATCACAGTTGAGGCGGTACGTGGCTGACCCTAGCCATGTGCTCGATCATTCAGAGATAGAGGTTGGGCCTTCTCTCAGCTATCCAGAGCAGCCCGTGGAGATTCTGGATCGACGGGAGAAGGTTCTGAGGAACCAGGTGATACCCTTGGTACGCGTCGCATGGAGGCATCATTCTCCAGGAGAGTCGACCTGGGAGCGGGAGGATGAGATGCGCGCGCGGTACCCTTATCTTTTTGGACCGTGAGGTATACTTTTCTATCATTCTCATCAGTTGCATTTCGCCTTTAATTTCGAGGACGAAATTATTTTAAGGAGGGAAGATTTGTCACTACCACTTTTCTAGCTTGGGGGTATTTTAGTCATTTTTCAAATTTTGGGAATTAATTTGAATTATTATGTATTATTATGATTTATTATAATTAATATGATTTTTGGTGATTTTTAGGAGAATTGTTTTTGGGCCTATAGTGGACTTTGACTTGTGTTGACTAGAAGACTAACCTAGTTACTAATCTAGGTTATGGCCACTTAGCTAGGTTAAGTAACCTTGGTTTGACCTAATGCAATGAGGTTTAAGTCATTGGAACTAGGTAGGGGTGATTTGGAGTTGTGTAGGCTAATATGGCTTATGACTTGATAAGTCATGATTAATGACTTAGGCTTAATAACCCATAGGCCCACACCATGAACCAACCCTAACCCTAATCAGCCCATGGCAGCCACTATTGACCCATCACATCCTATTTAATGCCTCCCAAAGTTAGGGCTAGCCTCTTCCTTAGGAAATTTTTGCAAGAGAAGAAAGAGGTGAGCTCCCATCTTTAGAAATTCATAATAAATCCATTTCTCATCCTTTTTAATCCAAACAAGTTGCAATAGTTTCTAATTATTGTTTTCTTGCTGGTGGAATTGTTTGTTCTCAGTTTTCCAACAATTTAGAGGGGTTTCACCATCAAGAGGAGCATCTCTCTTTAGAGTTTTCAAGGGGTTTTGACACTTTGAGGTAACTTCTTGTTCTCACCATAGAATCCTGAAATTATTGCATCAATAGGGAGCCCTAGACCTACCCAAACTATAGGAATAGGAATCCCCAAATTTTTGGGTCGTTTCGTGTCCTAACAGGACACGTATCAGTGCCCTACTCAAGTGTTTGTGATAATTCCTCACTGGGACTTTTTGTGTTATTTTTGTAATGTTTTTGAATGGAAAGTTGCTAATCATTGTCGCTTACACATTTCTTGTACACTGAGGTGAATTCGTGCTTGTGTCGTGTCGCTGAGACACTCGTGCACGCGCACTTGGACGCGCACGCGCGCGGCTACAGGAGTCCCCTGCATCTCGGGGTCCTTTCTGGACACGACATAATTTGTCTTGACACAAATTTTTGGAAGAGGGTTGGGGCATGTTCTGTCACCATGCTCCCCAATTTTCACTGGGTTTCATGCATTGGTTAGGGAGGATTTCATCGTGCACTGGGTTTGCACAGTGCTGTGCACTGTCATTTTTGGCCACTGATACACGAGTATAACTCAGACACGGGGACACGTCGACACAATACAGGGTGACACATGGTTAGCCTGATACCTAGCGAACCTAGGTTGGTGAACACGTGTCTTGATTTGGTCTGTGCTGTGTGCACGACACGCGTACACACGTGCACGACACAGTGCACTGAAACAGTACCTGTGTGCCCATTTCGTGTCCTGTTTCAGTTGGACACGTTTGTGTCCTTTTGTTTGGACACAAACACCACACCTAGCATGTATGCATCCCATATTTGTATTACCAACCCTTTATTTTGAATCTTAACAATTTTTTATTAATTAAATTCCCATTTCCAGTTTTATGATACTAAGTGTTAATTTTCCTGTTCCAGTTTTCATATTTGAGTTTGGGACCCTATTTTAACCTATTGATTAGTGTTTAAATGTTGATTTTAGTCCTGGTTAGTGTTCTCCTATAGCTAACCTAGCTATGTGTTGATTTTGGGCTCTTTTTGTGTTCCTTTTGGCTGTCTTTGGGATCACACATGAAAACTAGAACTGTGGTTCAGTTTTGAGTTTAAATATTGAGGGTGACTCTTGAACTGAGTTTCTAATAAGGGGGGCTGTGTTGGTGAGTTTGTAGGCTGAGTTAATTACCTTTCCTCTTCCTGTGTGTTTAAGGGTGAAACCTGTGATTGAGGGTGGGTGCATGAATTCATTTCCTTCCTTTTTTCTGTTAGTTGCTGCTGTTGTTTATTTTCCCTGTACTATGTATCACCTTATGGCATTCACACACCCACTTCCTTCATACCCTGTCATAGCTTGACACACACACATCTTTGTTTAACCCTCTCACTCTCATGTTCTCACACTCACATGCCATATATCACACTCTTGCACACACATGTTTCCTCTCACTCACTCTCATGTTTTCACACACACACATACACATATGTTCCCTATTTCCTACATGCATATATAGGTATTATGTGAGATGTGTATATATAGGTATGCCTATAGGTATGTATCATGTATATATGTACATATGTCTAAAGTATAATGTATATATGTATATATATTTGTCTTAAATGTAAATATGGATAGATAATGTATATGTGGTATTCACATAGGAGTCTATAAGCTAATGTGTATTTAGTTATCATAACATATATCAATATGAGTGAATCTTACATATTGACTTGTGTATGTGATATTAAGGATAGCCTAGATGCTATAGTGTATTCCTATATAGATTACATTAATATAGTCATATGTGTTTGGTATTTTAGATATAAATATTGTCATATGTATAGGAGATTGGTAGGTTGTTTATGCATGGTATTGCCTAATAGCCTAAGACCTAGTCTCTTAGCCTATGGGTGTATTGTGTGTCTGCTTGACTAGTAAGCCTATATTAGACTTGTGTAGTCCTATTAGACTTAGAATAGACTGGTTAGACTAGTATAGACTAGTTTGACTCAGGTTTGACTGGTTGACCTAGTTTGACTTCTAGGGTTGACCAAAGTTGACCAAGAGTTGACTTTGGCCTAGATTGACCTAGAATGCATAGTAGGACTCCATTTCACTATTCTGGACTTGTTGTGACTTGTGCTGTTCTGTTTAGGAGCCAGACACCACTCCTTGGACAGTACGTTTCATACTGGACACTCAGTTACAGGCGAGTACATTCTCTGATCATTTCATATCCTGTTTAGAATTATTTCCTGCAGTAGATTACTTTACTTGTACTGTCACGTTGGTCACACGGATTGGTACTATATGGATCCTTTCTTGAGATGTTATCCTTAGGGAGCATCAGGTACTACATGTTCTATGCGTTTCACTTACATGGTGTATCACATGCTTCATTGGTTCTTTGATCACTTACGACATATACTCTTATGATCGTAGAGTCTTCCTAGAATCCTTATCCCATTCATGTATCACCTTCGGGGTCTATCACCTTCGGGGTTCATCACCTTCGGGGTCTATCACCTTCGAGGTCTGTTACATAGCATCATATAACATAACCTGGCTGGATCCTTGTGTATTGATTGGGGGTACGGGGGAGTATAAATGGACATGTGAATAATATACCAGTAGTGTAGTATCAGAATCATTCCGTAGTGTAGTATCAGAATCATCCCAGGCCATTTACATGTTCATATTGTACTCTGACTCACTAGTCACATGCTAGCTCCTTATGTATTGTAGATATTTCTATTACAGTTCTCTCTCTATTTACATACTGCACTTCTTTCAGTACTTGTATCTTACTTTACTGCATGTTTATATTTTCTAACCTGCTATGAATTGTTGAGATGTACTGTGCTCGCTCCTGTCATGACTGGACCTGTTGAAATATTACAGAGGACGAGGAGGAGGCTTGCCTGGACACCTACTACGGGGCAGCCCTAGATGACATCTGTGAGCTGGACCCTCAGGAGGATCCAGCAGTAGCTGAGGACCTTCCTCCGATTGCCTAGACTAGATAGTTAGGCTTTTATCTATGTAGTTGGATCATGTTCTAGTTAGACTCTATTTTGGAGATCAGTTTGTATGTATTCTTTTATCTGAGACCTTGTACTGCTGGGATTATCTTAGACTACTGTTTTATCTATTTTATTTCCTTGAGTTTTATTCATATCGTGCTATATCTTCCTTAGTTGTGATTGAGTTTATTATTGCTATGTCACCCCCATTCGGGGAGTATAAACTGTTTAGATATTTACATTGCTAGATGTTGTGACCTAGGACAGCGTTCTACCGCCGACACTGCGGCGTAGGCTGGACGTACCCACGTCTCGTGCCCTTACTCTAAGGTGCGGGTCGTGACAATTGCTGATGGGATTTGGTGTAATCTACACTCAATGGCTCGGATTCGTCACAATCAAAAAACGAACGGCCTAGATTGACCAATCCACAGGCCGTCGCCATCTCCAAGATGTAATCATTGGCAACCCTAATGATGACATCCCACTATTATAAATAGCAAGGTGCCATTCCCTTGTGAATAGATCCACGATCAGAGAAAGATATACAGAGAGACTCCCCCAATAATCAGAGAGAAATATACACACACAGAGAGAGAGAGAGAAGCCAGAAAAGTAATAGAGGGAGAGCAAGAAGAGCATTTCTTCATCAACGCCAACCATCTCTTCACAGGAGCCAAGGCTGCATACCGATCGTCCAAGGAGTAAGGCAGGGCTGCCGTCGCCTTCCCGAGCCTCTATCGTCACCCTCCAGAATCTAAAATAAACAATTGTACTTAGACTGCTGTACCTAAGTTTTCGTCCCTAGGCTTTCTTTGTACAAGCGAGTTTATAACGTGAAGTAAAAGTCCAGTCCTCCCATAAAACTGTTCTGCTCTTTTATATTTTATGGCAAACACGATGGCGACTCTGCTGGGAAAAAACTTCTCCACGGCTGAGGAGTTGGTGACGCAATCGGATGCAGCCAAGCTTGGCTCCACGCAACAAAAGATGGTCGCCCGGTTCGACCAACAGGCGTTCGAAGAAATGCTCTCCGACAAGAGCGCTGGCCCGGTCCAGAAGCGAGCCCGCACAAAGAAGGCCCGCAAGGAGTGGAGACCCCGATCCTTCGTTCCTACTGAAGCTCTTACGGAGATACCCTCTGTTGTTCAAGACGGCGAGCAAGACTCTCCTACGGCCCTACTTCAGATCGTAGATAACTCTGCTGTCCCCAAGTCCGACAGAAGAAAACACTATGATGCTGGACTTGCAGGGGCAAAGAGGAACTCTATGCGATCAGAGCCACATAAGGGTATTAGCCGCAGGGAGAAAGCTCATGCGGCTACATCCGCCAGCCGCATGAAGAAAACTCATACGGCCATATCTGTCAGCCGCATAGCTTATGCGACTACAGTTGCCAACCACATGGATGAAACTCATGCGGCTATGGAAGTCAATCGCTTGCAGAAAACCCATGCGGCCACAATTGCCTACCGCATGCGGCCAGCCTACACGGTCGTGACTCCTAGCCACACAAAAACAAGTCATCCGACAGCAGAAGACAACCGTATGCAGACAGCCTGCACGGTACTCAATTCCAGCCGCATAGCGTCCGCTCCACGCTCCTCTCAATCAGTCTTCGACCGACTCTCATACGGTCCTGACCCTGATAGTTCTCTGGATGATAAGCCAGACTCTGTGGTATTCAACTTAGACTCTTCTTATTACGCACCCGCAATTGCTAAAAAGAAGAAGTCTAGGACAGTGCGGGCTCATCAAGCCCAGTCAGCTGTCCCAACCTCTGACTATCGGGGCGTCCTATTGACTATCATACGGGCCTCTAATGGGAAGTTGTATAGAACCGCTCGAGTCCAGCCTCCGGCGGCAAAAGGACAAAGTGGTTCCTCTGACCTGCGTGAGGCGATCCTCCACAAACGCAAGGAAAGAGAAGGAGTTTCGGTGTGCAAAGAGTCCTTGCTTGGACGTCACTGCACCCAAATCATCGTCAACTGCTGTTGCAACAAAGCGGCAGCGACGGAAAATCGGCCATCAGTCTTCCAAAGACTACAGCATCCGAGCTCAGAGGACGAGGCACCTCCTGTTGTCTCCTGCAATTCCATTCAAAAAGTCCCCGCCGAGGGGAGAGGGAAGAAGACAAGCATCTCTAGTCCCAAGATATCAACCACTACAGCTAAGAAACTGTCGTCTAAACGGTTGTCCTCCACCGGAGTATTCCAACACACCCGTTCAAAGACGAAATCTGCCGCAATGGGAAATTCATCATCCACATCGCTGGGGGTTGTGGGAACTGGGGGTAGCACTCCGAACATCCGCAACAATTTGATGTTTCAAGGAGCCGAGCCCGAACAAACAACTCTCCCATCAGGTACAATAGACGCTGATGTCCCCGAGGACATCTGTGACTCTCAAGATGAAACAAGCTCTGAGGCTGGGGATACCGTTCCCTCCGAGTCCGAGCCCAAAGAGAACATTCCCACCTATCGCGATGACTTCTCGGTACATGGGGACGACTCGGAGGGCACATCCTCCACCGTTTCTTCCATCACTCCCCATGTAAGGACGGTGTTCATGACGGACAACAATCAAGGTGGTTCCAGTGATCGCCAGCGCATCGACAATCTCGAAGCCATATTACTTGCTTTGGTCAAGTCTATAGACGAGATTAAAGCGGCCCTTCCAACTCTGCAAGAAGGAACGCCTGGCCAAACGAGCGCGGGTCCCGCGGTCAATGCGGACTCGAATTCGGCGGCACCGAACCCGGGTAACAATCCTCCCGAAATAACAGCCCCTACCGCGACAGATGACGCCCGAGAAGTAAGAAGAGAGGTTCAGGAGCTCCGAGCCATATTCTATGCCCGAGAAAATGCTCAATACCTCAGAATACGGCAACCATACCCTGCTGAATGGAGGGATGTTCCATTCCCACCAAGATATAAGCCGTTCAATAACAACCCGTATGATGGCAAGACCTCAGAAAGTCGGTACATCACGTACTTCGAGGTCACCACCGACCATCTGTCCCACGATGATGCTATCCTCATACGATTATTCATTGGGGCATTGGAAGGAGTCGCCTTCGACTGGTATCGCAATCTGTCGGACAACTGCATCCACTCCTTTGTCGGCTTCAAGCGCATGTTCTTGGAGAGATTCTACGAGGTAGGGCAGGACGTCACCATGTCCACCCTCATGGACGTCATCCAAGGGGAGAAGGAGCTGACAAAAAATTATATTGAGCGGTTCCGCCAAACCGCCATGAAGCTGCCCTCCGGAAATCCAGATTCCTCTTTAATTAAAATTTGCCAAAAGAGACTGCTTCCAACGATCAGTCTCTGGATGGGTGAAAGTCAATACAAAGATTAAAAAACATTCATCATCAGCGCCACAAGCGCCGAAGAACGACTGAAGAAGGCTCGCCAACTGGGATTGCACATTTCGGAAGGAGAAAACAAGGGCAAGCGTCCCAACAACGATAATGGGGGTAGCCCCTCCAACAATCGGGACAGCAAGGGAAAGCAGGCTATGGTAGCCGATACAGCACAAAAACCTAAGCCGAAGCCCGCAGACAAACAATGGCCGCAAATCACTTACTCCTTCGAAGACGGTCACGTCAAGCCCATCTTGGACATGCTCATACAAGGGGACAGGATTCAGCTCCCTCCACCAAGACGGGAACCGCGGCCGACAGAGATGGAGAATCCAAAGTACTGCCATTATCATCGCTATGTCCATCATGCTACACACGATTGCTACCAGCTGAAATGGTACATCCAAAACCTCATCGATTCGAACGCTCTGGCCATCAATTTCGAAGAGGTAACCGTGGCGGCCAATATGGTGTCCGTACAATTCGGTAGCTTTCCTCCGACGGAGACTCAAGACGGGGTGGTCCCCGTCCCTCTAGCGACAATAGAGATTACCAATCTTCCACCTCCCCGAGATCAGGCTGTCGGTCTAGTACCCCTCACCACATCATGAGGGGAGGTCATGTGGATCCATCCAGACTTGGTGTCAGAAATGACTCGGCCCACACTATCTTCCACTGACAAAAAGAAAAGTAGGAAAGTCAGGACCTGCCACACAATCTCGACAGACAATAAGGAAGCTACAGCCGTCGTCACGCGGTCCGGAGCACACAACCTGTGGTTGACAATCCAGCTGAAAATCATCAACCCGCTACAACTGATGCTCCGGGACCGACTCAGCCTTCGACGACCGACAAGCCTAGGCCGAGGAAGACTCGCTTCGACAAATCCCTCCGAAAGGAGACAGTACAAGGGCTAGAGAGGCCCTACAACTTTGACATCTTAGCGCAATTGGCTAACACACCGGCCAAGTTGTCACTATACGAACTCCTAAGACTCTCCAAGGACGTTCGTATTGCATTAAGCGAAGCACTCCAAAATGCCGATGTCTATCTGGCTCAATCCAACCTCACCGGGGAGGTCTCACCCGTGGATCTCCAAGACAGTGCCTACACGGGAGCAATGCCCAACATCGTCTTCACTCCGCAGGACATGCTCATCAAAACCAACCTACATGACCACCCGCTATACTACACGGGATACATCGGCGACGTGAAGGTGAATCGGATGCACATTGATCCTGGCTCTTCCATAAGTATCATCCCGAAGGGTCTGCTACATCATCTCCGCATTCCAATGCATCGTCTGACACCTACAAGCACCGCCATCAACGGTTTCAATTCGGGCAGGAGCTACCCTATTGGGAAGATTCGTCTGAAGTGTCAGATTGGCGATCTCCAATCCGAAGTCACCTGCTACGTCATAGATGCAGACACTTCTTACAACATCCTCTTGGGGCGCCCATGGATACACGATTATATGATCGTGCCTTCTACGCTACACCAGTGCTTTAAATATGTCGACAAACACGGCTTCGTAAAGACGAAATTTGCTGACATCGATCCCTTCAAAGGGGTCGAATCTTACTACTCAGACTCCTGCCTGTACGAAAAATCAAAGAAGCATCTTGCTGAAGGAGATGTACAAGCCAGTGCCGAAACAGCCACAGGAGCAGAAGAACCTCTGACGATCCACCTCCAAGCTCGCAAATCGGGCAAGTCCGCACCCCTTACCGCCACTCTACGGAAGGACGCGATCAGCCTCTCGGCGCAGGAGGAGCAGATGATAATCCGGCTGCCAAGATCCGGCCAAGTGCCGAGACCCACAACGGGGCCGTTAACAATCAGACTGTCGAGAGTCGATCAATCCCAAACGGAGAAGCTCAATCCCTCCGATAGGCCACTGACGATACGCCTTCCCAAGAAGGATCGTCGCCCCGATGCGAGGTCTGACACTTCTAGTGAATCGGCCACTCCTCGCTCCACATCAAATGCCAAATTAGGGGTCGCTAGTCTGCCAACGACTCCACGCTCTGCTCCACCAACTGAACCACTGACAATCAAGCTTCCCAGGTCGTCCTCTCAGTCTTCGTTTACACAGGGGGTAGCCGAAGAGGAACCAGAGCTAGCCAAGTATGTGGCTACCCACACTAATGTCCCCTCCGCTGATGATGTAATCCCCCTAGAAAAGATACCTTATTTCATCAATAAAGGGTTATATTTGAACTACATCGAGCTCAATAAGCTATGTACAATGTATGCTATGGAACACGGTATAGGCACTCACCTACACACACAGGTGACAAATGTGTACACCGCAATCCAGCTTACTCCAGCAGAAGACGCTTACCGAATAATCGAGGGAGGGGACCATCCAATCATCTTCGGTAGGAAGGACGACCCGCATCCCTTCACCATAGAGGAAGCCGACCTCGGGTCAGATGCCGAAAGATTGCCTCTGTATCTTTATATCCCCCAATCTAAATATCTCATGCAGAAACAGGGGTATGATCTGGAGACGACGCCAGGTTTGAACTACGTCACTGGGCGACGATTACCTTTGAAGCCACCAGTCCCGGCAGGCAAACCACGAGACTATTATAGCAAAACTCGATACGGATTAGGGTATGTAACGCCTACTACGACCCCTGAGAGTTCAGATGAAGAATGCGACAGGCAGTCATATTCAACCGGGTCACCAACTTCGGACTCGGATACCAGCATCGGAGATGTGTTCAGACGAGTCATGACAGTCAACATGGCATTCGTCGACGCTTACGAAGAAGACGAAGACGTCCCCGAAATCCTCGAACTAGAGCCGTGGGCCCAACAATTGGACGCACAATGGGAAAAATGGTTCGAACAGAGAGAACCTCCTACCGAAGATGAGGTCATACAGGTGGATCTCGGCAGCGAATCATCTCCAAAACCAATTTTCGTCAGTAAAAGCCTACCAGACGAAGAACGGGAGTCGCTGCTAGAACTTATCAGAGAATACATTAATGTGTTCGCCTGGAGCTATGAAGACATGCCAGGGTTAAATCCCGATATTGCTCTTCACAAACTCAACATTCGGCCAGATGCGAAGCCAGTCAAGCAACAACAGCGACGCTTTCGCCCAGGCATTATGGACGCGATCGAAGCCGAAGTCAACAAAATGATAGCCAGTGGCTTCATTCGTGAGGAGCAACATCCCGATTGGGTCGCCAATATAGTACCCGTCCTCAAGAAGAATGGAAAGATTCAAATCTGTATCGACTTCCGCAATCTGAACGAGGCATGCCCCAAAGATGAATTCCCCCTTCCTATCACAGACATCATGATCGACAATACCTGCGGCTTCGAACATATGTCATTCATGGACGGATTTTCGGGGTACAACCAAATCAAGATGTCTCTTGACGACGAAAAGCATACATCGTTCCGAACACCGATTGGCACATACTGTTACACAGTTATACCTTTCGGCTTAAAGAATGCTGGCGCCACATATCAAAGAGCCATGAGCATTATCTTTAGAGACCACTTACGCAAGACAGTGGAGTGCTATGTTGACAATATAGCCGTTAAGAGTCGCTGTAAGGGAGACCATCTGCAGGATCTAAGGACGGTATTCGACCTAATACGAGCGCACAATTTGAAAATGAACCCGACGAAGTCCTTTCTGGGCGTATCCAGCGAAAAGTTCTTGGGCTTCATCATCACGGCACAAGGTATCCATGTAGACCCTGAGAAGACAAAAGCAATCATGGAGATGGGTCCCCCGAAAAATCTCCGCGAACTCAGAGGCCTCCAAGGGAGGCTAGCTTACATCAGGAGGTTCATTTCTAACCTCTCCGGGCGATGCCGATCGTTCATACACCTCATGAAGAAAGGAGTCTCATTCGTATGGGACGAGGAATGCCAGCGTGCTTTCGACAGCATCAAGGAATATTTGTCAAATCCTCCAGTTTTGGTGGCCCCGGTTCCTGGAAAACCATTCCTGCTCTATGTACGAGCAATAGAACATTCCCTCGGGGCTCTGCTGGCGCAAAACAATGATGCAGGCCATGAGCAAGCCATATATTACCTCAGTCGAATGATGATTGGGCCAGAACACCGATACACCGCTGTGGAGAAGGAATGCCTTGCCCTGGTGTTCGCCATTCAGAAAATGCGACACTATGTCACCGGACAAACGATACATGTGATCTCACGAGTCAACCCTCTCAGGGTCCTCATGACTAAACCAGGGGCACTCAGCTCTCGACTCGCTACATAGGCAATACTGATGTCCTCTTATCATATGATCTTCGTCCCATAAAAGACAGTCAAAGGTCAAGCCCTGGCGGACTTCTTAGCAGCCCACCCAAGATCGAAGTCCTGCAGAATATATGAAGAGATCCCAGATGAGGTCACCGACTCGCATGCAACCTCTCACGATAATATATGGCGAATGTTCTTCGACGGTGCTTCGAGGACCGGACCTAAAGGCAATATAGTCATCGAAGTCGGGGTAGTGCTGATCTTTCCTTCCGGATTGGTGATTAACCGCGCTTATTCCCTCACCGAGCCCTGCTCTAATAATGTGGCCGAGTACAACGCTCTGGTCATTGGCCTCCAACTCGCAAGAGAGCTGGGGATAGAATACCTTGAAGTATACGGCAATTTCCAACTAATCGTCAATCAGATACGGGGCTCATATGAGGTCCGCCACTAAGACATGATCCCTTATCACCAAATAGCAATTGACATCATCTCGTCGTTCGAGGGGTTCTTCATCGAACATGTCCCCAGACTTCGAAATATCAAAGCTGATGCCTTAGCCGGTCTTGCCGCTTCCCTAGCAGTTCCGAACTATGATCGCCAATCAGTGGATGTGATAGGCCACGATCTGGTCTGTCCCAAAAATAATATGTAATTCGTGGCGAGTTATTCCGTACAGACGATCGATGATGCCCCAGATTGGAGACAACCATTTATCGACTTCGTCGTCTACGACATCCTGCCCGAGAACCCAAAGGAAGCCACCTCCATTAGACGGCATTCTCTCAGATTCTTCTACGATACAGAGACAAAAATGTTGTATCGTCGCTCCTACGACGGATTACTGCTTCGATGTCTGTCAAATACAGAAGCCAAAGAAGCCATACGAGAAGCTCATGACGGTGTCTGCGGGGCCCACCAACCCGGCCCAAAACTACAAGACCGTCTTCACCGAATGGGCTACTATTGGCCCATGATGGTGGCGGATGCGATAAATTATGCTAGAAAATACAAAGACTGCCAAGTCCACGCGGACTTCATTCACCAACCATCCGAATTTCTACATCCGACAGTGGCATCCTGGCCCTTCGAAGCATTGGGAATGGATATCGTTGGTCCAATCACCCCACCTTCCTCCCGAGGACATCGCTTCATACTTGCGCTCACTGATTACTTCTCCAAATGGGCAGAAGATGTCACACTCGCAGAAGTCAAGACTTCAAACGTGATCAGCTTCCTTAAGCATCACGTCATCTACCGCTTTGGACTGCCCCGAAGGATCATCCATGATAATGGTCCGCAGTTTGCAAGCCACGCTTTCTATCGGTTTTGCGATAAGCATCGTATTCAGAATATTGCTTCGACACCGTACAACCCGGCAGCGAACGGATTGGCAGAGGCATTCAACAAAACAATCATCAAACTCCTCAAGAAGTTTGTCTCATCCAACAAACACGACTGGAACGAGAAGCTCGGCGAGTGTTTATGGGCGTACCGTACTACAGTCCGAACAGCTACCGGGAATACACCATTATCTCTAGTATACGGGAGTGAGGCAGTTCTCCCATTAGAGACTCAAGTACCCTCACTTCGCGTCGCCCTCACGTATCAATTGACGATGGATGAAAACTACCGACGTCGACTACAAGAGTTGGAGGCCTTAAATGAAAAGCGCCTCCTAGCTCAGCAAAGGATCGAGCTATACCAAGCACGCATCTCAGGAGCCTTCAATAAGAAGGTCAAAATCAGAACATTCCAAGTGGGCGATCTTGTTCTGGCAGTCCGGAGGCCAATGGTCATGACTCACAAGACCGCCGGCAAGTTCCAACCAAAATGGGAAGGTCCATTTGTCATCGAGGCCGTGTTCTCCAATGGTTCTTACCGCCTCGCTAAGCAAAATGGAGACTTGCTCATGTTGCCCGTCAACGGCAAGTTCCTGAAGAAATATTATGTCTAAACAACATTTTCCAGATTATTGAGTCATGTCCCCGCTGGTACCGCTGAACTTACCCTCACAATTTTCCAGATTATTGAGTCATGTACCCACTGGTACCGCTGAACTCACCCTCAAAATTTTTTAGATTATTGAGTCATGTACCCGCTGGTACCGCTGAACTCACCCTCATAATTTTCCAGATTATCGAGTCATGTGCCCGCTGGTACCGCTGAACTCACACTCACCATTCTCCAGATTTCCGAGTCATGTACCCGCTGGTACCACTGAACTCACACCTACAATATTCCAGATTTTCGAGTCACGTACCCTCTTGTACCGCTGAACTCATGCCCTTCTTCCACAAAGATATCCCAAATTACCAAGTCATGTACCCGCTAGTACCTCTGAACTTATACTTTGATTCCAACATTCATGGCCTGTTGAGTTATGTACCCGTTGGTACCCCTGAACTTATATTTCGGTCACTCTTTTGAAAGAAAGTCATGTATAACCGTACCGCTGAACTTTCTTCATATAAATGATCCTTCCTCATGATCCACTACCTGCACTCCCAGCGTACAAAAAGGGTAACGGGTCCAGAAACTTCCAAGACAGCCATGTCCTCATTACCTCTGAGTCGTCCCATTTCCACCAAAAACAAATCACCCCTTACATAGAACTTCCATGTCCTCATTACCTCTGAATCGTTCTATGTGCCCTCCTTCATTGAGCTCACTCCTGTCATGTCCTCATTACCTCTGAATGGGAAGGCTCCGTCGAAGAAACCTTCATACTTGCCATGTCCTCATTACCTCTGAGTAAGTATGATGATCCCCTTTCGACCTATTATCTGTACCCACGACCGGAGTACGCCAAGGGTAATGGGTCCACAAATGTCCCTTGTTGACCATAAATGTCCTCTGTTGACAACAAATGTCCTCTGTTGACCACAAATGTCCTCTGTTGACCACCAATACCCTCCGTCGAGTTCACTCTTGCCATGTACTTATTACCTCTGAGTAGGAAGACTCTACGTTTAAAAAAATTTCCTACTTGCCATGTCCTCGTTACCTCTGAGCAAGTATGTCGGTTCCCCTTCATCCTATTATCCGTATCCTAAACCAGGATACGCCAAGGATAATAGGCCCATAAATATCCTTTGCTAAGCTTCTTAGCATAAATCCATCATCTCATCATGCCCCAGGAGCCCAGCTGCTCTACGGCATTCCTTTTTCCAATACCTAGAGCACCCATGACCACTTTGCCATGGCTGCTTCAGGTATCCTGACCAAAGCTTGTTATCCGTACCTAAAACCAAGGTATACCATGGGTAACAGGTCCACAAATATATCCCCTATACAGGGGAGAATATCACCACAATATCACAGGCGCAGCAAGCAATACAAATGAAGGGTAGAATTGAAAGCACTCTTTATTTGAAGGAAGAAAAAAGCATTACATATTTCGGGATCATGTCCCCTTCAGAAAGAAAGAAAACAGGGACAAAACAAGAAGAAAAGGCCGACTATAGTTCGGCATTGTACAACTCCAAGAGACGGTTTTTCACCAAGGTAGTCCCCCGATCAAGCCTCTGCTTAGCTCGACGCTCGGCCTCTTGGGATAACTGCTCTGCGTCATTCAAATGCATATACGCCTGCCAGTTGTTCTCCATCTTCTTTAGGGCAAGCTCTAGATTAGCAGAAGCCCTACTGTACCTGTCGGTCTCCTGAATAGCAATCTCTTTCTCAATACGAGCAGCCTCAAGCTATGACTCTAGGAAGGCCAGTTTTCTCTGGAGCTCGAGGATCTGTTCCCGGGCATCAGTTACCCCGCAGGAAGCATCCGCTTCCCGAGTTGTGCAATCTTCAGTTCGACGGTGCCATTGGTCGTACAACCGAGTCAGATCCCGGCGGTCCTTCAATATAGCCGGCTTGAGCGATTCTCGGGCAGCCATCACCTTCTCCACCGCGGTAATGAGGAAGTTGCGCTCTTGATTTATGACCGCGGGTAAATCAGTCTGTTGCAACAATCAAAACTGGGCCATGAGACGATCAGCTTCTAATAGCTTAGGCTCCAAAAGCGCAGCCAGTTCCCCTCCTCCAGGGAGTGTCTTAAGGATATTAATCTGGCCACCGGCACATCGATGGGCCAGAGTAAAGGGAGTCCCCCTTTCTACTGCTGCCTCGATCCCTCTCTTTAGGTGGCGATGGAAACAGGCAACCACGTCATGTAATGCGTCATCCAAGACCTCTGTAGAGGACGGCGTCAGAGGGAGAGTAGCAGACGGTACCGGAGGAGCAGCTTCAGAAGTTACTGCACCCGCCACCAAGGAAGCAAATTCCGTACGAAAAGATGCTTGAATGGCGGCTAACTCCTCTTCCGCCGCCCGAAGAGCCTGGATGCTCGATAGGAAGGAAAGGTTGACCCCCGAATCTACATTCGCAGAGGAGGACACAGGGGGCATCGTCCCTTGTCCCAGCTGCACTGCTACCAGGGACCCCGAGCTCGACCCAGACGAAGGTCCCTCGATACAGAGAGGTTCCGTCAGGCCCTCTCCGGTAGGGTACGATCTAGCAATATCAATCACTGGCGATGAAGGATTAGGATCTGAACATCCAAAGCAACCATTAGTCGACATAATCTAAAAGAAAACATGATAAGAACACATAGGCTTATTCACGAGCTATGGTTTGATTTGTATTACCAGGGGAAGAGCGTGGGGACGACGACTCGTTCACAGCCGACGTAGTTTCCCCACCCACAAAGTCATCATGTTGGGGTTCGGATGTCTCAGGGACGGGCACGGTAAAGCCTCCATCCCCCTGGGTTGAGGTTCCAGCAAGGTGGGAATCCTCGGCCGCAACCGGAAGCACTCCAGCAGCAATGATAGCGGTGCACACATTACTGACTAAATGAGACAGGATCGGATCAGCCTCGGTAATTGGGTCCTGAGGAGCGAGCTCATCCGACGCCTATAAAGAGCAAAAGAAACAAATGATTAGGCCATAACATAGAAGAGGAAGAAAGGAAACAGCTGAAGCCCAAATCACCTCAGGGACAACGTCCACATCATCAATAAACAGCCTGCGACGTCTTACCGCAGCGTACTTCGTAGAATAGGTTCGGTCATCAGCGGTAGTCACGTGCCTGCTTCGTTTACGCGAAGGGCCAGGTACCACAGATGGTTGATCCTCCACCACCTCATCAGACAAAGTAGACGATTGACCCACGGCCCTTTCAGCCGGCATGACAGGGGGTTGATTCCCAACTTCTTCGTCCGAAGAATGAGATGAGTCATCAGCATCTTGTTCGTCATCTTCCTCATCCGCCCTAGTGGACTCTGAGTCCGGCACGGGAACCCTGTTCGCCCCCCTCTTCCTCTTCTTGGACCCTTCTGGCTTCTCAGCCAAACCGGTGCCAGTGATGAAGCTAGTATTCATATCAAACCCGACAGGAGGCTTGCTCGCTGCAACATGATAAAGGGCCGCTATATACAAGATATCCTCTGCCACCTTGGCATCAGGGATTGAGAAGCTGGCCCGGGTATGGGCCGCATTATAATAATGCCAAGCCCGGACGCCATCGAGCACACTTCCCTCAAAGCTCAAGCAAGCGCTAGGGCGATCCAAGAACAACTGACTATACCCGAATTGACGAGAAAATCTACTGGGCAGATAAGGCTCCAGGTATACTCTATTCCGGTAATGATACACCAGGTGCGCGGGACGGATGTTGCGTAACCAAAGAAGCATCTTCTCAGATAAAAGTTGGGAAGGATCAACGCCGTCAACGTGTACCCTCCTCACTTCTCCAGGGGTGAATTCAGGGAGAGATACGAAGAATTCGGGCCCATCAACTCTTGCCAACGCCCTCCGGCAGGCCGGCATGGTATCATGCTCCCAAGACTGATGACGATACCGGAAAAGGAAGGCGTCATCATCGGTGACGTTTTCATCAGGTCCCGGCCTCATCAATGACCGATAGTACATCAACAACCACCCCATGAGGTAGTGGTATGGTAGTTCTATCCGTTCAAAGTCCATCGACACATCACGAGCAATGACTTTGGATGAAAAGGCGTGAAGGCCGTGGTGTATGCTACACGTCATGGCCGGAAGGAGCGCCAGTCTTACCTTGAAGACCAATTTCACAGCAGAAAGAATGAAATGGTGCCTGATCCTTTCTATAGAACCCGTACCACCCGAGACTACACAATTGCGTAGCCACACCATCAATAACCCAGCTAAGATCGCTTTATCAGACATCTTCCGGGTACCATAGTGGAAGTAACTGAGGGAGTCAGTGCGACTCCCAAACCAGTCACGGGTAGACCTCAACCTCTTGACCTTCAACATCATATCCTTCACCTCCTCCGGGGTTCGAGGAGTTCGAGACGAAACTTGGCCGGAAGGACGTAACTTAAAAAGATGCAAAATCCAGGCCGTGGTGTGAGGGGCGCTCCCTTCTGAGCTATTTTCTTTCTTGATAGCCATCTGGTGGCAGGCGCTATGATGACACAACAGTTCTTGGTACACGACAACGAAACCAGGAAATCGTCGATCTAGGTCTTCGAATTCTTCGTTCGTCGGTGTATATGCTTCAAAAGCTTCACCTCCCCACGGCAATCTAGAAACAGCATTCATCTCATGAAGAGCAAGCCCCAGCTCTCCTCTAGGGGCAAAGAAAGTTCCTGTACGTCGATTATACAGTTCCAATAGAGCCATAAATAAGGGCTTGTTAATGGGCAACCCATAGCAGGTACCCCTGACGGCGTAGTAGAGGTCAATTTCCTGAAGGAAGTCCCCATACTTTCTCAAAATCCATGAGGTAAGATTAGTCCATGTGGGAATGGGTTTGATCCAGTTCAACAGCGACAACCTGCCTACGGGATAAGACCCCTTGCGAGCGAGCTGATTCAGAAAAGTATCAGCTAGAGTGAAGGTAAAATTAGGGCCAGTCATGTTTACAAAAGTGCCAGGGAGCAGCCCCATCACAGTTCGACTCACGGATTCCTTGCCCACACATACTAAACCCGTGCGCCTGTTGTAGTGGATGTTGCTCACAAACATTCCCTGTTGGGTAGGAGTCAGGGAGCCCACCATTGTCCTGTCCAACGGTACCATGTTAAACCATGAGAGAGGATAATGCCGCTCCATCTCGGGGATATGAATCTCTACTCCATCTACAGAAAAATCCCAGTGCTCTGAGACATCCAGCAATCGGGAGTTCTTTATGGAAAAGGCGTCCCCAAAGAGAAAGGCCGGTTTCAGATATTCTCCATCCAGCTTCTCCGAATTCATCATTGAACAAAAAAAGCGGAAAGGTTGGTTATTAATGGCAGCCACCCTCTCCCTAGGTTCATTAGTAGGAAGCTGATCCACTATACGACGGATTAAATCATCAAGCCACATGCCCACGGCGAACTGAGCTGAACCCACAAGGAGCTCTTCTGCTGGGTTGGTTGGAAGGTTCACTGAAGAAAGGACAAAGAGAAACAGGATTAAAAGATGGTTAAAGCCAAAAAAATCACTGAATAAAGAAGCTCCCATGAGCCTATGCAGTTTGGGTCAACAAAGCCTTATGCGGCTCCAGACCAATTGGGTCTCAAGAGATGCAGTTTCGAGGAAGCCTATGCGGTTCGGGTCAACAAAGCCTTATGCGGCTCCAGTCCAATTGGGTCTCAAAAGATGCAGTTTCGAGGAAGCCTATGCGGTTCGAGTCAACATAGTCTCATGCGGCCCAAATCAGACAGGAGTTCCATATGACTCTAGCTCGATAGCTTATGCGGATCAGATGAATATACACAGTTCTAACAGAAGAGCTCATGCGGCGCAAAACGCTATGAGGGTCAGCCTGCTAGAAATATATGCGGCTCCGTTCAGAGGAGACTTTATGCAATTTTTTATCTAGAGACTTAAATCCTTCTCATGCGGTTCAAACATGGGATATTTTCTATGCGGCTCGGGTATGAGAAGGTCATGCGACCCATACAGCATATGCGGCTCTGCCATCAACTTGGGTGGAGGCTTGTGCATAAATATGCAGCAGAGCCATGGGTACTCAAGATTCAAATGCAACCCTTACCATTGAAAGTAGAACGAACATCAGAGGGCACTTCGGGCGCTTCAGGCTCGACGGCTGACGAAGACGTCACCCTCTTGCCCTTCGCGGCGGCAGAAATGACTTTAGAAGACTTAGGAGCCATTGCTTCGACGGGCGGACAAAGAAGATCAGAAAGAGAAGACAGCAAAAAGAGTGAATGAAAGAGAAGGTAAAGAAGTCCCTCCGGCCAAAGTCATCCATATTTATAAACAAAAGCGAAGCGTCTCGATCTCCGTGCATACACGCAGACCGACTCTTCGGTTATCAAAATAAGCCGCCGAAAATGAAGGCCAAGCTCCTCGGATCCCGCACCAAAAAGTGGCCTTTAAAGCTAAACAGCAAATCAACAACATTTAAGTGCAAAAGATTGCCATACGTGGCAAATAATGACGTGGCAAAGAGCTATGCGGATGAAACATTCCTGCGGCTGAACAATCTATGCGGCCAAGATCTCTATGCGGTCAGGGTTTCATATGCGGCCAAAAGAATACGATCATGCTTCTTATTCAAAGTATTTCAATTTTACAAATTGAAAACTTTGAAGGGGGTCTTGTAGAAGCATGGAAAATATTAAAGAAAATGACCCATGCGGCCAAAAGAACCCCATGCGGCTCAGAAAGCCCATGCGGCTCAAAGAGTCATGCGACATGAGGGACAATGCGGCTCAAGACATCCCATACGGCTCCGAAGACGTGTGGCAGGATAGTCTAATTCTCTGCCCCCTCGTATTAATTGTTTAACGGCTGACAACTCTGAAAAAGTGACAGCCCTGACACAAAAAGAAGAAATTATGACGCTGTCATAATGACAGACTTCTAGGGAAGAGAGAGAGATCTCTGACACAAATCCCCCAAGAGCCATAAAAAGGCCACGTGGCCTTGCCACGTGGGCGTTCGTATGCGGCTCAAGTAAAGACTTCTCATGCAGTTCCGAATGAATCCGTCCTATGCGGCTCAGGCCAAGATAGCCTCATGCGGCTCGAGCAAAGACTTCTCATGCGGTTCAGAATGAATTCGTCCTATACGGCTCAGGCCAAGACAGCCTCATGCGTCTCGAGCAAAGACTTCTCATGCGGTTCAGAATGAATCTGTCCCATGCGGCTCAGGCCAAGACAGCCTCATGCGGCTCGAGCAAAGACTTCTCATGCGGTTCGAGAGGACCATTTCCTTGTAGCTCAGGCGGATGTATCCCTATGTGGCTCACAATGATTACTCCATGTGGTTTAAAGGCTCAAGGGAGGGCCACTACCCAGGCAGCCCTGACACGTAGCCCTAACCATATGCGGCCCAAAATCATATACGGTTCACTCATTATGTGGTTCAGATCCCTACAGTGGCACCTAGGATACGTGTCCCAAGCCGATCAATTTCTCAGATTTACTGCAATCAAAGATCGGATCAAATCCCCATAATCTGGGACACGTGGCAGGAGAATAAATTTAATTTATTCACTGACATCAGAAGATTATTATGAGGAAGATTTATTCCAATCAGCATTAATTGCTGATGGGATTTGGTGTAATCTACACTCAATGGCTCGGATTCGTCACAATCAAAAAACGAACGGCCTAGATTGACCAATCCACAGGCCGCCGCCATCTCCAAGATATAATTATTGGCAACCCTAATGATGACATCCCACTATTATAAATAGCAAGGTGCCATTCCCTTATGAATAGATACACGATCAGAGAAAGATATACAGAGAGACTCCCCCAATAATTAAAGAAAAATATACACAGAGAGAGAGAAGCCAGAAGAGTAATAGAGGGAGAGCAAGAAGAGCATTTCTTCATCAACACCAACCATCTCTTCACAGGAGCCAAGGCTGCATACCGATCATCCAAGGAGTAAGGCAGGGCTGTCGTCGCCTTCTGAGCCTCTATCGTCACCCCCCAGAATCTAAAATAAACAATTGTACTTAGACTGCTGTACCTAGGTTTTCGTCCCTAGGCTTTCTTTGTACAAGCGAGTTTGTAACGTGAAGTAAAAGTCCAGTCCTCCTATAAAACTGTTCTGCTCTTTTATATTTCATGGCAAACAAGTATCAGTAAGAACAGCAAGTTTCAGGAAACACATAGGAAACCCAAATCGACATAGAAAAACCCAATAAACCATCAAATTGATTATGCCAACACATAGTTCACATGTGCACGTGTCATAGGGATGCATTCATGTCCAGAAAATTGGACACGAACGTGTCCAAAACCAAATTTGAATAGCCTCAGAAAATAGGAAATCAATTCCTTGTGTAGGCATGTCGAGCCTTCGTGGGCTCGACACAGTGCTCGAGGTGGGTCGAGCTCATACATATGGGTTCGCCCATGGTAGGGCTTCGTGATGAAGTGTCTATATCGTATCCACTAAGGTCGTGTCCAAAGAAAACAGCACGTATCAGACGCAATTTTGCGCGCGGGCATTGTCAGTACAAAACCCGTGTGAGCTCGATAACTTCGAGAATACTCTACGAAATCATATCAAACTTTGGGAGAGTGGTGACAGAGGTTGCCCCCTCGTGTCCACCCAAAATTGTGTCACGAGAGGCCGTGTCGTGTCCTGTGTCGACCCCGAGCATCAGGGCAGTGCACCGGGGCCTCGTGTACGCGTTCGTGTCCAATTTTGGACACGAAAACCAACCTGATTCATGCTCAGTCATAGACCATAGTAATCTACACATAATAAGCTTTCCAAATATGTAATTTGTTTTGAAAACCAAGAACAAAAAGTTCAAAGAGACATTTTATCAAACACCTAAGTATATACATTGATACGTGTCTGATACGGATACCAAACGGACATGAAATCCACCCAAATTCTCGGGACAGATAGGGGACACCTAGATCTAGCCTAATATGCAACAAAAACAAAATAATAATGCAATTTAAGGGGTTTTACCTATATGTACAAAAAGCTTGAAAAAGCTTCAAATGGAGGATTCTTCCTTGCTAGCCAAAGCTCCCAAATTGTCCCAAGGCTGGGATTAAACTCCACAATCAGAAAATAGGAGGGTATAAGACTCTAATTCAAGAAACTAGAGTAGAAAAAGATTTAAAATGGAGAATCTATAGAATAGAAAAGAATGGACAAACCTTTCTTTTTCCTATGTGCTCTTTCAATACAAAAGGAGCAAGACCTAAATAGGAGATTATTTATAGGGAAGGGAATGACCTAGTGGCTGGTCATAAAGGAAAGAATTAGGGTTAGAGTTTCACTAATAGGCTATGGGCCATGTTGCACTAGCTAACTAGCTCAAGTCCTTAGCCTATGGTCCAATGCAAAAATTCTCCTACTCTCTTCATGAAACTTAGCCAACTTAAGTCAACCAAGACCAACTTGAGTTAGATTGGGGTCCATACCATGTTAACTAAGTCACCAAGCCGCACATGTTGTATGGGCCGCATGAACTTCTCATATCTGAGCCGCATTGGGTATACCCTATGTTTGAGCCCATGAGAACGTCTGAGCCGCATAAACGCCTTTAGAACTGAACCGCATGAAGCCCTCTCTAAAAGAATCGCATGAGCTCCTAATGGGCTGAGCCGCATAACATTTTGACCATCTTCTTAACTTTATTTCTTTTTATCTTTGATTCTTGTAGCGACCCTGCCGAAGGCTGAGATCATTATGAAGGAAGAGTTGCTGTCTCCTTTCAAACAAGAGTCATCACTCGTTAAGGAGGAGGTAATACCAAAAATGGAGGAACAAAAAGGAGAGTTGGCGCCTATTAAAGTTGCTGTAAAGGAGGAGCCCCAGTCAGACGGCGGTAGTATTGGGAGTCCTGACCCTCCTACTCCGGACGAAGATTTTGCTCAAGTAGATCCTTCATATGAAAAAAGGTTGAGGGATTGGTATATGCGCCCTCGCAATTAGGATTCGTAGGCTCTCATAAATGTCTGTCTTTTGTCTTGATATTTTTGTTTGTCTTTAGCTGTAGTTTGTGTTTTGCTTCTTTTGGACATCAATGTAATCTTCTTCCTTCTTATCTGAATGAAATGATAGAGAACTTTTCTGGCTTGCTTTTGAGATGTAGTCGTGTGAATGTAACTGATCCGACTATATTCGCTCTATTCTTTGCTTGTAGTGGTTGCCTCAATAGGAGACTTTTTGTGGACCTATTATCCTTGGCGTACTCGGGTTCAGAATACGGATAATAAGACGAGAGAAAACCAACATACTTACTCAAAGGTAATGAGGACGTGGCAAGTATGGGGGGTTTACCGCGGGGCCTTCCTACTCATAGGTAATGAGGACGTGGCAGGAGTGGACTCCGCGGAGGATATTTGTGGTCAACAGTGGACATTTGTGGACCTATTATCCTTGGCATACTCCGGTTTTGGGTACGGATAATAAGTCGAAAGGGAACCAACATACTTACTCAGAGGTAATGAGGACGTGGCAAGCATGAGGGTTTCTTCGATGGAGCCTTCCTACTCAGAGGTAATAAGGACATGGGAGGAGTGGGCTCCATGAAGGGGTACATAGAACGACTCAGAAGTAATGAGGACGTGGAAGTTCTATGTAAGGGGTGATTTATTTTTGACGGAAGTGAAACAACTCAGAGGTAACATTGACGTTGTTGTTTTAGAAAAATTTTGGATCTGTTAACCTTTTTTGTGCACTGAAAGTGCGGGTAGTGGATCATGAGGAGGGAGCTCTTTTTAGGAAGAAAGTTCATAGGTATGATCATACGTGACTTACTACCCAAAAGAGGCGATATAGATTGACCAGGATGGGAGTTCAGCGGTACCTGGGGATACATAACTCGACAATCTGGAAGATTTAGAGACAGACTATGGGTTCAGTGGTACCAAGGGGTACATGACCCGATAATCTAGGATGTTTGGAGGCTGAATGTGAGTTCAGCGGTACCGGAGGGTACATAACTCAACAATATGAGATATTTTGGAGGCAGACTGTGGGTTTAGCGGTACCGGAGGGTACGTAAGTCAACAGTCTGAGATGTTTGTGGTATGTCTTTTTAGACATAATACTTCTTCAGGAACTTGTCGTTGATGGGCAACACGAGCAAGTCTCCATTTTGTTTCGCGAGGCGGTAAGCACCGTTGGAGAAGACAGCCTCAATGACAAATGAACCTTCCCATTTTGGCTAAAATTTGCCGGCGGTTTTGTGAGTCATAACCATCGGTCTCTGAACTGCCAGAACGAGATCGCCCAATTGAAACATTCTGATTTTGACCTTCTTGTTGAAAGCCTCGAAGATTCTGGCTTGATACAGCTCAATTCGTTGTTGAGCTAACAGGCGCTTCTCATCTAGGGCCTCCAATTCTTGTAGTCGGCGATGGTGATTGTCATCTGTTGTCAATCGATAGGTGAGAGCGACGCGGAGCGAGGAGATTTGAGTCTCCAGTGGGAGAACTGCCTTACTTCCATATACCAGGGAGAATGGTGTGATCCCGGTGGCCGTTCGGACTGTAGTACGATACGCCCATAAGCATTCGCCGAGCTTCTCATTCCAATCACGTTTGTTGGAAGACACGAACTTCTTGAGTAGCTTGATGATGGTTTTGTTGAATGCTTCAGCCAGACCATTAGCCGCTGGGTTATATGGTGTTGAAGCAATGTTCTGGATTCGGTGTTTGTCGCAGAAATGATAGAAAGCTTGGCTTATGAACTACGGACCGTTATCGTGAATGATCTTTCGGGGCAGTCTAAAGCGATAGATGACGTGATGCTTAAGGAAGCTGATCACGTTTGAAGTTTTGACTTCTGCCAACGGAATAGCCTCCGCCCATTTGGAGAAGTAATCAGTGATTGCGAGTATGAAGCGATGTCCTCTGGACGAAGGTGGAGTAATCGGACCAATGATGTCCATTCTCCATGCTTCGAATGGCCAGGATGTCACCGTCTAGTGTAGAAACTCGGATGGCTGATGGATGAAATCTGCGTAGACTTGACAGGCTTTATATTTTTGTGCATAGTCTATTGCGTCTGCAACCATTATGGGCCAATAATAGCCCATTCGTCAAAGGCGATCCTATAATTTCGGGCCAGGCTGATGGGCCCCGCAGACGCCGTCCTGAGCTTCGCACACGGCTTCTTTGTCTTCTGTATTTGACAGACACTGAAGCAGTAATCTATCGTATGATCGTCGAAACAGCATTTTCGTCTCTGTATCGTAGAAGAATCTGAGGGACGTCTTCTGATAGAAGTAGCTTCCTTCGGATTCTCTGGCAGGATGTCGTAGACTATGAAGTCAATGAATGGTTGTCTCCAGTCTGGTGCTTCGTCGACTGCCAGCGCGGAGTAACTCTCAACATATTGAATATTATTCCTGGGACAGACCAACTCACGGCCTATTATGTCGACCAGATGATGAGCATGATTCGGAACTGCTAAGGAAGCGGTGAGACCTGCTAGGGCATCGGCTTCAATGTTCTGGAGCCTGGAAATGTGTTCTATGAAGAACCCTGCCAAGGACGAGATGATGTTGATCGCTATTTGGTGATATGGGATCATGTCTTCATGGCGAACCTCGTATGAACCCCGAATCTGATTGACAATTAGCTGTGAATTACCATATGCTTCGAGGTATTCTACCCCCAGTTCTTTTACAAGTCGGAGGCCAATGACCAAAGCATTGTACTCGGCCACATTGTTTGAGCAGGACTCCGTGAGGGAGTAAGCCCTATTGATCACCAGCCCGGAGGGAGAAATCAGCACCACTCCGACTCCTGCAACGATGTTGCCCTAGGGCCCCGTTCTGGAAGCACCGTCGAAGAACATTCGCCATATGGTATCATGAGAGGCCACATTTGAATTGGCGACTTCATCTGGTATCTCTTCGTCCATTTTGGTTGACTCCGAACCTGGATGAGCCGCTAAAAAGTCTGCCAGAGCTTGACCTTTAACAGCCTTCTGCGGGACGAAGATCATATGGTAGGGGGATAGTAATATCGTACAGGTAGCGAGGCGAGAGCTGAGTGCGCCTGGCTTAGTCATGAGGACCCTGAGGGGGTTAACTCTTGATATAACATGGATGGTTTGTCCCGTGACGTAGTGTCGCATCTTCTGAATGGCGAATACTAGAGCAAGACACTCCTTTTCTACGGCAGTGTATCGGTGTTCTAGCCCCATCATCATTCGGCTGAGGTAATATATAGCTTGCTCATGGCCTGCATCATTATTTTGTGCTAACAGAGCACCGAAAGAATGCTCCATAGCTCGCACATAGAGCAGGAATGGTTTTCCAGCAACCGAAGCCACCAGAACCGGAGGGTTTGTCAGATATTCTTTGATGCTATCGAAGGCGCGCTGGCATTCTTCATCCCATACGAAGGAGATGCCTTTCTTCATGAGGTGAGTGAATGGCTGACATCGCCCGGAGAGGTTAGAGATGAACCTCCTGATGTAGGCCAGCCACCCTTGAAGGCCTCGGAGTTCACGAAGATTTTTCGGGGGACCCATCTCCATGATTGCCTTTGTCTTCTCCGGATCTATATGAATCCCCTGATCAGTAATAATAAAACCCAGGAATTTTCTACTGGATACGCCCAAGAAGGATTTGGTAGGATTCATTTTCAAGTTGTGTGCTCGCATCAGGTCGAACACCGTCCTTAGATCCCGCAGATGGTCTTCCTTATAGCGACTTTTGACAGCGATGTCGTCAACATAGCACTCCACGGTCTTACGTAAGTAGTCTCTGAAGATGACACTCATGGCTCCTTGATACGTGGCGCCATCATTCTTTAAACCAAAAGGCATGACTGTGTAGCAGTATGTGCTAATCGGTGTTCGAAATGATGTGTGCTTCTCGTCGTCGGGAGACATCTTGATTTGGTTGTATCCCTATCACAGACATCATGATTGACAACACATGCGGCTTCCACTCCACACGGCTTAGGCTCCATCTTCGATCGCCTCTCCCATGGCCCTGATCTCTCACGCTCCCAAGAAAATGTGTCTGATTCTCTGCAGCACCACTTGGACTCTTCCTACTATGTGCCTTCAGGCGCTAGAGTGAAGAAGTCTAGGGCCGCGCGAGCTCGACAAGCTCAGTTTGCTGTCCCAACCTCTGACCATCCGAGCGCTTCGCTTACTGTTATGCGGGCCTCTGATGGGAAGTTATACAGAACCACTCGAGTCCAGCCCCCGCGGCAAACAGACAGAGTGGTTCCCAAAAGTCTTTCCACAACCAGGGAGCAAACGTGGTTGCTCGAGACCCATCTGACTTGCGTAACGTGATCCTTCATAAACGCAAGGAAAGAGAAGGGGACTCGGTGTGCAAAGAGTCCTCCCACGGACATCACTGCACCCAAGTCATTGTCAATTGTTGCTGCAACAATGCGGCAGCACGAGAAGACTGGCGGTCCGTCTTCCAAAGACTGCAACAACCAAGTTCAAAGGATAAGGCGCTTTCTGTTATCTCCTGCAACTCTGCTCAGAGGATCCCTGCCAGCGGGAGAGGGAAGAAATCAAATATCTCCAGCCCGAAGATTTCAACCACTGTGACCAAGAAACTATCATCTAAGCGGTTGCCTACCACTGGAGTTTTCCAAGGTACCCGCTCGAAGACAAAATCTACTACATCGGGAGATTCATTATCCATATTACTGGGGGTCGATGGAACCGGGGGTAGCATTCTTCCGAACATCTATGACAATCCAGTATTCCAAGAAGATGAGCCCGGGGAAACGATTCTTCCAACAGATACAACAGGTGCCGACGTCCCCGAGGATGTTCGCGACTCTCAAGACGAGGCAAGCTCTGAAGCTGGGGGGTACTATTCCTTCTGAGTCTGAACCAGAGGAAAACATTTCCACATACCCCGACGACTTCTCTGTACAGGGATATGATTCAGAGGGCACGTCATCCACCGTCCCTTCTACTTTGGCTCGTGTGAGGACGGCATTCATGACAAACGACGATCAAGACGGTCCCAGTGATCTCCAACGCATCGACACTCTGGAGGCCATACTGCGTACCTTGGTCAAATCCGTGGACGAAATCAAAGCGGCGCTTCTAACTCTGCAAGGAAGGACGCTTGGCCAAACAAGCTTGGGTCCCGCGGTCAATACGGACTCGAACTCAGTGGCACCAAACCCGGGCGTCAATCCTCCTGAAATATCGGCTCCCACCACTGCGGATGAGGCCAGGGAAGCAAAAAGAGAAGTCCAGGAGCTCTGGGCTATGTTTCACGCTCGGAAAACCTCCCAAGACCCCAGAATACGGCAACCATACCCTGCTGCATGGAGGGATGTCCATTTCCCACCAAGATACAAGCCGTTCAACATCAATCCCTATGATGGCAAAACTTCCGCAAGTCGGTACATTACTTACTTCGAAGTCACAATCGACCATCTGCCCCATAACGACGCCATCCTTACACGATTATTCATTAGAGCATTGGAAGGGGTCGTCTTCGACTGGTACCGTAACCTGCCAGACCACTGCATCCATTCCTTTTCCAGCTTCAAGCATATGTTCTTGGAGAGGTTCTACGAAGTAAGATAAGACGTGACGATGTCCACCCTTATGGATGTTGTTCAAGGGGAGAAGGAACTGACAAGGAACTATATTGAGCAGTTTTACCAAACCGTAATGAAGTTGCCGTCTGGAAATCCGGATTCCTCCTTAATTGAAATTTGCCAAAAGAGACTGCTCCCAACAATCAGCCTCTGGATGGGTGAAAGTCAATTCAAGGACTGGAAGACATTTATCATCAGTGCCACTAGCACCGAAGATAAGTTGAAGAAGGCTCGCCAACTGGGATTACACATCTCGGAGGGAGAGGACAAGGGCAAACGCCCTAATGCTAACACCAACAAAGGAGGTAATTCCTCTAATAACCAAGACAATAAGGAAAAACAGGCTATGGTGGCCGACGCAACCCAGTAGCCCGAATCGAAGCCAGCTGAAAAGCAGTGGCCACAGGTGACTTACTTCTTCGAAGACGGTCATGTCAAGCCCATCTTGGACATGCTCATACAAGGAGGTAGAATCCAGCTCCCTCCACCTAGATGGAAACCTCGGTCGGCCGAGATGGAAAGCCCCAAGTACTGCCATTACCAACATTACGTCCACCATGCCACGCAAGACTGCATCCAATTGAAGCGATATATTCAGCATCTCATCGATTCGAAGGCTCTGGCCATCGATTTCAAGGAGGTAACCGTGGTAGCCAATATGGTGTCAGTACAGTTCGACAGCTTCCCTCCGACAGAGACTCAAGACGGTGTAGTACCCGTCCCTCGGACAATAATAGAGATTGTTAATCTTCCACCTCCTCGAGATCAGGCCGCTGGTCTAGTGCCCCTCACCACATCACGAGGGAAGGTCATGTGGGTCCACCCGGACCTGGTACCAAAAGTAACTCTGTCCGTACCACCCGCTTCCAACAAGAAGAAGAGTGGGAAAGTCAAATCATGCCGCACAATCTCAGCAGAGGTCGAAGAAGCTACTGCTGTCGTTACCCGATCCGGCGCACAAACCCAACCTCCACCGGGTAACTCAACTGAAGATCATCAGCAGATAGCTGCTGATGCCCCAGGACCTTCTCAGCCTTTGACGACCGACAAGCCTAGGCCGAAGGAGAATCGCTTTAACAAGCCGCTCCGAAAAGAGGTACCTCAAGGGGTGGAGAGGCCCTACAACTTTGATATCTTGGCATAATTGGCCAACACACTGGCCAAATTATCATTATACGAGCTCCTGAGACTCTCCAAAAATGTTCGCGTGGTACTAAGCGATGCACTCCATAATGCCGACGCATATCTGGCCCAGGTCAACCTCACGGGAGAAAGCCCGCCTACAAATCTCTAGAACAGCGTTTGCACAGGTGCAATGCCCAACATCGTCTTCACTCCACAGGATATGCTCATTAAAACCAACTTGCACGATCGTCCGTTGTATTACACTGGATACATCGGCGATGTAAAGGTAGATCGGATGTACATTGACCCTGGTTCTTCCATAAGCATCATCACGAAGAGTCTGTTGTACCATCTTTGCATCCCTATGCATCGCTTGACGCCGACAAGCACCGCCATCAGCGGTTTCAATTCGGACAGGAGCTACTCGATCGGGAAGATTCGCTTGAAGTGCCAAATCGGTGATCTGCAGTCAGAAGTGACTTGTTATGTTATTGATGCGGACACTTCCTATAATATTCTCCTGGGGCGTCCTTGGATACACGATTACATGATTGTGCCTTCTACGCTGCATAAGTGCTTCAAGTACGTCGACAAACACGGCTTTGTGAGAACAGAATTTGCCGACATCGATCCCTTCAAAGGGGTCGAGTCTTATTACTCGGACTCCTGCTTGTACGAGAAGTCGAATAGGCACCTTGTCGAAGGAGATATGCAAGCTCAAACTGAGACAACAATGGGACCAAAAGAACCTCTGACAATCCATCTTCAAGCTCGCAAACCTGGCAAGACCGCACCCCTTACGGCCGCTCTGCGTAAGGTGTCACTACCACTTTTCTAGCTTGGGGGTATTTTGGTCATTTTTCAAATTTTGGGAATTTTTGGAATTATTATGTATTATTATGATTTATTAGAATTAATATGATTTTTGGTGATTTTTGGTGATTTTTAAGATAATTGATTTTGGGCCTATAGTTGACTTTGACTTGTGTTGACTAGAAGACTAACCTAGTGACTAATCTAGGTTATGGCCACTTAGTTAGGTTAAGTAACCTTGGTTTGACCTAATGTAATGAGATTTAAGTCATTGGAACTAGTTGGGGGTGATTTGGAGTTATTTAGGCTAATATGGCTTAAAACTTCATAAGTCATGACTTATGGTTCTAGCCTTTTTATAAAACAACTTAGCCATAGCCTGTAGGACTTGGCCCAAAGCCCAAATTAGCAACCCAACCATTTTGTCCAGCCAAACTAGGGATTCCCCCACTATAAAACCCCTCCTAATTTATAGGGCTAGCCTCCTTTCCATAGGAATCCATTTCAAGAAGAAAGAGGTGAGCTCCCATCTTTAGAAATTCATAATAAATCCTTTTTTCCTCCTTTTTAATCCAAACAAGTGGTAATAGATTCTAATTATTGTTTTCTTGCTGTTGGAATTAGTTGTTCTCAGTTTTCCAATAATTTAAAGGAGTTTCACCATCAAGAGGAGCATCTCTCTTTAGAGTTTTTAAGGGGATTTGACACTTTGAGGTAACTTCTTATTCTCACCATAGAATCTTGAAGTTATTGCATGAATAGGGAGCCCTAGACCTACCCAAACTATAGGAATAGGAATCCCCAGATTTTTGTGTCGTTTCGTGTCCTAACAGGACACGTATCAGTGTCCTACTCCTTTTGTTTGTGAAAATTCCTCACTGAAACTTTTTGTGATATTTTCGAAATGTTTTTGAATAGAAATTTGCTATTCATTGTCGCTTACACGTTTCTTGTGCACTGAGATGAATTCGTGCACGTGTCGAGTTATTCTGGACACGGGGACACAACCGCGTGCGCTGGGGCTGCACTGTCCTGCTGTGCGGGGGCTGCACTGGACACCACACACTTTTGTTTGACACGAAACTTGACACGCCACTAGGGGCAGTGACTGACACGCCACGTGTCAAGTTTTGTGGGCCCACGTGGCATTTCGAGTGAGGAATCCTCGACGCACGGGTTTTGCACTGTTCTGTGCAGTATGGGTTTTTATCACTGATACGGTTTTATAAATTGGACACGCGGACACGAGGACTCAGGGCAGGTCGACCTAGACCTAGCCCTAGTATAGGGGTTTTCAAGTACACGAGCACGTGGCCTAACACGTGCTGTATCGTGTACACGACACGCGTGCACACACGCACGAGCCTGTGGTCTACACAGTATCTGTGTGTGCACTGTTAGTGTTTATTCGTGTTTGGACACGTTTGTGTCCATCTTGGTGGACACGAACAGGTTGTGGAACACATATATGTTGTGTATATACATTACCAACTCATTATTGTGTATTTTAATGATTTTTCGTGGGGTGTTTATCAATTTGCAATTTCTGAAATATGGTATCCATTCCCAGTTTTTCCAGTTTTGATTATGAACTTTAGGAGTTGTTCTAATCTAATTCGATACTGTTAAATGTTGGGTTAGACTCTAATTATAATGCTCCTATTAGTAGTCTAACTATGTATTGATTTTTTTTGGGTTAATTGGTTGTATATTGGTTTCAATAGGCTGTGTTAAAACCTGAGATTTATGGACTGTTTTCAGGTTCCAGTAAAGTCCTTACCAATCCCTGTTAATTTCCCCCATGCATAGCCATGTTTCCTTCATGTTATTTTTTTGAATCTTGATTTTGAACTTTGGGTTGGTGTTCCCTTCAAGGCCTGGGTTTTATTTAGACTAAAATCTGAGTTTAAGTGAAGTGTTAGGATATTGCAATGTGTTTAACTGAATTTGGGTGTTTCCCATATTGAATAAATCTGAGAATGGGTTGGTTGTGTGTAGACTGAACTGAACTTTCAGATTTCTGAATGTTGTGAGTTGATTTCCCTTCCCTTCCCTCATAGTTTAAAACTGAACTGTTGCAGTGTCATTTCCTGATTTTGTGCATTGAATTATTTTCCTTCCTATGCTGTTCATATTCCAGATTACACCCTATTTACATCAGCCTCCACAGCACACACACTGTCCAGGTTACACACACTCTTGACACATACTTTTAATTCCTGTAAACACACACACAGCTGCACTTGTTTACCCACACACCAATTCATGTGTACCACATACAAATTCCCATGTTTCATATATGCCTAACTAATGTAGAGTTCATAAATGAACCTCTAATATATGTGTCTCTATATAATGCAATGTGTTGTATATTGTAGGCTAATAGATACATTGTGATATGTGTGTTCCTATACATATGGATATGGTTTTATATAGAGGGTTACATTGTGTATTGATTTGGGGGATGCCATGATAGTAGGCACATGGGGTTGTTTGGGTGCAAGTTCATATTTGTGCCATTGGGTGCAAGTTCATAATATCCAAGTAGTGTAGTATCAGAATCTGTTCCGTAGTGTAGCATCAGAATCTCCTATGCCATTTACATGTCTATATTGTACTCTGACTCACTAGTCACGTGATAGTTCTCTATTTATAGTAGATATTTCTCTTACAGCTTTCTCTCTCTGTTTACATACTGCACTTCTTCAGTACTTATATCTTACTTTACTGCATGATTATATCTTCTAACCTGCTATGATCTGTTGAGATGTACTGTACTCGCTCCTGTCCTGACTGGACCTGTTGAAAATATTACAGAGGACGAGGAGAAGGCTTGCCTGGACACTTACTACGGGGCAGCCTTAGATAACACCTGCGAGCTGGACCCTCAGGAGGACCCAGCTCTAGTTGAGGAGATCACCCCGATTGCCTAGACTAGACTAGTTATGCTTATCTTACTTTATGCAGTCTTGAGACTGTAGGAACGATATAGTAAAGCGTAATACTCTAGAGGGGGGGTGAATATTGTTGGCAGCAGAATAATGCTAATTAAAAAATGTTAGCAACACAATCACAGTATATAATCACAGTTGAAATAATGTAAAGGCAGAGTTCAGAAAGCAAACGCAAAGACAGCGATGTATACTGGTATCCCTCTGTTGAGGACTAATCCAGTCGGTAGAACTCTTGCTACCAGTTGAATCCACTATAGGAAAAACCGCAAGTTTTCTTACGAAGTCCTTGCAACTTCTACAACGCGAGCTTTGATACGAAGAACTCGTCCAACTTCAAATATGAAGAGGTATTCTTCAATCAAGCCTTCTGATTACAATCTCTCAGAAACTTCTAGACCGTACCGCACTGGCAAATCGACTAGAGGATTGTAACTGGCTTGGGATCTGAAAATGAAAGCTCTAGAAAACTCTTTGGAAGGCAGAAAGCTTTTTAGAAAGAGAGAAGATTGAAAGTGAATGAGTGAATTGAAATGATCGAAATCCATCTCTATTTATAGGAATTCCAAAGGGAGAACTCTGTCAAATTCGGGCAGAATTCGGGCAGAACTCGATGTGCAAATCTCGGTCAAATCCGCAACTGCAGGAGGACCAAGTTCCAGAGAATTCAAAAATCAAACGGCCACCAACCGAACTCTGGCCGAACTCTGGCCGAGTTCTGTCAAGGTTAGGTTAGGGTTTTAAAATAGATTTTTGATGATTTTTGAAAACCTTTTTGTAAACATTTTGATAGGTCATTTTAAAAACATTTTGAACTATTTTGGGGATAGCCTATTTGCCAGTACGACTCGGTGTACAACGTATTCCTAGACTCAAATAGAGTGAAAAATTACATTGCATAGGAAGTACAGACTCAAGTAGGCAAACAGATCTTCAGTCTTGAACGGAGTGAATATCCAATCTTGCTTATGTCCAAGAAGCTGAGATGTCCCAACAAGCTTCGTATATCCAGACAGAGTTTTGATCAATTATTAAAATCAGGTTGACCATATGACCAATGGGCCAACAATCTCCCCCATTTTGATAATTGACAAACTATGAATGATATAACATTAAGCTTGTTCAAAAATATCAAAAAGATCAAAAGTAGAAATTGTTCATAACCTGTATTTAACTCAAAAAAAATGTTAGATCATTTTTAATTTTCTCCCCCTTTGTCACTTAGCAAAATAATTGCACAAGAGAAGGCTCCCCCGCAGTAAATGCAGAAGACTCCCCCGCAATCAATGCATAAGTAACAAATAGCGAGAAAACAAATAAAAGAAATATAGTATAAGAATTAGAGATATAGCATCACAGGCATGTAATGTTTCTACAAATTATCATCACAGGCATGTATTGCTTCAAAAACATAAAAAAAATATCAGGCATGCTATTTCACAGGCAGTTTAAAATGGAGAAGCAGTATAAAGAGATAGTGCTTAAACAAAATGCTGAAATAAACTGAGATGTCATAAATGAAACATCATAAACATGTCCATGAAGATAAAAAGTACTGATAGCAAACTACAAAGTACTGATAAAAAGTAAATAATAAAAACTTGGAATGTCGGAGCATTTCCAAGTATGCAATAGAATATCACTAATAATCAAATCAGATCTCATCATCACTATCCTCATCAATATCATCAGCAGCGTGGCCAGCATGACCGGAAGTACCAGCACCAGAAGTACCAGCGCCAGTAGGATGAGTAGGGGCGCCAGCATAGAACTCACCAACGTAATCTCGAGGTGCACGATACCAGTCATAGGCATTACCTGGCTGGAAGTAGGCATGAACAGCCTCATCCTCACAGCAGTAACCCAAAAAAGCTGGATCTCGAGGGATGGAACCGGCTGAATAACCAGTCTGAGCGAACCGAAGATCAGCCAAGGAGTTTGCCATCGCCTGATAACGGGTGACATCGCAGAACTCACGCTCGCGAGCCATGTCCGTCATCGAGACGTGCAAGGATGATAAATGCTGATGTATGCCCTCAAAAGTCATGGCATACGGCTGATGTGGTGAAGATGGTGCAGTAGGAGGAGCAGGAGATGGAGCTGAAGCAGTCCGGCTGCGACGAGAAAGCTGGAGTAACTTGGGCTCAGAGTCCTGAGTACAAGTCGATAGATCGATCTCGAATCGCTGAAAGATACGAGGGAGAATCATCGCGTAAGAGAGATTTCGATCTCTAGCACGACAACGTCCCATCATCTGAATAATAGTCTTAGGGGCAGAAAAAGGAATCCCCTTGATAAGATGGTACATGGCGGACAGCTCAAGCGAAGTCACATCATCCTTGGAAGTGGATTTTGGAAGAAGAGTAGAGTAGATGATGCGATGCAATTCGTAGTTAAACAAGTTCAGGTTGTTAGCCTTGAACTTTCCAGAATGTACTCTGTCAGGTGCACAGAGTTCCGTTTTGAAATACGTGAGTGTAGTGCCTTCGGGGAAATCGAATTCCGTGATATCAACTAGCGGTTCACCTTCATTGGAAATACCAAGAATCTCCGCTAGGAGGATATCATTGAACTCAATGTCTATGCCTCCAACACGTGTGCTCACGTCAAAAGTGTTAACTACGAGATTGCAATAGAACAATCTAATGGCATTAGTAGCAATTGGGAAGCATAGTTTAACAAGTAAGTGTAACCCTAATGCCTCAAATAAGTGACGATGATCAGGGAATACCGTCCATTTAACCGGAGCGCCGCTATATATGGATCGGGTGGAAAAGTCACCGTACCATAATAAAGTTTGATCGAGGGTTTGAAAGAAGAACCCATCGAAAGCGGCGTCGCTCTTTTGGACCGACGAAAATAAAGAATCCGTGTGAGGATTCAAAGAGGACCCTTCCTCACTAGGAGTGGTCTTCTTCCTCTTAGACGGATTAAATCTAGGTGCCATTGAAATAAGAAGCACTAATTTGAAAGGTGGAGAGAGAGGGAGTTATACCTCACGAAAATTGGATATGTTGTAGAAAAGAACGATCTCCGCACGATTCCAAAATTTGGAAGGATTTCACCAAGTAGATAAGAAGCAATGGGTTGGTGAATACCTAGGGTTTGGAGGAGTTTCGGGCGGCTGGAGCTGCTGTTTGAAAGTTTGGAAGCAATGGAAGAGAAGAAGCTCTCGGGTTCTGTATATATATATACACAGACATCCTTAATCGAACTCGGGCCGAATTCGGTCAGTGCTCTGGCCGAATTCGCCTAGGGTTCTTTCAGGTTGATTTTTGCTACTTCTTTTTCATTGTCTCGTTGCAAATATTTAATTCAAAGATTAGTTATTTTAGTCTTCAAATAACATAATTAATAATATTTTATGAATTAAATGTCATTATACAGTGACTGTCTCAGATTAGCTGTAGGAGTACTGTCCCAGCTGGCGGAGGTTCACCGGGGAACTCTTAAGTACCGCTTCGCTTCAACCGAAGTTGTGGTGACAGACAGACTCTTTATTAGCTTGTCTCTAACACAGTTTTTGCATAATGATATATAATCATAAAATAAAATCAATTAATATTATTGACGTCCAAAATTTCTAATTCTCGACGTAAATAATTGAAACGATCTTCCGCTAGAGGTTTAGTGAAGATGTCAGCTAATTGATTTTTAGTATCTATGTACACAAGGTTTATATCTCCATTTTGATGATGATCTCTAAGAAAATGATGTCTAATCTCGATATGTTTAGTACGAGAATGACATACAGGATTCTTAGTCAAATTAATGGTGCTCGTGTTATCACAGAAAATAGGAATATGTGTGAAAAATAAATCAAAGTCTTCTAGGGTTTGTTTCATCCACAAAATCTGAGCGCAACAACGTCCTGCGGCGATATACTCAGCCTCTGTTGTTGATAAGGCTACAGAATTTTGCTTTTTACTAAACCAAGAGACTAGAGCCTTGCCTAAGAAATGACATGTACCGCTAGTACTTTTTCTATCAAACTTGCATCCAGCAAAATCTGCATCCGAATAACCAATAAGGTCAAAGGATTTAGTTTTGGGATACCACAAGCCGACAGAAGAAGTGCCCTTAAGGTATCGGAAGATACGCTTAACTGCGGTCAGATGTGATTCCTTTGGGTTAGCTTGAAAACGTGCACACAGGCAAACACTAAATATTATATCTGGACGACTAGCAGTTAAGTAAAGTAAACTACCAATCATACCTCGATACTTACGTGTGTCGACTGGCTTGCCTTGTTCGTCAGAATCAAGCTTTGTTGAAGTTGCCATCGGAGTGCCAATAGGTTTGACATTATCCAGATCGAACTTCTTTAGCAAATCTTTTGTGTACTTAGCTTGATTAATGAATGTCCCATTGTCGGTTTGTTTGATTTGCAATCCGAGAAAGAACTTCAGCTCTCCCATCATGCTCATCTCAAACTCATTCTGCATACACTTAGAAAATTCTTGACAAAGAGATTCATCAGTGGATCCAAATATGATATCATCAACATAGATTTGAATTAAAAGCAGCTTGCCATTAAAAGATTTAATAAATAGTGTAGTGTCAACCTTTCCTTTTGAAAAACCGTTGTCAAGTAGAAAAGAGCTTAGACGGTCATACCAAGCACGAGGGGCTTGTTTCAAACCATATAAGGCTTTCTTCAACTTGAAAACATGGTCAGGATTTTTAAAATCCGTGAAATCCGGAGGTTGTGCTACAAAAACTTCTTCTTTTATAAAGCCATTTAGAAAAGCACTTTTTACATCCATTTGAAAAAGTTTGAAATCATGAAAATATGCAAATGCACATAACATTCGAATGGATTCTAATCTCGCAACTGGGGCATAAGTCTCATCGTAGTCGATACCCTCTTCTTGATTGTATCCTTGAGCTACGAGTCGAGCCTTGTTACGAGTTACTAAACCATCCTCATTTAGTTTGTTTCGGAATACCCAACGGGTGCCAATGACCGGATGATCAATAGGCTTGGGAATAAGTTCCCAAACTTGATTCCGTTCGAATTGGTTCAATTCCTCTTGCATGGCATCTATCCAGAAACTATCACTACATGCTTCATCAATAGATTTAGGTTCTAGCTGTGAAATAAATGCAACACTAGAAACAATATCTCTACTGGATGATCGAGTACTTACTCCTTTGGTAATGTCACCAATTACCAAATCTTGTGGATGATCAGCTGTGAATTTTAACCTCTTCGGTAGACTCTGTAGGTAGCTGGTTCCTGGATCTCCTCTAGGGGGTTCAGCTAGTGCAGAGCTTGGTTCAGGTTCAGCTGATGTTGAACTTGATGTAGGCAGATCTTCATCACTATCATCGTGAGTCATTTGGTTCATTTCATCAAAAGTGACGTTGATTGATTCTTCGATGATCATGGTACGTTTGTTGAAGACTCTGTACCCTTTGCTCTTGGCCGCATAACCTAGAAATATACCTTCATCGGCCTTTTCGTCAAACTTTCCCAAGTTGTCTTTAGTATTAAGAATAAAGCACTTACAGCCAAAAATCTTAAAGTATGAAACTGAAGGAATTCTATCAAACCATAACTCAAATGGAGTCTTCTTCGATTTGGGTCGAATTAGAACTCTATTGAGCACAAAGCAAGTTGTATTGACAGCTTCAGCCCAGAAGTATTTGGGTAGGCTAAATTGATTTAACATCACTCTGGCCATTTCGGTTAGAGTTCTGTTCTTACGTTCTACAACTCCATTTTGTTGTGGAGTTCTAGGGCAGGAGAACTCATGTATGAAACCGTGTGTGTCACAAAATTGCTCGAAATCAGCATTCTCGAATTCGCCTCCATGATCGCTTCTAATTCGAGTGATCATGTAACCTTTTTCATTTTGTACTTTCTTGTAAAAGGCGACAAATTCGGATAATGCGTCATTCTTGCGTGTCAAGAAATATACCCACGTGTATCTAGAAAAATCATCTATAATAACAAATGCATATAATTTACCTCCGAGGCTAGCAACTCTGCTAGGACCGAATAAATCCATGTGTAGCAATTGTAGAGGTCTAGTAGTACATACTGCGTTTACAGACTTGAATATGGATCTTGTAGCCTTGTTCTTTTCACATTGGCTGCATACCGAATCCTTCTTGAATGTTATGTCTGGTAAACCGCGTACTATCTTCTTTGTGGATAATCTTGAAATTGTATCCATGTTTGCATGACCGAGTCTCATGTGCCATAGATGACTCTCATCACTTTTGGCCATTAAGCATCTACCTGAAATGTTAGCTTCTTCCAGCAGATAGAAAACATATATATTGTCTTCCCTGATTCCTTCAAAGATAGTACTACCAGTTGAGCTATCAACTATAGTACATTTGTCTTTGCCAAAGTTGATACCATAACCATGATCAGCTAGATGACTTATGCTGAGTAGATTATGTTTCAACTCGGTAACCAGACAGACATCTTTAATCACGGGATATGAAGACTTACCAACATCACCGATACCAATAATATACCCTTTCAAATTATTACCGAAGGAAACATAACCTTCCTTCTTCTTCTTCGACAGCGTTGCAAATAGGGTAGCGTCACCGGTCATATGTCGTGAGCAACCGCTGTCGAGGATCCATTTGCTTCTAGCATGTGAAGGGTGTTCCACCTACAAAACAGTTTGCAGATGAAACCTTTGGTACCCATTTCTTGTAGGGTCCTGAATTATTAGCTTTAGGTATCCAAGCATAAACATTTAAATCTACAAGCTTTCTCATTCTACATGCAGATGATATATGACCAATGAGGCCACAATAATGACATTGTGCATGTCGAGTGTTGAAAGCTGAGTGGTGTGCATGGTTGGTAGGTTTAGGTTTTCTAGTATAGAAGAATGCATACCTATGATCATGTTTGGGCTTAACCTTTTAGGGTAAAGGTTTTATATGGTTTGGTCTGACAGTGTTTGGCTTGGGAATGTTCCGAATTCTCGGTAAGTGACACGTGTTAGGATAGGAAGCAGCAGGCTCAGGCTGTTTTCTAACCTAATTTCCAACCTTTTGGAAGTGTCATATAACTTAGTATAATCAGAAGTGAGTGATTCCATTCTGATTTGTGCAGATTGAAGACTTTTCTTTTCTCTAGAAAGATCTTCTCTCAATTGGTCTATAATCTTGTCTTTCTCTTCGGATGACTGTTTAGTCTCGTGTAATAAGAGCTTTATAGAGGAAAGCTCACCAGACTCACTAACATTAGCTCTAACCTTAGCTAGTAGGTCGGTAAGTCTTCCTATTTCTCCTTTGTACTCTTTGAGTACCTTCTTAGCGGTCTGATATTTACTACGCAGTTTCCTGTAGTCAAGCATCAGGTCACTGAAGGCATCTCCTAATTGCTCAAAGGTGAAGTCATCATATGTTTCTACAGGTTCAGTAGGTACCTGATCGATTGCCATGAAGCAAATGTTTACAGCATCCTCTGAATGTTCATCTTCTGAGTCGCTAGCTTCACTCTCATGCCATATGCTGGTATTGGCATATTTCCGAGACGTTGATCTTTTCATGTTGCCTTTTTTATACCTGTTGTTCTTCTTGCTCGATGATGAGTTGATGGGACAGTCCTTCTTCATATGTCCCTTCTTCTTACAGCCATAGCAGACAGCATCTTCTTGATACCAGTTGTTGCTGTTGTTCTCTTTGACTCTCTTCTCATGTCTCATGAATCTTTTGAACTTCCTTGCTAGGAGAGCTTGATCTTCAGCGTCAGATCCACTGCTGTCTGAGTCATCTTCAGCAGCTTTTCTGTGCTGAGCCTTGAGGGCGATAGTCTTCTCCTTTGGAGCAGGCTCTTCAAAATCTTGTAGCTCCAGTTCATGAGTGAGTAGTTTACCCATGAGTACTTCAAGTGACATTGTGGTGAGGTCGTTTCCTTCAATGATATCTGTAGCCAATGATATCTGTAGCCTTTGGAATCCAGTTCTTGGTGAGAGCTCGCAGGAGTTTGCGAATCTTTTCGTGGTTACTGTAATCTTTGCCTAAGGAGGACAAAGGGTTTACAATATCCAAGAACCTCTCGAACATTTGTGTGACTGTTTTATTTGGCTTTATTTTGAACGCCTCGTACTCTTGAGTAAGTCTGCTGACTTTTGACTCTTTGACTTGAGTCGTGCCTTCATGTGTAACTTCGATAAGCTTCCACACACCATTTGCAGTTGTGCATGTAGATACCCTGTTAAATTCTGTTTTGTCTAAGGCACAAAAAAGAGCATTAATGGCACGTACGTCAAGACTGGCCTTTTTCTTTTCTTCCTCTGTATAACTGCTTTGGGGTTTTTCAACCAAAACTTCCTCGACATTTATACGAGGTGGCTTCTGATAGCCATCAAGAACAATAGCCCATAAGTCAAAATCAAGAGATTTCAAGAAGAAACTCATCCGTGTTTTCCAATAAGTGTAGTTAGTACCATCAAACAGTGGGGGTCTGTTTGTGGCCTGACCTTCACTTGTGAATTTCATAGTAGCCATGTGATGTGCTGTGATCTAATAAATAATGAATACATAATAGCACTGTTACCTCGCTTTACCTGTAACACCCGCTCTGATACCAATTATAGGAACGATATAGTAAGGCGTAATACTCTAGAGGGGGGTGAATAGAGTTGGCAGCGGAATAATGCTAATTAAAAAATGTTAACAACACAATCACAGTATATAATCACAGTTGAAATAATGTAAAGGTAGAGTTCAGAAAGCAAATGCAAAGACAGCGATGTATACTGGTATCCCTCTGTTGAGGACTAATCCAGTCGGTAGAACTCTTGCTACCAGTTGAATCCACTATAGTAAAAACCGCAAGTTTTCTTACGAAGTCCTTGCAACTTCTACAACGCGAGCTTTGATACGAAGAACTCGTCCAACTTCAAATATGAAGAGGTATTCTTCAATCAAGCCTTCTGATTACAATCTCTCATAAACTTCTAGACCGTACCGTACTGGCAAATCGACTAGAGGATTGTAACTGGCTTGGGATCTGAAAATGAAAGCTCTAGAAAACTCTTTGGAAGGCAGAAAGCTTTTTAGATAGAGAGAAGATTGAAAGTGAATGAGTGAATTGAAATGATCGAAATCCATCTCTATTTATAGGAATTCCAAAGGGAGAACTCTGTCAGAATTCGGACAGAACTCTATGTGCAAATCTCGGTCAAATTCGCAACTGCAGGAGGACCAAGTTCCAGAGAATTCAAAAATCAAACGGCCACCAACCGAACTCTGGCCGAACTCTGGCCGAGTTCTGTCAGGGTTAGGTTAGGGTTTTAAAATAGATTTTTGGTGATTTTTGAAAATATTTTTGAAAACCTTTTTGTAAACATTTTGATAGGTCATTTTAAAAACATTTTGAACTATTTTGGGGATAGCCTATTTGCCAGTACGATTCGGTGTACAACGTATTCCTAGACTCAAATAGAGTGAAAAATTACATTGCATAGGAAGTACAAACTCAAGTAGGCAAACAGATCTTCAGTCTTGAACGGAGTGAATATCCAATCTTGCTTATGTCCAAGAAGCTGAGATGTCCCAACAAGCTTCGTATATCCAGACAGAGTTTTGATCAATTATTAAAATCAGGTTGACCATATGACCAATGGGCCAACAGAGACATGTCTTAGTTAGACTTTATTTGGAGTTATGAGTTGTATATATTCTTTCATCTGAGACCTTGTACTGTTGGATATTGCTGGGATTATCTTAGACTTCTGCTATTTCATCTATTTACTTCCTTGAGTTCTATTTCATTTCGTGCTATCTCTTCCTTAGTTGTGATTGAGTTTTACTGTTATGTCACCCCCATTCGGGGAGTATAAACTGTTTAGATGTATATTGTTAGATGTATGTTGACCTAGGACAGCGCTCTACCACCGACACTGCGGTGTAGGCTGGGTGTTGTTACGTTCTCGTACCCTCACAGTGGGTGCGGGTCGTGACACGTTTTTAGTGGTGGCCCATGCAGGTCAAGACTAGAAGTGTAGTGGTACTCGAACTAGAGTATCACTGCAGCCTGCTATAGGATATAGGACATTAATTTTAAGATACTCAATCACTTTAGGAAATTTCTTTTATTGCCATCTAAATCCTTTGTCAGCTGATCCTTTGAATTAAAATTGTCCGCCTTTGTTATTTCGCTTCTTTCTCAGAAATTGATACTCTTGTTTGTCTATCTTTAGGATGGTAGAGACTCGATCGCAGCGTACCGTCCATGAGGATGCTATAGAGGGGACTGCTACCTCTCAGCCAGTACAGTGAGGCCAGGGGACTGCAGCTCTTGCCACCTCAGCTCGTGTTGAGACCTCGGCAGCCGCAGCAGGGGGTATGCATCCACCGACTGGGAGGCAGGACCCGGTCTTTCCAGAGGATCCTTTCTAGCCGCCACCGCCTCCAGGACATATGGACGCAGCTCAGATGTTCGCATATTTTCAGCAGTTCATGGACCGACAGCAGGCTCGGCAGGACAGAGGCATGGAGTTGGCCGTCACGACAGCCGCAGCTCGACCAGTGGTGCAGCAGCCGAGGACACCGGGGATCGAGCAGTTTCAGAAGATGAACCCCAAAGACTTTCTGGGGACAGAGGGGATCCTATATGCCGATGAGTGGATCGAGCATATAGAGGAGATCTTCCGCTTGGCCAGGATTCCAGTAGACCTTCAGATCGAGGCCACAGCTAGCCGGATGCGAGATCTTGCTCTCACCTGGTATCAGTCAGACCCCGGGGTAGGGGTACCAGGGCAGACTTGGGAGCAGTTCAGGGGCTTCTTCAAGAAGAAGTTCTTCCCAGATTCAGCAGTCAGAGCCTTAGAGTCGCAATTTGAGAGCTTGGTCCAGGGGAACCTCTCAGTGGAGGAGTATGCTGGAGAGTTTGGTCGTCTCGGCAGGTTCGTGGAGGGCTTGAGCGAGACGGCGAAGGCCCAAAGGTTCCGGAAGGGTCTGGTCAAGAAGGTCAAGTCCCTGACCAATGGCAGCAGAGATGCTACGTTCGAGGAGATCTTGACAGGGGTCCTGTTGGCTGAGGATGATCTTGAGCTTAGGCTCAAGAGGGAGAGGGACCCAGTTGGAGGCAGCAGCAGCGGGGGCCAGGCCAAGAGGCCCCACTTTCAGCATCAGCAGCTGAGGCAGTTTCAGCCGCAGCCGATCCAGCAGAGGCCAGTTCAGCAGCAGCAGCCGAGACAGCACCAGCAGGGTCAGAGACAGGGAGTCACTTGTGCCTACTGTAAGAAGCCTGGGCACATCTTCAATGAGTGCCGGAAGAGGCTGGGCCTGTGCATGGTGTGTGGTTCAGCAGACCACCAGATGAGGGAGTGTCGCATGGGACGGGTAGCTCCGAAAGGAGGAGGAGGAGCCAGAGCTCCAGTGGACCAGCAGCGGGGACCAGCCCTGCCGACGCAGCAGCAGAGGTTCGTCCAACACCAGCAGCAGGCCAGGGGAGGCCAGCAGGGGCGAGCTTTCGCCATGGCAGCTGGAGAGGCAGAGGTGACTGGAGAGCTGATTGCAGGTTCGATTCTTCTTGACGCCAGTCCAGCATTTGTATTATTTGATTCCGGTGCTTCGCATAGCTTCATATCAGTATCTTTTGCGATTAGACACGATATCATAGCTGAATCGTTGCCTAGGACTTACAAGATCACGACCGGGGGTGGTATTATCCTCGTGAATGATGTTTGTAAGGGTCAGAGAGTAGTTTTGGGAGGCCGTGAGTTGGAGGTGAGCCTGCTCGTAATACCATTGCCGAACTACGATATAGTACTAGGCATGGATTGGTTGAGCGGGCACCACGCCAGCATTGATTGCAGAGGGGGTAGAGTTCTGTTCAGAGTGCCGGAGGAGCCAGAGTTCGAGTACTCCAGACGTCAGGCAGAGTAGAGCAGCGGAGTCTTCTGTGGAGTCTCGGTCGAGGAGCAGACAATTCCACACCCCTTGATAGCAGAGTATATAGATGTTTTCCTACAGGAGTTGCCGGGACTGCCACCAGACAGGGACATAGAGTTCTCGATAGACTTGGTTCCAGGAGCGGAACCCATCTCTCAGCATGTCTATCAGGTGAACAACAGCGAACTGGTGGAGTTGAAGAAGCAGATGGATGAGCTACAGGACAAGGGCTTCATCCGCTCGAGTTCGTCGCCATGGGGAGCACCAGTGTTGTTCGTGCCGAAGAAGGATGGGTCAGTATGCATGTGTATTGACTATAGGGCACTCAACAACCTCACGATCAAGAACAAATACCCACTGCCACGGATCGACGATCTATTTGACCAGTTGAGCGGAGCTCAGGTATTTTCCAAGATTGATCTGAGGTCGGGATATCACCAGGTGAAGGTGAAGAGGGAGGATATTCCCAAGACCACTTTCAGGACGCGGTATGGACAGTTCGAGTTTTTGGTTATGCTGTTTGGGCTAACCAATGCACCAGCAGTGTTTATGAACCTTATGAACAAGGTGTTCCACCAGTATCTGGATCAGTTTGTGGTAGTATTCATAGATGATATTTTGGTATATTCCAAAACTGAGGAGGAGCACGAGGAGCATCTTAGGATCGTGCTGAAGACTCTCAGGAAGGAGCAGCTTTACGAAAAGCTCTCCAAGTGTGAGTTCTTCTTGGATCGGGTGGACTTCTTGGGGCATGTGGTAACTGGAGATGGTATCTCAGTTGACCCCAAGAAGATTGTAGCAGTTGAGACATGGGCTGCGCCGACTTCAGTTGCAAAGATCAGGAGTTTTCTGGGGCTGGCAGGATACTATCGGAGATTCGTGCAGGATTTCTTCCGGGTTGCAGAGCCGTTGACACGGTTGACCCGGAAGGATGCTGAGTATGTTTGGTCAGAGGAGTGTCAGGCAGCTTTTGATGAGTTGAAGAAGTGGCTGACGACAGCTCCGATTATGACATTGCCTTCAGGATCAGGTGGATTTACTATTTATAGTGATGCTTCAGGGAAGGGGCTGGGTTGTGTGTTGCAGCAGCACGGGAAGATGATTGCCTATGCTTCCAGGCAATTACGTCCCTATGAGAAGAACTACCCTACCCACGACCTGGAGCTGGCAGCAGTGATATTTGCTCTGAAGCTGTGGAAGCATTACCTGTATGGTGAGAGGGTGGAGATCTTCACAGATCACAAGAGCTTAAAGTATATGTTCACTCAGAAGGAGTTGAACATGAGACAGCACAGATGGTTGGAGTTGATGAAGGACTTCGACATTGCACTGCAGTATCATCCAGGGAAGGCCAACGTGGTTGCCGATGCCTTGAGTAGGTATCCGACAGCCATATGTTTGACCATGGATCGGCATTTGCTTGTCGACTTGGAGAGCCTTGGGATTGAGGTGATCGTGCCGGGAGTGCAGATACAGCTATGGGGGATACAGATTCAGTCAGACTTGGTGGAGAGGATCAAGTCGGCACAGTTTGAGGACGTTGCTCTATGGTGTCTCCAGGAGCAGGTTCGAGCAGGTTTGCTGGAGGGCGAGTTTTCTCTTGCAGAGGATGGTGCCCTGAGGCAGGTTCCAGATTATGTGTGCCCAACGGAGAGCTCAGGGAGCAGGTTATGCAGGAGGCCCACAGATCTCAGTACTCTATACATCCGGGTGCCAACAAGATGTACCGAGATCTGCGGGAGCATGTTTGGTGTTGTTCAGGAATGAAGCGGAAGGTGGCTCGCTTCGTAGCTAGGTGTTTGGTCTGTCAGCAGGTCAAGACAGAGAGACAGAGGCCCGGTGGATTGTTGCAGCCGCTGCCCATTCCCGAGTGGAAATAGTAGCATATCACGATGGACTTCGTTTCAGGATTGTCGCGTACTCCAGGAGGAAAAGACGCGATTTGGGTCATCGTTGACAGGTTGACCAAATCGGCCTACTTCTTGCCATTCAAGGTGGGTACGTCTACAGAGAGGCTGGCGGAGATGTATATGCGACAGATAGTCAGGATCCACGGAGTTTCGGTCAGCATCGTCTCAGATCAGAATAGCTATTTTACTTCCCATTTCTGGAGGAGTCTGCAGACCAGCTTGGGCACTCAGCTCAAGTTTAGTACTGCATACCACCCCCAAACGGACGGACAGTCAGAGCGGACTATTCAGACCCTTGAGGATATGCTGCAGACGTGCGTCTTGGACTTTGGAGGTTCCTGGGAGGATCATCTTCATTTGGTGGAGTTTGCCTACAACAATAGTTTCCAGGCCAGCATCGAGATGTCACCTTTCGCGGCTCTGTACGGGCGTAGGTGCCGTACACCCTTATCCTGGGATAATGTTGGTGAGCGAGCTTTGCTGGGGCCAGAGATGGTTGTTGATGCGGCCAAGAAGGTGAAGCTCATCAGGGACAGACTTCGCGTGGCACAGGACAGACATCGGCACTGGGCCGATAGCCATCGGAGGCCCTTGGAGTTTGAGGTACAGAGTAGAGTAGGATTAGATTTAGGTTGTTGTTTGTGATTTTGTTCATGTTTGTATTTATATTAATTGAGACCTTGCTTGTGATTAGGTCGGAGACCAGGTTTTCTTGAGGATATCTCCGACTCGTGGTACGATATGTTTTGGTGGAGGCGGAAATCTTAGCCCGCGCTTCATCGGCCCTTTCGTTATCAGCGGGAGAGTCGGTGACGTGGCTTACAGGCTAGACTTGTCGCCTGTACTTGTGGGGGTCCACAACGTATTTTATGTATCACAGTTGAGACGGTACGTGGCTGACCCTAGCCATGTGCTCGATCATTCAGAGATAGAGGTTGGGCCTTCTCTCAGCTATCCAGAGCAGCCCGTGGAGATTCTGGATCGACGGGAGAAGGTTCTGAGGAACCAGGTGATACCCTTGGTACGCGTCGCATGGAGGCATCATTCTCCAGGAGAGTCGACCTGAGAGCGGAAGGATGAGATGCGCGAGCGGTACCCCTCTCTTTTTGGACCGTGAGGTATACTTTTCTATCCTTCTCAGCAGTTTAGTTTCGCCTTTAATTTCGAGGACGAAATTATTTTAAGGATGGTAGATTTGTCACTACCACTTTTCTAGCTTGGGGGTATTTTGGTCATTTTTCAAATTTTGGGAATTTTTGGAATTATTATGTATTATTATGATTTATTAGAATTAATATGATTTTTGGTAATTTTTGGTGATTTTTAGGATAATTGATTTTGGGCCTATAGTTGACTTTGACTTGTATTGACTAGAAGACTAACCTAGTGACTAATCTATGTTATGGCCACTTAGTTAGGTTAAGTAACCTTGGTTTGACCTAATGTAATAAGGTTTAAGTCATTGGAACTAGTTGGGGGTGATTTGGAGTTATTTAGGCTAATATGGCTTAAAACTTCATAAGTCATGACTTATGGTTCTAGCCTTTTTATAAAACAACTTAGCCATAGCCTATAGGACTTGACCCAAAGCCCAAATTAGCAACCCAACCATTTTGTCCAGCCAACCTAGGGATTCCCCCACTATAAAACCCCTCCTAATTTCTAGGGCTAGCCTTCTTTCCATAGGAATCCATTTCAAGAAGAAAGAGGTGAGCTCCCATCTTTATAAATTCATAATAAATCCTTTTTTCCTCCTTTTTAATCCAAACAAGTTGCAATAGATTCTAATTATTGTTTTCTTGCTGTTGGAATTGGTTGTTCTCAGTTTTCCAACAATTTGGAGGAGTTTTACCATCAAGAGGAGCATCTCTCTTTAGAGTTTTTAAGGGGTTTTGACACTTTGAGGTAACTTCTTATTCTCACCATTAATCCTGAAGTTATTGCATGAATAGGGAGCCCTAGACCTACCCAAACTATAGGAATAGGAATCCCCAGATTTTTGTGTCGTTTCGGGTCCTAACAGGATACGTATCAGTGTCCTACTCCTTATGTTTGTGAAAATTTCTCACTGAAACTTTTTGTGACATTTTAGAAATGTTTTTGAATAGAAATTTGCTATTCATTGTCGCTTACACATTTCTTGTGCACTGAGATGAATTCGTGCACGTGTCGAGTCATTCTGGACACGGGGACACAACCGCGCGCGTTGGGACTGCACTGTCCTGCTGTGCGGGGGCTGCACTGGACACCACACACTTTTGTTTGACACAAAACTTGACACGCCACTAGGGGCAGTGACTGACACGCCACGTGTCAAGTTTCATGGGCCCACGTGGCATATCGAGTGAGGAATCCTCGACACACGGGTTTTGCACTGATCTGTGCAGTGTGGGTTTTTGTCACTGATACGGTTTTATAAGTTGGACACGCGGACACGAGGACCCAGGGCAGGTCGACCTAGATCTAGCCCTAGTATAGGGGTACATGATCACGTGGCCTAACACGTGCTGTATCGTGTGCACGACATGCGTGCACACACGCATGAGCCTGTGGTCTACACAGTGTCTGTGTGTGCACTGTTAGCGTTTATTCGTGTTTGGACACGTTTATGTCCATCTTGGTGGACATGAATATATGTTGTGTATATACATTACCAACTCATTATTGTGTATTTTAATGATTTTTCGTGGGGTGTTTATCAATTTGTAATTTCTGAAATATGGTATCCATTTCTAGTTTTTCTAGTTTTGATTATGAACTTTGGGAGTTGTTCTAATCTAATTCGATACTGTTAAATGTTGGGTTAGACTCTAATTATAATGCTCCTATTAGTAGTCTAACTATGTATTGATTTTTTTTGGGTTAATTGGTTGTATATTGGTTTCAACAGGCTGTGTTAAAACCTGAGATTTATGGACTGTTTTCAGGTTCCAGTAAAGTCCTTACCAATCCCTGTTAATTTCCCCCATGCATAGCCATGTTTCCTTCATGTTATTTTTTTGAATCTTGATTTTGAACTTTGGGTTGGTGTTCCCTTCAAGGCCTGGGTTTTATTTAGACTAAAATCTGAGTTTAAGTGAAGTGTTATGATATTGCAATGTGTTTAACTGAATTTGGGTGTTTCCCACATTGAGTAAATCTGAGAATGGGTTGGTTGTGTGTAGACTGAACTGAACATTCAGATTTTTGAATGTTGTGAGTTGATTTCCCTTCCCTTCCCTCACAGTTTAAAACTGAACTGTTGCAGTGTCATTTCCTGATTTTGTGCATTGAATTCTTTTCCTTCCTATGTTGTTCATATTCCAGATTACACCCTATTCACATCAGCCTCCACAGCACACACACTGTCCAGGTTACACACACTCTTGACACATACTTTTAATTCCTGTAAACACACACACAGCTATACTTGTTTACCCACACACCAATTCATGTGTACCACATACAAATTCCCATGTTTCATATATGCCTAACTAATATAGAGTTCATAAATGAACCTCTAATATATGTGTCTCTATATAATGCAATGTGTTGTATATTGTAGGCTAATAGATACATTGTGATATGTATGTTCCTATACATATGGATATGGTTTTATATAGAGGGTTACATTGTGTATTGATTTGGGGGATGCCATGATAGTAGGCACATGGGGTTGTTTGGGTGCAAGTTCATATTTGTGCCATTGTGTATACTTGGAATGTGTGTGTTGTCTAGTATAGACTTGTTAGAGCCTAGCATGACTTGTTAGACCTAGATGGTTGAGTTTAGACTTGATTAGACTAAGTTGACCTAGTTTGACTTCTAGTATTGACCAAAGTTGACCAAGAGTTGACTTTGGCCTAGACTGACCTAGAATCATGTAGAATGCATAGTAGGACTCCATTTTACTATTCTGAACTTGTTGTGACTTGTGCTGTTCTGATTAGGAGCCAGATACCACTCCTCGGACGGTACTTTTCATATTGGACACTCAGTTACAGGCGAGTACATTCTCTGATCATTTCATATCCTGCTTAGAATTATTTTCTGCAGTAGATTACTTTACTTGTACTGTCACGTTGGTCACACGGATTGGTACTATATGGATCCCTTCTTGAGATGTTATCCTAAGGGAGCATCAGGTACTACATGTTCTGTGCGTTTCACTTACATGGCGTATCATATGCTTCATTGGTTCTTTGATCACTTACGACATATACTCTTATGATCGTAGAGTCTTCCTAGAATCCTTATCCCATTTATGGGACTACTATGTATCACCTTCGGGGTCTATCACCTTTGGGGTCTATCACCTTCGGGGTCTACTACCCTTCGGGGGCTGTTACATAGCATCATATAACATAACCTGGCTGGATCCTTGTGTATTGATTGCGGGTACGGGGGAGTAGAAATGGACATGTGAATAATATCCAAGTAGTGTAGTATCAGAATCTCTTCCGTAGTATAGCATCAGAATCTCCTATGCCATTTACATGTCTATATTGTACTCTGACTCACTAGTCACATGATAGTTCTCTATTTATAGTAGATATTTCTCTTACAGCTTTCTCTCTCTGTTTACATACTGCACTTCTTTAGTACTTGTATCTTACTTTACTGCATGATTATATCTTCTAACCTGCTATGATCTGTTGAGATGTACTGTACTCGCTCCTGTCCTGACTGGACCTGTTAAAAATATTACAGAGGACGAGGAGGAGGCTTGCCTGGACACTTACTACGGGACAGCCTTAGATGACACCTGCGAGCTGGACCCTCAGGAGGACCCAGCTCTAGCTGAGGAGATCACCCTGATTGCCTAGACTAGACTTGTTAGGCTTATCTTACTTTATGCAGTCTTAAGACATGTCTTAGTTAGACTTTATTTGGAGTTATGAGTTGTATATATTCTTTCATCTGAGACCTTGCACTGTTGGATATTGCTGGGATTATCTTAGACTTCTGCTATTTCATCTATTTACTTCCTTCAGTTCTATTTCATTTCGTGCTATCTCTTCCTTAGTTGTGATTGAGTTTTACTGTTATGTCACCCCCATTCGGGGAGTATAAACTGTTTAGATATATATTGTTAAATATATGTTGACCTAGGACAGCGCTCTACCGCCGACACTGCGGCGTAGGCTGGGCGTTTTACGTTCTCGTACCCTCACAGTGGGTGCGGGTCGTGACATAAGGATGCAATCAGTCTCTCGGCACAAGAGGGGCAAATGATAATCCGACTGCCAAGGTCTGGCCAAGCGCCAAAACCCACAACGGAGCTACTGACCATCAGGCTACCAAGATCCGGCCAGCCACAAACAGAGAAGCTCAAACCCTCTGATAAGCTAATAACGATATGTCTTCCCAAGATGAATCATCAGCCCAATGCGAAGTTGGGAACTCCTAACGAGCCAACAACTCTCCGCCTAGCATCAAGCGCCAAACAGGGAGTCGCTAGTTCGCCAACGACTCTACGTTCTGCCCCACCAGCGGAACCCTTGATGATTAAGCTGCCCAAGTCATCCTCTCACCCTTCGTTTATACAGGGGGTGGCCGAAGAAGAACCAGAATTGGCCAAATATGTGGTTGCTCATACTGATGTTCCATCCGCAGATGATGTAATCCCACTAGAAAAGATACCTTACTTCATCAATAAAGGGCTGTCTTTGAACTACCTCGAGCTTGATAAGCTTTGTATAAATTATGCTATGGAACACGGTATAGGCACTCACCTACACACGCAAGTGACAAATATTTACACTACAAATCAACTTACTCATGTGGAAGGCGCCTACTTCATAGTCGAGGGATAAGACCATCCAATCATCTTTGGCCGGAAGAATGATCCACGGCCCTTCGCAATAGAGAAAGTCAATCTCGACTCGGACGCCGGGAGATTGCCCCTTTATCTGTATAGCTCCCAATCCAAGTACCTCATGCAAAGACAGGGGTATAATCTGGAGACTACACCAGGCTTGAACTACGGCACTGGTCGGCAGTTACCTTTACAGTTGCCAGTCCCGGCCGGAAAACCACGGGATTACTACAACAAGACCCGATGTGGACTGGGGTATGTTACGCCTGCAACGACCCCTGAAAGCTCATATAAGGAATGCGACTGGCATTCACACTCAACCGGATCACCAACTTCTGATTCAGATATCAGCATCGGGGAAGTCTTGTCTGTCAATATGGCATTCGCCAACGCTTACGAAGAAGAAGAAGACATTCCTGAACTCCTTGAATTAGAGTCGTGGGCCCAACAGCTGGATGCACAATAGGAAAAGCGGTTTGAACAAAGAGAGCCTCCTACTGAAGATGAGGTTATGCAAGTTGACCTCGACAATGAGTCTTCTCCAAAACCAATCTTCGTTAGTAGAAGCCTGGCAGACGAAGAGCGAGAATCGCTGCTACAACTTGTCAAAGAATATATTGATGTGTTCGCTTGGAGTTATGAAGACATGCTAGGGCTAAACCCCGAGATTGTACTTCACAAACTCAATATTTGGCCGGATGCATAGCCGATCAAGCAACAACAGCGACGCTTCCTCCCAGATATTATGAATACGATCGAAGCCAAAGTCAACAAACTGATAGCCAGCGGTTTCATTCGTGAAGAACAATATCCGGACTGGGTCGCCAATATAGTACCGGTACTCAAGAAAAATGGAAAGATTCGAATCTGCATTGACTTTCGCAATCTGAATGAGGCATGTCCTAAAGATGAGTTCTCCCTCCCTATCACAGATATCATGATTGACAACACCTGCAGCTTCGAGCGCATGTCATTCATAGATGGTTTCTCGGGATACAACCAAATCAAGATGTCTCCCGACGGCGAGAAGCGCACATCATTCCGAACACCGATTGGCACATACTGCTACACAGTCATGCCTTTTGGTTTAAAGAATGCTGGCGCCACGTATCAAAGAGCCATGAATGTCATCTTCAGAGACTACTTATGTAAGACCGTGGAGTGCTATGTTGACGACATCGCTCTCAAAAGCCGCTATAAGGAAGACCATCTGCGGGATCTAAGGACGGTGTTCGACCTGATGCGAGAACACAAGTTGAAAATGAATCCTACCAAATCATTCTTGGGCGTATCCAGTAGAAAATTCCTGGGTTTTATCATTACTGCTCAGGGGATTCATATAGATCCGGAGAAGACAAAGGAAATCATGGAGATGGGACCCCCGAGAAATCTTCGTGAACTCCGAGGCCTTCAAGGTAGGCTGGCCTACATCAGGAGGTTCATCTCTAACCTCTCCGGGCGATGTCAGCCATTCACTCACCTCATGAAGAAAGGCGTCTCCTTCGTATGGGATGAAGAATGCCAGCGCGCCTTCGACAGCATCAAAAAATATCTGACGAACCCTCCGGTTCTGGTGGCTCCGGTTGCTGGAAAACCATTCCTGCTCTATGTACGAGCTATGGAGCATTCTCTCGGTGCTCTGTTAGCACAAAACAATGATGCAGGCCTTGAGCAAGCTATATATTACCTCAGCCGAATGATGATGGGACCAGAACACTGATACACTGCCGTAGAAAAGGAGTGTCTTGCTCTGGATTCGCCATTCAGAAGACGCGACACTACGTCACGGGACAAACCATCTATGTCATATCAAGAGTTAACCCCCTCAGGGTCCTCATGACTAAGCCAGGCTCACTCAGCTTTCGCCTCGCTACCTGGGCGATAATACTATCCTCCTACCACATGATCTTCGTCCCGCAGAAGACTGTTAAAGGTCAAGCTCTGGCAGACTTTTTAGCGGCTCATCCAGGCTCGAAATCAACCAGAATAGACGAAGAGATTCCAGATGAGATCGCCAATTCAAATATGGCCTCTCATGATACCGTATGGTGAATGTTCTTCGACGGTGCTTCCAGAACGGGGCCCAAGGGCAACATCGTCGCTGGACTCGGAGTGGTGCTGATTTCTCCCTCCGGGTTGGTAATCAATCAGGCTTATTCCCTCACGGAGCCCTGTTCAAACAATGTGGTCGAGTATAATGCTTTGGTCATTGACCTCCGACTTGCAAAAGAACTGGGGGTATAATACCTCGAAGCATATGGCGATTCACAGCTAATTGTCAATCAGATTCGAGGTTCATATGAGGTTAGCCATGAAGATATGATCCCCTATCACCAAATAGCGATCGACATTATCTCGTCCATGGCAGGGTTCTTCATAGAACATGTTCCCAGGCTCCAGAACATTGAAGCCGATGCCCTAGCAGGTCTCGCCGCTTCCTTAGTAGTTCCGAATCATGCTCATCATCTGGTCGACATAATAGGCCGTGAGTTGGTCTGTCCCAAGAATAATATTCAATATGTTGAGAGTTACTCCGCGCTGGCAGTCGACGAAGCAACAGACTGTAGACAACCATTCATTGACTTCGTAGTCTATGACATCCTGCCAGAGAATCTGAAGGAAGCCACTTCTATCAGAAGACGTTCCCTCAGATTCTTCTACGATACATAGATAAAAATACTGTATCGGCGAACATACGATGGATTACTGCTTCGGTGTCTGTCAAATACAGAAACCAAAGAAGCCGTGCACGAAGCTCATGACGGCGTCTGTGGGGCCCATCAGCCTGGCCCAAAATTACAGGATCGCCTTCGACGAATGGGCTATTATTGGCCCATGATGGTTGCAGACGCAATAGACTATGCACGAAAATACAAAGCTTGTCAAGTCCATGCGAATTTCATCCATGAACCATTCGAGTTTCTACACCCGACGGTGACATCCTGGCCATTCAAAGCATGGGGAATGGACATCATTGGTCCGGTTACTCCACCTTCGTCCAGAGGACATCGCTTCATACTCGCAATCACTGATTACTTCTCCAAATGGGCGGAGGCTATTCCGTTGGCAGAAGTCAAAACTTCAAACGTGATCAGCTTCCTTAAGAATCACGTCATCTATCGCTTTGGACTGCCCTGAAGGATCATCCACGACAACGGTCTGCAGTTCGTAAGCCAAGCCTTCTATCGGTTCTGCGACAAACACCGAATCCAGAACATTACTTCAACACCATATAACCCAGCGGCTAATGGTCTGGCTGAAGCATTCAACAAAACCATCATCAAGCTGCTCAAAAAGTTTGTGTCTTCCAACAAACGTGACTGGAATGAGAAGCTCGGCAAATGCTTATGGGCGTACCGTACTACAGTACGAACGGCCACCGGGAACACACCATTCTCCTTGGTATACGGGAGTGAGGCAGTTCTCCCCTTGGAGACCCAAATCCCCTCACACCGCGTCGCCCTCACCTACCGATTGACAACAGATGACAATCACCATCGCCGACTACAAGAGTTGGAGGCTCTAGACGAGAAGCGCCTTTTAGCTCAACAACAAATTGAGCTGTATCAAGCCCGAATCTCCGGAGCTTTCAACAAGAAGGTCAAAATCAGAACGTTTCACGTAGGCGATCTTGTTTTGGCAGTTCGGAGGCCGATGGTCATGACTCACAAGACTGCCGGCAAATTCCAGCTAAAGTGGGAAGGTCCATTTATCATTGAGGCTGTCTTCTCCAACGGTGCTTACCGCCTCACGAAACAAAATGGAGACTTGCTCATGTTGCCCATCAACGGCAAGTTCCTGAAGAAGTATTATGTCTGAAATGACATACGGCAAATATTCCAGATTGTAGAGTTACGTACCCTCTGGTACCGCTGAACTCACGTTCTGCCTCCAAATCTTCCAGATTGTCGAGTTATGTACCCGCAGGTACCGCTGAACTCCCATCCTGGTCAATCTGTATCGCAACTTTTGGGTAGTAAGTCACGTATGATCATACCTCTGAACTTTCTCCCTAAAAGAAGCTCCTTCCTCATGATCCACTACCCGCACTTCCAGTGCACAAAAAAGGGTAACAAATCTACAAATTTTCCAAAACAACCACGTCGATGTTACCTTTGAGTTGTTTCACTTCCGTCAAAAACAAATCACCCCCTTACATAGAACTTTCACGTCCTCATTACCTCTAAGTCGTTCTATGTACCCCTTCATGGAGCCCACTCCTGCCACGTCCTCATTACCTCTGAGTAAGAAGGTTCCATCGAAGAAACCCTCATGCTTGCCACGTCCTCATTACCTCTGAGTAAGCATGTTGGTTCCCTTTCGACTTATTATCCTTATCCAAAATCGGAGTACGCCAAGGATAATAGGACCACAAATGTCCACGGTTGACCACAAATATCCCTCGCGGAGTCCACTCCTGCCATGTCCTCATTACCTCTGAGTAGGAAGACCCCGCGGTAAAACCCCCATACTTAGCACGTCCTCATTACCTCTGAGTAAGTATGTTGGTTTTCTCTCGTCTTATTATCCGTATTCCGAACCGGGGTACGCCAAGGATAATAGGTCCACAAATGTCTTCCGACGACCACAACTGTCCTCTGTTGACCGCCAATGTCCTTTGTTGACCACAAATGTCCGCAGTCGACCACAAATGTTGTACTAGGTTTTCTAGTACATGCCACTCTTTTTTTATCACGTCTTGGGAGCCCAGCTGCCTCTGTTCTAAAAGGCGTCCGCCTAGACCGCCTAGGCGGCGCCTAGGCGCTAGGTACTGGGTGCCCGCCCGATGTCCGCTTAGGCGCCCGCCTAATCCCCCTAACATCCAACTATGCATGTTTTGGGATTTTATGGATTTTTTCTGCAATTTTTAGTAGATTTTTTTGGATTCTTTTTATTTTTTTGAACGCCTATATCTAGGCGTCCGCCTAAGCACCCGCCTAGGTGGGCTAGGCGCTAGGCGGAAGGTGTCCGCCCGACTAGCGCCTAGCGCTTTTCACAACCTTGCCAGCTGCTTCCTGGCATTCTTTTAATTCCAAGAACTTCCACAACGCCCTCATCGCAAAGTTGTTCTAGGTATCCCTCTCCAACTTGTTATCCGTACCTAAAACCAAGGTATGCCCAGGATAACAGGTCCACAAATAGTCCTCCAGTGGGACAAAATGCCACAAAACACAACAAGTACAAGAAATGGAGGATGAGTCGAAACATGCTCATTTATTCAGAATCTAAGGTACTATAATATTTGGGACTATGTCCCTATTACAAGATGAAAAGAGAAAAAAAAAGAGCATAAACAAAAGAAAAAAAAGCCGACTATTGTTCAACGACACACAATGCCATGAGACGGTCTCTCAATAGGGTAGTCGACCGCTCAAACCTCTATTTGGCCCGACGCTCGGCCTCCTGATTCAGCAGTGCCGCATCTTCCAAGTGCGTATGAGCCCGTCAGCCGTCCTCAAACTTCTTCAGAGCATGCTCCAGGTTAGTAGAAGCTCGGGAAACCCTTTCGGCGTCCTGAATGATCAACTCTTTATCTACACGGGAAGTGTCAAGCTCAGACTCCAAGAAGGCCAGCTTCTTCTGAAGTTCGAGGATTTGCTCCCTTGTATCAGTTATTCCACGGGAAGTGGCCGCTTTTCGAGCTCTACAAACCTCGCTCCGGCGGCTCAGCTGGTCGTACAAGAGAGATAGGTCGCCAAGGTCCTTCATTATGACTGGCTTGGACATATCTCGCACAAGCCTTATCTTCTCCAAGGCAGTGGTGAGGAAGCCCCATTCCTGATCTATTGCCGCAGACAAATCAGCTTGCCACAGCGTTCGAAGTTGGGCTACAAGCTGATCGGCCTCTAACAACTTGGGCCCCAGAAGTGTAGCTATCCCCTCCCCGCCAGGAAGGGTTTTAAGAATCTCAATTTGCCCATGAGCGCATTATCGGGCCAGGGCAAAGGGAGTCCCCCGCTCTACAGCAGCATCGACTCCTCTTTTCAAATGACGATAGAAGCTGTCAACCACATCCTGTGACACCTCATCCAAAACTTCCGTAGAGGATGGCGTCAAAGAAAGTGTGGTTGGCAGTGTCAAAGAAGACGCAACAAAACTTGCTGCCCCTGCCACAAGAGAGATAAATCCTGAGCAAAAGGACGCTTGAACAGCGGCCAATTCTTCCTCCGCCGCCCGAAGAACTTGGACACTCGGTAAGGCTGAGAGGTCAACCCCCAGAGTCATACAAGCAGAGGAGGATAAAGGGACCATTGCTCCCTGTCCAAGCTGTGCCACCATCTGGTCTCCCGAACTCGATCCGGCGGGAGGCCTCTCGAGATAAATCGGGAGAGGAGGAGGCACGTTCCTTTCCACCAGATCCCCGATAGCAGAGCCTTCCCTGACAATATCCGTCATGGGCAGCGAAGAGACAGGACCTGTATGTCCAGAGCAACTATCAATCATCTTAACCCGAAGGATGTGATGATAGAGCGGATAAACCTCCTTACTGGTCAAGATCTGACTTAGCTTACCAAGGGAGGGTTACGGAAGTTGAGGCTCGATCTCAGTAATCGTGCCCTCCTCACCGGCAATATCCGAGACGAATGCCGCAGGTTCCTCCGCTCCAGCAGTCCCGGAGATAGACGCAGTGGGGTCCATATCACCCGGTTGGAATCCAGCACCCTCAGAGATTGGCTCGGAAGGGCCCACATCGCCCTGAATAGAGACCTCTATGACCGAAGGAACTTCAGCCGTCGCCGGGAGGGCCCCGACAGCAACGATCTTGGTATACACGTCACTAACCAGAGTGGCTATGACCGGATCAGATTCAGAAACATCAGCTGGTTCTGAAAAATCCCTTTATTATGACGCCTACAGAGAGAAGAAAAAAATGATTAATCAACAGTTCAGAAAAAAGAAGGACCAAAGGAAAGGATGGATGTAGTTCAAGTTACCTCCGAAGCAGCATCATCACCTTCACATCTCTCTGTAATAAACAGCACGCGGCGTCTTACCGCAGTCCGCTTCGTAGAGTAGGTTCTGCCACCATCAGTGGACATGCGCCTGCTCCGCTTGCGCGAAAGACCAGGCACAACGGGCGGCTGATTCGCCGCCACCTTGTCTAGAGGATGGAGAGAGTCATCGACACCCTGCTCGCCATCCTCTTCATCCGCAGTGGTGGACTCCGAGTCCGGCACATGAACTGTGTTTGCCCTCTGCTTCCTCGTCTTCGACCCCTGGGGCTTCTCCGCCAAGCCGGTACCAACAATAAAACTGGTACGAGGGTCAAAGTTAACAGAAAACCTGCTCGTAGTGACGTGGTAGAGAGCCGCTAAATACAAAATCTCCCCTTACGTCTCGGCGTTAGAGACCGAGAAACTAGCACGAGTATGAGCAATGTCATAGTAGTGCCAGGCCCTGATGCCATCCAGAACGCTGCCTTCAAAACCCAGACAAGAGCTGGGTCTCTCCAGGAACAGCTGGCTGTACCCAAACTGGCAGGAGAACCGGCTGGGCAAGTAAGGTTCCAGGTATACGGTATTGCGGTTGTGATATACTAAGTGCGAGGGACGAATATTATGCAACCAAAGAAGCATCCTTCTAGGTAAGAGGAGAGGAGGCCAGGTACCGTCAACGTATATACTCCTCACCTCCTCAGCAAAAAAGTGAGGAACAGACACGAAGAAGTTATATCCATCCACCCTCGCCAGTGCCCTCCGACAGGCGGGCATAGTGTTATACTCCCAGGACATTTGGCGGTACTGGAAGATAAAAGCATCGTCATCAGTTACACCATCTTCTGGGCCAGGTCTTATCAAAGACCGGCAGTGCATTAATAGCCACCCCATCAAATAATGGTAGGGCAGCTCGATTCGTTCAAAGTTCATCGCCGTGTCATGGGCAATAACCTTGGACGAAAAAGTACAGAGGCCATGGTGTATACTGCACACCATGGCCGGAAGAAGAGCCAGTCTGACCCCGAAGGCCAGCTTCACGGCAGGAAGGATAAAATTTCGGCTGATCCTCTCAATGGAACCAACTCCTCCTGAGACTATGCAATTTCTTAGCCATACCATCAGGAACTCTGCCAGGATCGCCTTCTTCGATAGCGGCTGGGTATCCTGATAAAAATAACCGACGGAATCAGTTTGACTCCCGAACGTGTCGCTCAAGGCCCTCGATTTCTTGGCGGTTGACACCAGATCCTGTACTCGCTCTCGGGTCAGAGGATCCTGGGGAGTAACCCGGCCTGAGGCACCTTATTAAAAAAGGTGGAAGAGCCAAGCCCTAGTATGCGGAAGGTTCCCTTCCGCGAGCTACCATCCTTCTTGGTCGTCTGCTGACAATAACTGTGGTGACACAGTAACTCCTGATAGACAGCAACGAAACCCGAATATCGTTGCTCCAAATCTTCAAACTCTTCGTTCGTTGGAGTATATACTTCAAACACTTCATTGCCCCAGGGCAGCCTAAAAACTGCGTGCATCTCATGAAGAACAAGACCAATCTCCCATCCAAGTGCGAAGAAGGTCCCCGTCCGTCGGTTGTACATCTCCAAGAGAGCCATGAACAACTCCTTGTTGATGGGCAGTCCATGACATGTACCCCGGATGGCATGGTAGAGACCAACCTCACACAGAAAAGTTCCATATTCTCACAAAATTCACCCGGTCAAATTGGCCCATGAAGGGATGGGGTGTATCCAGTTCAAAAGCGAGAGTCGGCCAACGGGATAAGACCTTTTTCGAGCAAGTTGATTCAGGAAGGTGTCGGCTTGAGAGAATGAGAAATTGGGACCTCGCGCATTTAAGAAGGTACCCGGGGCCAGCCCCATCACGTAGCAGCTGACCGGTTCCCTGCCCGCGTACGCTGATCCAATGTGCTTATTGTAGTGGATGTTACCCACAATCATCCCCGACCGGCTCGGGGTCAAGGATTCTGGCATCTTTCTGTCCATCGACAACATATTGAACCACGCCAATGGGAAATGACGCTCCATCTGGGGGATGTAGATCGCCCTTCCAGTAGAAATAAAATTCTAATTCTCAGATATATCTAATGTAGGAACCCTAGAGGGGGGGTGAATAGGGTCAAGCTAACTAATCAAGCACTTAGCACAAGCTAATTGGCAATTTAAAAATATAAGTGCAAGAGAAGAAGCAAACACAATACCGACACCCGATATATCCTGGTATCCTCCTAAGAGGCAGTCCAGTCCCGGAACTCTCTCCGGCTTTAATCCACTATTTGAGCAAATAGTTACACACGAGTTTGGATCCGAAGAACTCGCCAACTTCTTACACAAGAGCTTTAATCCGAAGGGCTCTCCGACTTCAACCGAAAGTTTGGATACGAAGACTCCCCAACTTCAACCGAGAGTTTGGATACGAAGACTCTCCAACTTCAACCTTTCACAATAGGTTTTGATCTCCTTATATAATAGGATGAAGATCTCACTTTTCAACTCAATAACTCTAACACAATTTGTGGATGGCAAATGAAAGCTTTGTAGAGTTGTATGTGGATAAGCTTTGGTGGTTTAGGAATTTTTAGGCTCAAAGCATCATCCTTGAATAAAGGAGTTCAAGGCTATTTATAACCAAAGCTTGAAAAGAAGCCAAAGGAAACTTTTCAGTCACGAACCGGCATACCGCCGGTATGATCCGGCATACCGGCGGTATACCGGTCTGGAATTGCAACGGCTAGAAATAGAGCCGTTGGGATCATTAATTGCTGGAAATCCGACCGTTGGAATTTCAACGTTTCGGAAACGGTATACCGTCGGTATGATCCAGTATGCCGTCGGTATGCCGGTTTTGTAAACAGAAACTTTCTGTGAGCAAAAACCGGTATACCGTCGGTATACGCCGGTATACCGTCGGTATGCCGCTTATCCACCAAAAATGATCCTGGGCTTATTTCTGCCCTAGCTTTCGATTTTGCCATCCATTTCTTGTGTTTACAACTCTTCCTAAGACTCATTACAGACTCCAGATAAACTTAGGCAGGTGCAGGCTTCTTCAGAGTCTTGAAATGATGATGGCATGGCTTGGCTTCTTCCTTTGAAAGGTGCTGGCTTTTCCCTTGGCGGCAGCTGTCCAAAGATATCCAGTTTGTAAAAACTGAATACCTTTCGGGGGCTTCGCCCCCGAACCCCCGACGAGGGGCGCTGCCCCCTCGACCCCCGTCCGCTGACCGGGCAGCGGAACCCCCGGTGCGTGGCTCCAGAGATGTCGTCGGGTGGTTCAGAGAAATCTTGTGGGATCCGTCGTCTTTGGCCCACCATGATTTCTTCATAGCATATGTCCACATTTGATCGTGCAAATTGCTTTTCTGCAAATACATGTTAGGCGAACAAAGCAATATACATGTAGCAAGTATGATAAGATAAAGCACATTAGGACTATGCGAAGTTTAAGTATAAGTGCTAAGGTGATGACATAAATGTTAGTGATATCATAATGATTAAACTTAATTGAATGACCACAATCAAAAACATAGTTTTGATTTTGGCAACCCAATTAAATTTAAGATAGATAAGCTCATATCACTAAGATGTAAACCAATGGACACATATCACCAAAGATATAAGTATAAGTAGAAATGCTATAGTGATAGTATGAAGATTAGTGATAATGAAATGCTAAACTTAACAGATTAACCATATTCAAAAATATGATACAATCATTGGGCCAACAATCTCCCCCTTTTTGATTATGGTAAATCGGTTAAGTTTAGTATGGACAGTATAGATGCATGTATCACTAATATACAAAAGACATAAGCAATATCACTGAAAGCATACTACTTAGATTACTTATAAATATATTTATAAATACATACTTAAACATACTTCTCCCCCTTTGACATGATCAAAAATACGCTCCCCCGTACTAATAGATAAGAAATCAATCTTAAGTACATAAATCAGAGCATGAGGAAGGCATAGACAATCATGATCAAGATATACTAAAGAAAAACAATGGGAGAATGGTGTAATAACAAGTGTATAAAACTACATACCAAATGTAGAGTACGAAATAGAAAATTGCTTGTCATAACACAATATGGTTGGTAAAACCAAAGGAATTTGAAAAACAAGAAATAAGTAGTTTACCAACTTGAAATCCAAGGAATAAATCCAAAACACAATAGGATATGAAATATTGCTCTAGTTTTGGAAGAGAACTATGAAATAAAGGATTTCAAACAAGAGCCATGAGGAATAGATAATTGCAACTAATAGATACCAATTGAGATATGACATTAAATAAACTTGATACCAATGAAAAAGATGTAAACTTGAAACATTGATCAAAGAAACCATTAATAATCATAATTGTCCACAAATAAATAGTAGAACAAAATAAAAGAATGATCAATGTAAAATATTGCAATTGATATAAAGTAATCTCATTATTTGCAAAATCTATATGCTTATCCAAGTTCATGCATTTGAACTCAATTACCTTATCATGCTATATGAATACCCTTTAGATAAACATGAAGGTAAAAGAGAGAAATACTTGAGAAAGAGAAATTTAGTTGACTTGAATGCTCCCCCTCAAAGTACTACCAAAGGTGATAAAAATCATGAATTTTGGATAAGTCCTCAACAAGGAAAGCCAACTCAATTAAGCATGAAAGAAAAGCCAAATCAACGAAAGCATAATATTCATCAAGATAAGATCTGAAAGTTAATATTAGCAAGATGACATATTTAACCCATATGAAAGAGAGAGATAAGATAATAAGGACAATTACATACACTCTCATAAACCCTTCAAAATAAAAATATCATGACCTCAATCAATAAGATATGAAATAGAAGTAAATATGGGTCCATGATGAACTAGGTATACGACATATTAAAGGGTATAAATAAATTGAATCAATTGATTTGCTCCCCCTCAAAATATGCGTATATAGTTCCAAAGCACTTATAGCATAAAATATATAACTAAAAGATCTAGGGGTAAATCAACTATGGATTTCTCCCCCTTGCTCGATGCATATAAGGCTACAATATCGTCAAAAGACGAAAAATATCATCTTTAGTCAAGAAGAGATAACCAATTAATAGCCACTAAAGATGAGAAATCAAAAGAATATTCCAATAAAGCACATATAATCAAAAGATGGCATACATTAGTCTATATAGAAGAATCTCATATTTAAATATGATAGATCAATGTATGTAATCCTTTGAGAAAATGTCATCATGAAAAAGAATAAAGTCAATTAAGAACAATCATGATGATAGACATAATATAGCTCAAAAATAAAATAAAAATAAAACTCAAACATCATGTCCATGATTATCTAATTAAGAAATAATCAACCAATTTATTGCTTTGCATGGACTAGATATGTTTTATCGCATATGTACCCATCAACCGGATAATATCCAAACTTTGCTACTTCTAAATGAAATACCAATAAAGTTCAAATAGCAAAGGTCATATGTGATAAACCATGAGTAGTCAAAGTAGAGTAATAAATTAACTTGACATTTACAAAATTAGATAGTTTAGGACTACTCAATCATTAGGATCATTCATAAAGGAAACAAATGAATAAATATGATCTAATGAATCTCATCAAGAGAAAATCACAAGTCCAAAAAAAAATCTCACACATTAACATGGTAAAGAGTCAATCTCATTTAAATAATTACAAACATAATAAAGAAGAGATGTAAATGATAATACGATGAAAACACAATAAAATAAATCTCTTTGCCAAGTATTGAGATTAACCCAAGATAATGAAATGATAGATCAATCTAGAGAATGCAAAATACTATAGCCACATTAAAATAAGTGTATTCTCTAGAAGTGGAAAAATCTCAACACAAAAGCTCAAACCATAGTAGCTAAAGTCATGAGAAATATGATGTAACAATTACAGGTATTCTCATGTGCTACAAAAACATCATTGGGCAACAATAATTCAAAAAGAAACATAAACCCAAGGAATGAGCAAAGAAAGATTATTAAGATCAAGAAAGCTAAATGTGCAAAAGATAGAAGAATCATATTTTACGAAAAAGCTGTCATAGTGCACACAGAAATATATAGATGATATAGATTTAAAAATGTGCACTAAAAACGGAGGTTAATATGAAAACAAGACAAAGCACAAAACCTTGTGATTCTTAAAAGAACTTCCATAAATAGTCAAGTGCAAGGCATAAACAAATATTCTCTCTCACAATCCCAACTTAAAGATATAAAACAAATGAATATCAAAAGCTAGGAAACATTTATATATATGAAACTATGTATATATCACGAATAGGCATACATGAAAAGATCAAAAATCCATTAAGAACATGTATCCATAAAGTCAACCAAAAAGCTAAAAAGACATCATTAAAGAAAGCTTTAAGGAAGAAGCATATTGATTCAAAAAGAGATACACAAATTTGATCAAAAGAATCAATAGCTAGAGTATGAGTTAAGCACAAGTTTAGAAGTAACAAGTATGAATAAAACTTTAGCTTAACTCATATGCCTACATAAAGGTATTTATACAAAAATAGATATCAATATAAGAGATACATGAACTATAAGTAAATGAAAATTTTAATGAATATAGTCATGTATCCTTAATGAATATTTGAGAAACCATCACAAATTCAAAAGCATGTATAAATAAACTATATTAGGCAAAGACATAATTGATTCTCAAGAAGATAATCAAGATAAAGTATGAGAATCAATAATGAATATATTATGTAAGCACAAGATTAAAAAGAAGTATAAGTATATACTTGTCAAGAATAAGAAGCTTGTGCTAAACACATATATTCGCAAATACCGATTTAAAGTAAATAAGACACATTAAATACAAACCGGCAAGAAATAATTATTTTAAAAACTTTAAAGACGGAGAGTTAAAATCATATTAACTCAAATCAAAACCAAGCTCCTATGGACTAGAGTGATATACATGCTTTATAACTAAAGATTAAGAATAACAAGCATGCATAAATTAAATGTGTCACACTTAATAGAAAAAGAGTGATAAACTACAAGTGTGAACTAAACATTTAAGCTAAGTAACTAGTCATGCTAGATAAAAGAAATAATAAGAGAATTAACTAAGCATGCTAGTATTATATCTCACATTGATTTATACAATAAGCAACTAAGGATATCAATGTGAGCTAGTAGCAAAACATCAAGAGAAACATGCTAGATTCTACTAAAATAAATCATTAAAAGAGAATCGTTTAGCATGTTACCAAAGTGGCTCTAGTGGCCACACTTGTGTTGGTGCAATTGCTTGGAAGATGACCTTTGAGCTTTGCAACCACCAACACGCTCCTCGGTGCTATGTCCTGATATAAGAAGCTCCACCTACAACATTAGGCGAAGACTTTGGTATCCAAATAAACTTGGATCCACATTTATTAGCTTTAGGGACCCATATAGCACTTACTCTAGCATTGGTAGTAAAGGTCCTACGAATAGGGCATGTAAAGCTCATGTGTCCAATACGAGAGCAATAGAAGCATCTAATGCTAGTGTGTGCACATGTATCAGAATGAGCATGGTTATGAACATGTGACATACTAGAATGATGAATGTCTCTAGAGTGAGCATGCATGGATTTGGTCTTAAGAATATCATGTTCTAATATCAAATCATCATGCATACAAGTAAGAGAATCAAATTTAACATTTAAAGCATTATTCTCTTTTTCAAATAAAATAATTCTAGAAATAAAATCATCATTTTGTTTCTTTAAAGAGTCAATAGAAGAATCATACAAATGATTTAGCTCATGAGTTTGCCTCTTAAGATCTTCTATTGATGAGGAAAGAGATTTGATTTTCAAAATTAAAGCCTCATTCAAACTCTTTAAAGAAACACATGATGAGTTTTGAGAATCAAGTCTAGATAATAAAATATTGTTTTCATTTCTCAATAACTCATTAGTTTCTTCTAAATGAACAACCTTTTCAGAAAATTCTTCATTTGTAGAATGAAGGTTGTCAAGAATCTCTAAGGATTGTTTAGCCATGGCTTTCCACTTAGAGCATTTCTTGCATTTAGAAGAAACATGATTGTCTATACTACTAGAAGTAAAACCCTCTTTATCGGAGGAGTAGGAAGAATACGATGCCATAGAAAAAATAACAAGGATCTACTCTAAGGATGTTAAGCCTAACAATAGAGTCCTTGCTCTGATACCAATTGTAGGAACCCTAGAGGGGGGGTGAATAGGGTCAAGCTAACTAATCAAGCACTTAGCACAAGCTAATTGGCAATTTAAAAATATAAGTGCAAGAGAAGAAGCAAACACAATACCGACACCCGATATATCCTGGTATCCTCCTAAGAGGCAGTCCAGTCCCGGAACTCTCTCCGGCTTTAATCCACTATTTGAGCAAATAGTTACACACGAGTTTGGATCCGAAGAACTCGCCAACTTCTTACACAAGAGCTTTAATCCGAAGGGCTCTCCGACTTCAACCGAGAGTTTGGATACGAAGACTCCCCAACTTCAACCGAGAGTTTGGATACGAAGACTCTCCAACTTCAACCTTTCACAATAGGTTTTGATCTCCTTATATAATAGGATGAAGATCTCACTTTTCAACTCAATAACTCTAACACAATTTGTGGATGGAAAATGAAAGCTTTGTAGAGTTGTATGTGGATAAGCTTTGGTGGTTTAGGAATTTTTAGGCTCAAAGCATCATCCTTGAATAAAGGAGTTCAAGGCTATTTATAACCAAAGCTTGAAAAGAAGCCAAAGGCAACTTTTCAGTCACGAACCGGCATACCGCCGGTATGATCCGGCATACCGGCGGTATACCGGTCTGGAATTGCAACGGCTAGAAATAGAGCCGTTGGGATCATTAATTGCTGGAAATCCGACCGTTGGAATTTCAACGTTTCGGAAACGGTATACCGTCGGTATGATCCGGTATGCCGTCGGTATGCCGGTTTTGTAAACAGAAACTTTCTGTGAGCAAAAACCGGTATACCGTCGGTATACGCCGGTATACCGTCGGTATGCCGCTTATCCACCAAAAATGATCCTGGGCTTATTTCTGCCCTAGCTTTCGATTTTGCCATCCATTTCTTGTGTTTACAACTCTTTCTAAGACTCATTACAGACTCCAGATAAACTTAGGCAGGTGCAGGCTTCTTCAGAGTCTTGAAATGATGATGGTATGGCTTGGCTTCTTCCTTTGAAAGGTGCTGGCTTTTCCCTTGGCGGCAGCTGTCCAAAGATATCCAGTTTGTAAAAAACTGAATACCTTTCGGGGGCTTCGCCCCCGAACCCCCGACGAGGGGCGCTGCCCCCTCGACCCCCGTCCGCTGACCGGGCAGCGGAACCCCCGGTGCGTGGCTCCAGAGATGTCGTCGGGTGGTTCAGAGAAATCTTGTGGGATCCGTCGTCTTTGGCCCACTATGATTTCTTCATAGCATATGTCCACATTTGATCGTACAAATTGCTTTTCTGCAAATACATGTTAGGCGAACAAAGCAATATACATGTAGCAAGTATGATAAGATAAAGCACATTAGGACTATGCGAAGTTTAAGTATAAGTGCTAAGGTGATGACATAAATGTTAGTGATATCATAATGATTAAACTTAATTGAATGACCACAATCAAAAACATAGTTTTGATTTTGGCAACCCAATTAAATTTAAGATAGATAAGCTCATATCACTAAGATGTAAACCAATGGACACATATCACCAAAGATATAAGTATAAGTAGAAATGCTATAGTGATAGTATGAAGATTAGTGATAATGAAATGCTAAACTTAACAGATTAACCATATTCAAAAATATGATACAATCATTGGGCCAACATCTAATACCTGCGAGTTCTTCACAGTCAGGGCATCCCCGAAGAAGAACGCCAGCTTCAGGTACGTCCCATCCAATCGCCCTGAGTTTAGCATAGCACAGAGAAAGCGAAAGGGCTGGTTCTTGATAAGATTCAGCCTCTCCTCGGGCTCGTTTTGGGGCAATTATTCTACCACCTGCTGGACTATATGGTCAAACCGAACTCCTATGGCAAACTGGGCATGACCCACCAGGGGTTCTCCTGCAGTATTGACTGGCAGATTTAATAAAAAGAGACAAAAGAAACAAAGTCAGGAGACGGCTAGAAAACATTTAGAGTTCATACGGCTCTGATTAAACGAAGATCTTATGCGGCTCGGATTTTACAGAGTACATGCAGCTCTATTTAGATGAGTCTTTATGCGGCTCAGTTTTTTCACTTGTAGAAGCATGGAAAAAAAACAAAAAAAGCCCATGCGGCTCAAAACAGAAGAAGCCCATGCGGCTTAAAACAGAAGGAGCCTCACGCGGCTCAGGAATCCATCGGAGTCTCATGCGGCTCAGAAACTCTCCAATAGCCTCATACGGCTCAGGAAAGAATTACGTGACCCTATGCAGCTTGCTTTTTACAGCTGGCCATGAAGTGACTACTTCCATTAAATGCTCTGACGTAAAGTGATAACTCTGACATTAAAGTTGAAATGGAGAAAATCTATTATACAGCTGGTATGATCCACCAACTTCAAAGCTCTCTATGCGGCTGCCACCCCCTTCATGCGACTGATGCTCTCATGTGGCTCGGATCGTGAAGACTATCATCATGTAGCTCAAATCCTAAGAAGCTACCCCATGCGGCCGATGTCCTCATGCGGCCCAAATCATAGGGATTATCTCCATGTGGCCTCAAATACTGAGTGGCCATACCCACGCGGCCTTGACACGTGGCTAGTCGTATGCGGCTCAGATTTCGGAGGCTACACCTATACGGCTGCCACCTTCATGCGGTTCAAAATCTAAGAAGCTACCCTCATACGGCTATGGCTCACGGTTATGACACGTGGCAGAAGGTCAGTTTTCCCGTAATGATGGTTAGACACGTGGCATTGAATCAATCAAGATCTATCAACAAATCCCAATAAACAGATTTAGTACAATCATCATAATTACCCAAATCAAATCAGAGCAGACAAATCGAACACGTGGCAGGAGATCCGAGCCTATCAAAATTTATGGCAATCAACATTAATTGTCCATAAGATTTGGTGCAATCTACATTAATTGCCCAGATTCATTATAATCAAAATCAATGGTCCAGATGATTGGCCGCCGACTTTTTTAAGGAGAAAATCATTATAAACCCTAATGATCACACCCTCACTCCTATAAATAGCAAGGTGCCATTCCCTTGCAAAGGACCAGAACGGGGAGAGCTTGGCACCTGAAGAGATCTGAAGACTTGGAGACCCCTGGCGGGATACACAGAGAGACAAAGGCACGCGCAGAAGAGTCTCCCCACACATTCCGAGAGCATTTCTTCTTAGATTTTGAACCGCATGAAGGTGGCAGCCGCATAGGTGTAGCCTCCGAAATCTGAGCTGCATACGACTAGCCACGTGTCAAGGCCGCATGGGTATGGTCTCTCAGTATTTGAGCCGCATGGAGATAATCCCCATGATTTGGGCTGCATGAGGACAGCGGCTGCATGGGGTAGCTTCTTAGGATTTGAGCCGCATGACGATAGTCTCCACGATCCGAGTCGCATGAGAGCATCAGCCGCATGAGGGGGGTGGCAGCCGCATATAGAGCTTTAAAGTTGGTGGATCGTGCCAGCTGTGTAGTTCCGTTTCCCGAAGAACACGCCGTCGTGTCAGATTTCATCATTTTAACTTTAATGTCAGAGTTATCACTTTACGTCAGAGCATTTAATGGGTGCAGTCACTTCATGGCCAGCTGTAAAAAAACAAGCTGTATAGGGTCACGTGATTCTTTCCTGAGCCGCATGAGGCTATTAGAGAGTTTCTGAGCCGCATGAGACTCCGATGGATTCCTGAGCCGCATGAGGCTCCTTCTGTTTTAAGCCGCATGGGCTTCTTCTGTTTTGAGCCACATGGGCTTTTCTTGTTCTTTTCCATGCTTCTACACATTAAAAAGTTGAAAAAAAGAAAAGCCAAAATAAAAACATCTATGAATAATAATAATAATAATAATAATAATAATAATATTTACTATTATAAAGATGCTTGAAAATGGCTCAAAATGAGCCTTGTAAGACGTATACATATATCTTAACGTAACTAAGTTTTTTTTAAATCCTTCTAACTTCTACCATTATATCCCTCGCTTAGAAATAAATCTTAAAATCCTTCTAACTGCCTAACATATATCTAAATCCTATAAACATATTTATAACAAATCTAAATTTAAGTATATTCAATATCCAAATTATATTTAAACTAACTATATTGTATTATCTAAACATATGTCCAAATTTCTAAAACCATATCTATAATAAAATTTAATCAAAATATATTAAAATTATATTTAAAATATTTTAATATAATTTAAATTTTTATCTAATTTTTTAATAATATTACATTTTTTCTTTTGGTAGGTGAACATGACGGGTAATAGTACCATTGATTGGTTTATAAAATAAATATTTATTCTTTTGTCTTGTTTTGTTTTGTTTTGGCTAATTCTAAGGGCACACAACATTTTTCTAGGGGCTATCCCTTACTAGGGGGCAGCCCATGAAAGTGGAACTTTTACTGGGGATAGTCCGAAATTTACTTGGGGCTAGCCCACCCCCCCAAAAACCCTTTTTCCTACTTCATTTTATCATTTCTTTTCTCTCTCTTCTATATTCTCAAACACTAAAACCGTCTTCTCTTCTCCATAACTCAACTCCCATAATTCCTAAACCCTAAATTCCTTCTCCATTCCTTCAATTCCAATCAATGGTACCCAAGCCCAAACCATCATCACAATCTAGGTATGTTTTGACATATTTTTGGTATATTTTCATTTCAAATTTATTGAATCTCTGATAATTCCCAAAATTTTTTGATAAAATAGGTTAGAACATCTTTAGGGTTTATGTTTGGATTTTTCGAACATGACAAACCATTTGTTTTTCATTAAACCTTAACCCTAAAACATGACAAAAGATTGGTTTGGCCGTTCTGGCCGCTACAGTCGCGCACAAATATGTCTGGACTGCAGACAGACTAGCAGTCCTGAAGTAAAGCAGGACTATAGGCTGACCGACAGTCCTGAAGTGAAGCAGGATTGCATGCAGGGTGAGGACTATGTTGCAATTTGATAAAACTGGTGAATATGGTGAGTTTCAAATTTCTAGTCTTTAAAGATTTCCAAGTTTGTAAACTTAATTCATGTCGTGTCATTTACAGGCTACAAAGGTGAAGGAATTAGCAAAAAGCCTCCATCAATGCCAGGGTGAGGACTATCTTGCAATCTGCAACGAGATGGAGCGCATCGAGGATACTGTAGATTTTTCTTTCTTGTAAAATCGGAAGTAGCGTTCGAAAGCCCGACATGATAATTAGTTTTTTTGGATATTTGGATGTGATGGGTTTTGAATATTTAGATTCGTTTTGAATATTTGGATATGTTTTGATATTTGGGTATGTGAATATTTGGATATGTTTGGATATGTGGACGTGATCTAATTTGGGATATATTTTTGGTATTATTGCATATGTTATTGTTATTGTTTGGTGTGAATGCATATATGGATGTTTGGATATGATTTGGTATTAAAACAAGTTGGCAGTCCTAATCGAAATACTATGTACAGAGAGTTTTGATTAGGACTGCCAACTAGTAGGCAGTCCTGCATGAAGCAAGGACTGCTAACATGGTGGCAGTCCTAATCAAAACTCTCTGTACATAGAGTTTTGATTAGGACTGCCAGCAAATTGGTAGTCCTGCACAAAGCAAGGACTGCCAACAAGGTGGCAGTCCTAATCAAAACTCTCTGTACAAAGAGTTTTGATTAGGACTGCCAGCAAATTGCCAGTCCTGCACAAAGCAAGGGCTTCCAACAATGTGACAGTCCTGATCAAAACTCTCTGTATATAGAGTTTTGATCAGGACTGCCACATTGTTGGCAGTCCTGCATGAAGCAAGAACTGCTTATAAGTGGGCAGTCCTAATCAAAACTCTCTGCCAGAGAGTTTTGATTAGGACTGCTAACATGCTGGCAGTCCTGTACAAAGCAAGGATTGCCAACAATATGGTCCTGATCAAAACTCTCTGTAGAGAGTTTTGATCAGGACTGCCATATTGTTGGCAGTCCTGCATGAAGCAAAGACTACCTACAAGTGGATAGTCATAATCAAAACTCTCTACCAGAGAGTTTTGATTAGGACTGCCAATATGCTGGTAGTCCTGCATGAAGCAAGGGCTACCAACAGCATGGCAGTCCTAATCAAAACTCTCCGGCAGAGAGTTTTGATTAGGACTGCCCACTTGTAGGTAGTCTTTGCTTCAACTAGGACTGCCAACATGCTGGTAGTCCTAGTTAAAAAAAACTCTGATACTCTTGGCCACAGGTAAACACATATAACACACAGGTAAACACATATAACACACAGGTAAACATAAATTGCACACTTATACTTTGAAACATTTTGTACACAGGTAAACACAAATTGCATACTGGTACTTTGATACATTTTGTACACTGGTAAACACATATTGTCACGACCCGCACCCGATTTTCGGATGCGAGCTCGTTAGCAAGCCAGCTACGTATCGAGCGAACTCCAGCCCGACTCGAGTACGTATAAGCTGTCAAGGTCATGGGTAAAACTGTATCTCAATCCACAGGAATCATATAAACAACAATGAACAAGTATGGGTCATGGTCTGCAGCCCATTAGCATATTATCCGATTAGACTCTAAGAATGATATGAGTCTATAAAATAAGCAGAGTATAACATGGCATGGAATATAAAGCACGAGAGGATAATAAAGAAATATCACAAGCAAATACCTGTATCATGTATCGCAATCCTCTACCATCCTGCTCTACTAACTAACTCCATGCAGTCGCTAAACCTGAAGAGAACATCAGGTCCTCAGAGGACTAGCAAGATACATAATATACAAGCCAACAGGTAACAGTACAAATATACAGAGAAGTAAAGAACAATCAAGGGTATCCAACGAGACAAGATGAACTAAGACACAAGATCTAAACACAATGATCCTAAGACACTGGCATGTCATACTAGAAATGGCTAATAGGTCAAAGCTATAGACTACAGTCAAGGCAAGTACTCACAATCTATAGTGTCTCAATCGCAGTCAAGGCAAGTACTCATGACCAAGACAGTAGCCAATCCTAGTATAAAATCCTATAGACTGTAGTCAAGGTAAGTACTCACAATCTATAGAATGTCAAAGTCAAGTCCTACTCAAGTCATGTCAAGTCAAGTTATAATCAAGTCGAGGGAATCGCGGTGTAGGACTAGACGACTCTATCAAGGAATACATATGAAACTAACACAGTGTAACAGATAGAACTATCATAACAGGAAGGAACAAGAATGTGCAGGCGACTAGAAACATGTAAAGTAAAACTATATACAGGACGAGTGTACAAGACATGGAATAAAGCAATCACGAATGTCAGGAAAAGAATGGCAGTGAGATGATGAACATGTATATAAATGATACTGTACAAGTTGGCAAGGTATACTTGCCTGATTCTGCGATGTGAGGATAAAGTTTCGTTCCCGTGTCCACGCCTCTGGAACCCGACGCTCCTAGATAATTAATTAACTAAATTAAGCCACTACTCATAAACTTACAATATGACTTAATTAGTCAAAATAATATTTTAAGATTATATTCAATTTCTCGTGGGACTTTTTAGACCTATACAATCACATACAGGCTCCACGAGGCACCGAACATAGTTTTTTTTTTGTTTCCAACTCCCAATTAGTCAATTATGCCCCTACTTCAATAATATACTTAGAAATCATATAAAAATTATTAAAATATTATTTAAACTAATTTTATATAGAATTAACTCTAAAATTATAGAATTAATGTTTTTAAAGGCATTTATGACTAGTTGATTAATAAGTTAGCTAGTTAACCCGAAACTTGTCCGGAACATAGTTAATTACTCATAATTGATAAAATAACCCAAAAATAAAATTTAAACAGAAGTAAAATACTTTATTTTCCAGAATAATATCAGAGATACAAGGGTAAGATTATACTACAAGTTCGGGGCATCCTAGGTCAGCAGGTCGCCCGAAATTAGCTAGTTTTGACCTATAATTTTCTCAACCAGAATTGAGTTGCTAAATTCGTTGAAAAATACTTAAAAATCCTAATTTATGTATATGAATACACATAAAATTCAGTTTCAAGAATAGGCATCAATAACTAGTAGTTCCTTCACAATGGTGTTAATTTTGACCCTACCGGAACATGGATATTATGCCTATAATACATGAAACTTTTATGGATGATTAAATATAACAAAATTCATCAAAATATAATTTCTACAGATTTAATGATATATATTCTACAGAATTTTAGCAAAGGTTTTTAGAAGAAAAGATTAGGGTTCTTACCAAAGATCCTTGCTAGAAATGGTGGTGATGACTTCTCTTCACCACAGCTCCAATCTTTCCCGCTATCCTCGCTTGCTAAACCTCTCTTGATGAGTATGAGAGAGTTGATAATGGCTATAGAGGGTTGGATGGGGGGATGGAGTTTTTTTTAGGGTTTGTTTTGAGGGGTTGGATGGATGTATGGTGGAGGAGATGAGTTGTTGTGAAGGAGGGGAAGATGTATAATGAAGGGATGATGTGTGGAGGCTATGAGGAGGGGGATTGCTGCCAAAAATAGAGAGGGGATAGGGAGAAGTGGTCGGCCACAAGGTGGGGAAAGAAAAGATGAGGATTTGGTTAAGGTTTGGGATAAGTTGGTATATTTAACATATCCTTAAATGAATTTTAAGCAATCTAGGATTTAAATCCTATTTAATTTGATGCATGTAGCCATGGGGGGTTTGATTGGCCGAAATTAACATGGTGGGGGTCCACTTGGCATGATTTGATTGTTTGGTGAGTTGGTTAGTTGATTGGATTGAGGATTTAAAAAGGGATTTCCTAATATAGAACTATTTAATTCTATCTATGTAATTATACTACAAAATCTGAATTAAATACAAATAAATATAATTATTAATATTTATTAATGTCCAACATGCCTACATAGGGTTGGGTTCGGCTTGGAAGAGGTTTGGGAAGGTTTGGCACAACCGGGTCTCCTAAAAAGTCATAAAGGCTTTCTTACTAATTATTTAAATAAAAAATTACGACTTGTTCCATGATTTGAATGGTTAACATGCAAGGGACTACTATATGACCATGGCACTCCTAACATAGCTAGCATGCTAGTTAAAGCACCCAACAATGCTAGTCATGCCATACTTTCTAGTCGTCTTGCATATTCAAACTCAACCATGGCTAAGGTCATCTATAATAATAACTATTTAATTTAAAGATATTCACAAATTTCATAAAATCCTATTTAAGCCAAATAAATAAATAAATAAAATAATCCATAAATTTTTTGGGATTTTACATCCTACCCACCTTAAAAGAATTTCGTCCTCGAAATTAAAATTAGGCTCACTAACAAAGAACCGCGCTAGTGTAACTAGGAATAGTTCAAAGAATACGCTATATCACTACGGTGTCTCCTAATAACTCAAGTAATAATCAATCCTAAATAATTTGGTTTACTACATCTCTATCATAAACTATTGATGGTTATCTCTAGTCGCTATTCTTGGTACCAGCGGTCTTAAAATAATGACGTTGAAGGTTTGCCCTTCTAACCATATTATTGTCACAACTATATAAGTCTCATGTCACCTAATCAATCTAAGTAATACCTACCAATCTGTCTAATCCTAACTTTACAACTTGTAGGGCATAATTCTAAATGGGCTGGGTTAGCCTATATTTAGGTTCTTCTAGTAAAGGGTCAGTCTCTACTCTAAAACTACTACTCTATTCTTGATCAAGCGACTACCATAAAGGGCGTAACCTAGTATGATCATTTAGCCATTTCTAGAATGTCTACCCACCTTTGGTCAAACTACCTCATCAAACACATGATGCCCTATGGCATATGGCATCTATAATTCCCCTTATCTATCAAGCAATCACAATACAATAAGCAAACTTACACTATAACTTAAGAATTCTTTTTGATAAATCCTATATAGCACGATTATTCGTCGTTCCGAAATAGGAAGAGACGAGAATCAATGGTACGGAAAAGCAAGAAAGAATAATCAAGAACAAATACGAGGTTTCAAAGACGGTAGAGAAATTTCTAAGGGAATTTGCAAGGCGGAGTGGATTGAGATTCTAAGGTTTAGTCATATTCGCAGGCTCGTATCAGTACAGTTACGTAACCGATACGATATGCTCTGACCTGTATGGGCCACCACAAAAACTTGTCACGACCCGTACCCGGTTTTTGGACGCGAGCTCGTGAGCAAGCCAGCTACGTATCGAGCGGACTCCAGCCCGACTCGAGTACGTATAAGCTGTCAAGGTCATGGGTAAAACTGTATCTCAATCCACAGGAATCATATAAACAAGAATGAACAAGTATGGGTCATGGTCTGCAGCCCATTAGCATATTGTCCGATTAGACTCTAAGAATGATATGAGTCTATAAAATAAGCAGAGTATAACATGGCATGGAATATAAAGCACGAGAGGATAATAAAAAAATATCACAAGCAAATACCTATCATGCATCGCAATCCTCTACCATCCTTCTCTACTAACTAACTCCATGCAGTCGCTAAACCTGAAGAGATCATCAAGTCCTCAGAGGACTAGCAAGATACATAATATACAAGCCAACAGGTAATAGTACAAATATACAGAGAAGTAAAGAACAATCAAGGGTATCCAACAAGACAAGATGAACTAAGACACAAGATCTAAACACAATGATCCTAAGACACTGGCATGCCATACTAGAAATGGCTAATAGGTCAAAGCTATAGACTGCAGTCAAGGCAAGTACTCACAATCTATAGTGTCTCAATCGCAGTCAAGGCAAGTACTCACGACCAAGACAGTAGCCAATCCTAGTATAAAATCCTATAGACCGTAGTCAAGGTAATTACTCACAATCTATAGAATGTCAAAGTCAAGTCCTACTCAAGTCATGTCAAGTCAAGTCAAGTTATAATCAAGTCGAGGGAATCGCGGTGTAGGACTAGACGACTCTATCAAGGAATACATATAAAACTAACACAGTGTAACAGATAGAACTATCATAACAGGAAGGAACAAGAATGTGCAGGCGACTAGAAACATGTAAAGTAAAACTATATACATGACGAATGTACAAGACATAGAATAAAGAAATCACGAATGTCAGGAAAAAAATGGCAGTAAGATGATGAACATGCATATAAATTATACTGTACAAGTTGGCAAGGTATACTTGCCTGGTTCTGCGATGTGAGGATGAAGTTTCGTTCCCGTGTCCACGCCTCTGGAACCCGACGCTCCTAGATAATTAATTAACTAAATTAAGCCACTACTCATAAACTTACAATATGACTTAATTATTCAAAATAATATTTTAAGATTATATTCAATTTCTCGTGGGACCTTTTAGACCTATACAATCACATACAGGCTCCACGAGACACGGAACACAGTTTTTTTTTGCGTTTCCAACTCCCAATTAGTCAGTTATGCCCCTACTTCAATACTATACTTAGAAATCATATAAAAATCATTAAAATATTATTTAAACTAATTTTATATAGAATTAACTCTAAAATTATAGAATTAATGTTTTTAAAGGCATTTATGACTAGTTGATTAATAAGTTAGCTAGTTAACCCGAAACTTGTACGGAACATAGTTAATTACTCATAATTGATAAAATAACCCAAAAATAAAATTTAAACAGAAGTAAAATACTTTATTTTCCAGAATAACATCAGAGATACAAGGGTAAGATTATACTACAAGTTCGGGGCATCCTAGGTCAGTAGGTCGTCCGAAATTAGCTAGTTTTGACCTATAATTTTCTCAACCAGAATTGAGTTGCTAAATTCGTTGAAAAATACTTAAAAATCCTAATTTATGTATATAAATACACATACAATTCAGTTTCAAGAATAGGCATCAATAACTAGTAGTTCCTTCACAATGGTGTTAATTTTGACCCTACCGGAACATGGATATTATGCCTATAATACATGAAACTTTTATGGATGATTAAATATAACAAAATTCATCAAAATATAATTTCTACAGATTTAATAACATATATTCTACAGAATTTTAGCAAAAGTTTTTAGAAGAAAAGATTAGGGTTCTTACCAAAGATCCTTGCTAGAAAGGGTGGTGATGACTTCTCTTCACCACAGCTCCAATCTTTTCCGCTATCCTCACTTGCTAAACCTCTCTTGATGAGTATGAGAGAGTTGATAATGGCTATATAGGGTTGGTTGGGGGGATGGAGTTTATTTTTAGGGTTTGTTTTGAGGGGTTGGATGGATGTATGGTGGAGGAGATGAGTTGTTGTGAAGGAGGGGAAGATGTATAATAAAGGGATGTTATGTGGAGGCTATGAGGAGGGAGATTGCTGCCAAAAATAGAGAGGGGATAGGGAGAAGTGGTCGGCCACAAGGTGGGGAAAGAAAAGATTAGGATTTGGTTAAGGTTTGGGATAAGTTGGTATATTTAACATATCCTTAAATGAATTTTAAGCAATCTAGAATTTAAATCCTATTTAATTTGATGCATTTAGCCATGGGGGGTTTGCTTGGCCAAAATTAACATGGTGGGGTCCATTTGGCATGAATTGGTTGTTTGGTGAGTTGGTTAGTTGATTGGATTGAGGATTTAAAAAGGGGTTTCCTATCTATTTAATTCTATCTATATAATTACACTAAAAAATCTGAATTAAATACAAATAAATATAATTATTAATATTTATTAATGTCCAACATGCCTACATAGGGTTGGGTTCGGCTTGGAAGAGGTTTGGGAAGGTTTGGTGCAACCGGGTCTCCTAAAAAGTCATAAAGGCTTTCTTACTAATTATTTAAATAAAAAATTACGACTTGTTCCATGATTTGAATGGTTAACATGCAAGGGACTACTATATGACCATGGCACTCCTAACATGGCTAGCATGCTAGTTAAAGCACCCAACAATGCTAGGCATGCCATACTTTCTAGTCGTCTTGCATATTCAAATTCAACCATGGCTAAGGTCATCTTTAATAATAACTATTTAATTTAAAGATATTCACAAATTTCATAAAATCCTATTTAAGCCAAATAAATAAATAAATAAAATAATCCAAATTTTTTTTGGGGTTTTACACATATAGCACACTGATACTTTGATACATTTTGTACATAGGTAAACATATATAACACACAGGTAAAAGTGTAAAATACAAAACATATATTGGACTTCATATTTCAAAATAATATAATTTACTATATACAAAAGTGGTTCCTCCATATACAAAATGCCAAAGAGTAAATTACTCCATATTCATTCATTTACATATCAGTCGATTTCGACGTCATAGTGGCCAACTGGTAAGTCTCTTGGCTCCTCAATCTTCAACAACTTCTTACAATGATTGATTTGATTAATAAATGGTGTGGTCCAGGCGATTGCTTCATCCGATGCATATTTGTACCAAATTTGTTGAAGGTGGAGGAATCGGAGAATGACCGATCAACCTTAGTATGACGATGTGGTTTTCGATATGACCTATAGTACACAGGTTAGATTGTCTGTGCTCAGTCGGAGGAGCGCACATCGGAAAGAATATATTGTTAACACCCGGCAAAATAACTACAATAGGGTATCCTGTACCTATTAGCAAATAAATATCCAGCAGACGGGATGGACATGTAGTGGTCTTCACCGGTAACATTGTCAGTGCAAGGAATACTTGTCAATAAGCTTCCAACTATTTCTTGGCTTAGCATGCAGGTGTATAATGGAAAACGAGTCTCTAACTCCTCATACAGCTCCTGTCTCACCTGTCTCCAACCGTCTTTGTCAGAATAACCAAAATGTCTTGCAAGCATATGAAATCCGCGATGGCCATCCCCCGGAACATCAACAATATACCAAATGTAATTGAGAATCTCAGGGTGAAAACTATCAATATACAAACCCAGTATATGTCTATCTACGGTATCTTCGCTTGACATGTCTGTTTTCTACTTTTTTCGACGAATGACAAGCTTGCTCTTCCGTGCAGGCTGAGCTTGCTCTAAGCTTCGTTCAACATGCTCAAAGGATGATGGATCTCTCTTAGTTGACTCTATCCTTCTCTTTTGAGAACTACTCATTCTTGTTTGAGGCCTGCCCTTAGGATTAGAAACAATGGACGACTTATGCATTCTAGTAGTCACCGGGCATGCAATTTCTTGGATTTTAAGCTCAATGCATTCCTGCTCCGCTCCTATTGAGGCACACCACCTTGCGTGGAGATGTTTCATTTGTGGCAAAGAGAAGAAATCATCGCTACTCTTCACCATAGGCATTATAGACAACTGCCCCCAACGTTCATCAACAACATCTAGGGGAATAGGAATGGATTGACGACGATATTCATTGATCTCATGTGCACAAGGGAGGCCCAGTGTATATCGATGTACACATCCGCAAACCTCGGGATCAAACCCGACAATTTTTGACCTATCAATCTCCTCAAATAGTAATGCCAACGCCTTATGAGATATCACACACATTAAAGCATCCAAGAGGGCTGCCTTTCTATGCTCATGCTTGACAATATTTAAGCTCATCTCAAATGATGCCTTAATTCGTTCATCGTCCGGTCTACCATTAAATGTACAGCTTGCCAAACCGAGACAAAGTTGCCGAAAGATGACCTTAGATGTTGTTTTAATATTGAGTGTGCTCCATCGACACGGTTGGTAGTTGTCGTGCCATAATGCTTCATCACATTCGTCCATTCTAAGACTAAATGTTCTTTGTGCGGTTCAAGCCATGTATCTTTCATGTAAGAAATGTATGCCAGCTCCCTTGCCTCCCACTTTTCCTTGAACAAGTGCCATACCGCGTCGTAACTGTCTTTCGTACATGCTCGTCATACACAATTCCAATCATTGTAAAATTCTTCAAAAATTTCCATGTCAAGTTTACCATCCACTTTTCCGAACTTCAACTTACATTGGGATTTGATATTACGGTTGACATGCCAAGTGCATAGCAATGTATCCGCTTGAGGAAACACAATGTGTATAGCATTAATTAGGGCATATTCTCTGTCGGTAACAAGAACAGACGGCTCTATGACCGGTGTAAAGTGTTTTAAGTTTCTCCAACGCCCATGTGTAATCTTCATGTTTCTCACTCTTCATGAAGTAAAAAGCAACTGGAAATGTTTTCCACGTAGAGGTGAAGACAACAACATGAAAGAGAGGCATCTTGAACTTATTGGCCGTGTACGTGCAATCAAGAACTAACACGTCGACGAAGGACCTAGCAAAATGTGTGCAATTGGGATGAGCACAAAACAGTGAAATGACTTCATTACTATGGGGATGTCTTCTATGGTACTCAACATAATGATTATCGACAAGCAACTTCAACACTTCTTGCATCACCATTATTGATTTCGTTCGAATGGCGTTTGAAGAAGATAGGGCGTTGTAAATTGACTTCGTTGTTGACTTGTTCTTCTCATCTTCATGTCGTATGATGGAATATATTTGTCTCGGTGCAACTTCGAAAGTGGACAAGTTTTCGACTATCTTCTTCTCCATATTGTTCAACCGTCCAACATATGGATGACCCACAAGTGTTTCGGCAAGTACATGGTTGTGGATTCCATTATTGACTTCGACTGTCCATTTAGCATCTTCTACGTTTCTAATATGAATTTTGAATGGACAACCACATTTCCTTGTACCAACATTTTTTCTTGAAACTTTTCTTTGGAGAACTATATCTTTCTTATGGCTTCTGAACACACCACCTCTTTCACATTCAACTCCCACAGTTTGTCGTCCCGGGCGATTTCGGACCGATCTGGATATCACAAGAACTATATTATTTTCCCGTCCAACTTTTCGACACAGTGCTTCTTCGCTTGATTCAAACCAAATATCGGTCGAGAATAAATTGCCTACATCAACGACAATTGGAGGAGGTACACAATCTCGAAAGATGATAAGCCCTACAATAGAGCTTAAAGTTAATAAAACTAAACAACTGCACAAATGTGAAAATTATTGCAAATAAATATGACTGCAGTCAATGTGACAGTCCAAAAAATATAAAGGACTACAGTCTACTTGGCAGTCCATTGTTTCTTCAGGACTGCCACACTGTTGACAGTCCTGTTTTACAATTGGACTATCAACACTTTGACATTCCTACTTCATTGTTGGACTGTGAGCTGTCACGCAGTCCTGTGTATTACAGACCCAACTTTTATCCGACAAAAAGTTCAAATTTAATTTCCAAGGGTGCTTCCGAAGCATCGACGTGTTCTTCGGACGTAACGGGACGAGAGTCTAGTACATTTGATGACCCAGGTTCTTCCATGTTTATTTTTCCTATATTAAATACATATAATTCAATATTTATATGTGAAATTAATGTTTGAAACTCTGAATATATATTAATTCGATGACATACCAAATGACGGTAGAAGTCGATGAAACTATTACTAGAATTTTCGCCCATATTTTTCACAAAATGTAGGTTGGGAAAACATTTGGGCTAGGGTTTAATTATATGACCTAGAAATGTTGGTAGAGAAGAAAAGAGAAGAAGGAGAGAAAAAAGAGAAGAGGGAGAGAAGAAAAGAAAAGTTGGTATTTATACTATTATGTGGGCTAGCCCAAGCAAAGAAAATTAATGACAAACTTGTAAATTTTTTGAAAATTTTTGGGCTAGTCCCTAGCAAAATGTGATGTGCCCTTAGAATTAGCCTTTGTTTTTTGTTAGATTTTTTATAAGGGCACATCAAAAGTTGATCAGGGCTAACCAGGATTGGGGCTACCCCATGTTTGAGGAGAAATTACTGGGGCTATCCAATTTTTCTACTCATGGGGCTGTCCCAACCCCACACCCCCAAACCCCAAATTTTACTCTCATTTGCAAATTTTACTTTCTCTCTTCCAAAACCCTTTCTTCTTCTTCTTCTTCTCCACCATTTTCCACTCCCCAAACTATACATCTTCTTCTTCATCTTCTTTTCCACCATTTTTTTCACTCTAAACCCTAGTTTTCTTCTCCATCATTTCCATCAAAACCCTAGTTTTCCACTCCATAATTTTCATTCTCATCATTTTGATTCCTCATAAATAATGCATGAAAATAAACCCTAACATGTTTATTTCATTCTTTCTTACAAAAAATGTATGAAAATAAACCCTAAAATGTATATTTCACTATATTATCAAGATGGAAATAAATCCTAACATATTTTTTTCATTCGGACATTTCGATTTTAGTACTGCCAGGAAGTGTGGTAGTCCTAAAATGTACTTGTTGTACAACAAGTCCCTTTTAGGACTGCCACAATTCCTGACAGTTCTCAATACTTCTAGGACTGCCAGAAATTGTGGCAGTCCTGTTGTATAAGGCCCTTTTAGGACTGCCACAATTCCTGGCAGTTCTCAATACTTTTAGGACTGCCAGAAATTGTGACAGCCCTCTTGTACAACAAGTCCCTTTCAGAGTCCTGTTGTACAGCAAGTCCCTTTCAGGACTGCCACAAGTCATGGCAGTCCTCAATACTTATAGGACTGCCATAAATTGTGGCAGTCCTAATATTTACTTGCTCAACAAATCAATTTCTTCTAGAATTAGGGTTCATCCATAATTTCTTCTAAAGAAAAATTGATTAATAGATTAATAGATTTGATAGATTTGATAACCCAATTTCTTTACAAAAAAAGAGAAATTAGAAGACAGCAAAAAAAAAAAACAAAGGTTTGGAAAAATAGACATTCTTCTTTACTTCTTTCTTCTTGTTCTTATTGTTTTTGGGAAGAAAGAGAAGAGAGCAGAGTTATCTTTTATACCTAAAAATTAGATAGTCCGAGTAAATTTTTTAGTGGCAAATCTGTAAATAAATAAAAGTTAAAAATTGGACAATCCTGATCAACTTTTGATATGTCCTTATAATTTTTTTTTTGTTAGAGCACTAAAAATAAAATTGTTCAACCGGCAAATTCGGAACAAACAAAAAAACCGCCCCCTTCATCTTTTCTCTGTCTGCCTCTTCTTTGTCTTCCTTGTGATCTCCACCATCATCGAGAAAAAAAGGAGGAAAAACAAAGAATTAAGAAGAATGGAGGCTGCTATGGATCTGATGAGGAGGATATCTCCTAACAAGAGCGAGATGGCTCTATCTGCTCTCCTCAGTCTCCTCCCGGACCATTCCTCCGATCTCCTCTCCCAAGTTGACCAACCCCTTCAGGTACTTTCTTCTTCTTCATCATCGATACGACACGGAAACGGACACGGATCCGATTTCTCACTCAATAACCAATAATAATGATTATTGATTTCCCTTGCTAGGTTTTCATTATTTGTTTTGCTGTCACTGTATAATTGTGTGCTGGAATTTCTCCGTTAATTGTTTCCTTGTTGCTTTCGTAAGTTTTATTGCATCATTTATTGGTAACCTCTCTCTATGTTGTTGTTGTGGTGGTGGTGGTGGTGTGATGGTGGTGGTGTGATGGTGGTGTGTGTGTGTGGGGTGGGGGGATCTAATTGGAAACTGACCCCTAAACGGTCGTAAGAAGGTTGTAAGGCTTTTTGTTGTAATTGGTTTCACTCTCTTGAATACGTGGAGGACTTACCTGATGGTGCTTAGCAATGGACTCGAGATGGCGATAGTTTCGTTTCCATTTGAAATTGCAAAGGCTCCATTTCAAGTGGCAAACACTAAATGGTGGTCAAGCAAGCTTTTGGCTTTTGCCATTTTAATGTGGTGAAAACGGTGCTTGGAACCGAACGCATTTTGTTTTCCGTTTCGGCATGGAAACGGCGAACCCTCCATCTAAAACAGGAACCAAACTAGCCCTTGATCGATTAGGACATACAAAAGGAACCAGGACGGAAAAGGAAAAAAATGTTATTGTTTCTTTTCTTATTTTAATATCTGTATTAAATTCAGTGTTGTCAAAGGCACGCCTTGGCTCCACGCGCAGGGACAACACCTTAACAGGGTCGAGGCGAGGCGCAGTTAGACAGGCGCGACAAAGGCGCGCCTTTTACCCAGGCGCATGTTGTGCTTAAGGCGCGCCTAGGCGCGCCTCGATGATTTTGCTGTTTGCTTGTATAAATATGCAGGAAAAAAAATAGCCCACAGGAAAACAAATCCAGCCCGCTCCAGTTGAAGACCCCAGTTGAAGAAAACTGAAAGTTGACAAAAAAAAACAGAAGGTAAGAGAACGAAGAATAAAAAAAAAAAAACCACACACACAGTCGAGAACCCTACTTCCCTGGGCGCGGCACGGCGGTGGCTCACTTTGGCTGACGGTGGAGGCATCTTTAGGTTAGCTGCCGTTTCCCCCTCCTCTCTCTCTCTCTCTCGTCTCTCCCTCTCTCTCATCTCTCCCTCTCTCTCTCTCTTGTCTCTCCTCTCTCTCTCTCTCTCACGTGTTTTTTTCTTCTGTTTTTTCTTTTCTTTTTCACTTTTCCTTTCTCTCTCTCTTGTATCTGTTTTATTGTTCCTTTATCTCTCTCTCTTGTATTTGTTTTAGTGAAGATTATTGAAGTAGTGCCTTTTTTATTGTTCATTTTTGTTTTCTTTTTACTGTATACTGATGACTGGAATACTTTGGCACCAATTCGTTCCTTTTTTTGTTCTTGCAAATTTTTTGCAGACTGCTTCTCACTGTATTTTGTTATTGTACTGAAAAATATTGCTACACTACTGCAATAACTGAAAAATATTGCTAGACAATGCTGCTAGATGCAGTCAGTCTTTTTATTATTGTTTATGCAAAATTTTTACAGTATATCTATTTTTTTCCACAGAATAAATGAGTCAATGTGAATTGTCAATTAAGACTAGAGAGGTGCACATGTTTATATATATATATATATATATATATATATATATATATATATATATATATATATATATATGCGCCTCGTATTGCTCGGGCGCGCGCCTTAAGTGCGCCTTGCGCCTCGGGCGATATGGACTCTTTGCGCCTTGCGTGCGCCTTGCGCCTTTGACAACCTTGATTAAATTATTAATAATATATATAACTTAAAGTTATTGTTCCTAGGGCATGTTCAAAATTCAAAAGGAATTGGCCTAGGGTGGGCCACATTTTAGTCGAGAGAAGAAGGCCGAGACAATTGATAAGATAACAAGGCAGCAAATCATCTGGACATATGTAGCAGCCACCTAAGACGGTGAGACCGACACCTTTACTAACACTATTTGTAATCGTAAAGCTTACTAGATACATCCATATGTATGCAGGTAAACTGGGCAAGAATGCGTACATGATAGGTTTCGCCTCTTCACGCTTTCATCATGGAGATTGTTAGGACTCAGAGACGCGTACAACGGAAATAGAAAGCGATGACCAATCCCACAAAAAAATACGAACCACAACAACCTACTACAGGAGACCAAGCAAAGTTTAACACACGATCTACGGTGGCTATGGCCACCTGGACAAATCACAACCTTTTATTAGATGAAAAGATTGCAAATACGATAATGTCGACTCCCTTGTCCTAATAGTAGAGCCCGTACACTTTTCGACGAAAAGATACAATATATGAGATCGTAACATAAATCTCAACTCCTTACAAAGTACTCCCACCTAGTAATTGTTTTCCACCATCCAGCGATGACGATCTCGACATGACGAAGTAGACGACTTTTTTCTCCTTGAAGTGCAAGAACCTAAAACTCGTAGATCTTCCTTGAACCTTCTTGAAGTGAAAGATGGTACAACCTCTCTTGAACCTCTTGAGATCATGCTTATAAAGTTAACCTTAGCCTCTTCCTTAGAGGGAGCTGAAAATCCTAATCAACATTAGAAAATCCTGATTTAGCTCCTAACTCGGCCCAAAACAATCTAACAACCGAAAACTGATCTAAAATTCCGTTTTCTGCACCAAACCACATTGGTCGGAATTCTAGTTTGTCTAAACACATATTCCAGTTTTCGCTAACTTTTACCACTGGAAACTTCAAAATTTTGCCAGAATTCCTGTGCACGTCCTTTGGTTCATACTAAAATTCCGGCAGAACTCCTTTCCTATTGATTTATATCATATTTTTGTCATATTAGACCCTACCGACATGCGATCGCTAAGCCGTCTTTTACAGACGCTCAAGGATTGCATATCCGCCTCGAAATTGGGCTGGATTCCCGACAAACTCTCTCCAGTCTAATAAGAGGGTGTTGGCTCCATGGCTCCTCAAACTGATTTCATGCATGTCGTTCTAGGATAAAGAACTTGCCCCTTGTCGTTATCAACCCCGCATCCCCCAAGGCTACGCCATATCACCTGTCGTTTCGAGCTGTTCGACCATTGTGTCGACGCTAACTGCTATGCGTAGCATCCCACGAATCAATAGAATTTTCTTGAGGTCAATAATTCAACCAAGATAAACTCCCTGACCACTAGCCTCCGTACGAGTCTCGACTGCGTGCTTCTGACTTCCGTCTTCTACCAAAATATGCTCATATGCTGAACAACTTTCTCTTTCTTGGCTCGCCCAACCAAGCGAACAGTACGGTTCCCATGCGGTTCAAGCTCCCGAACCTGTCCACCATCATGTGTTAGCCCAATGATTACATCGTATTTTTGAATATGGCTAATCAATTAAGTTTAACATAATGATGTCACTAATATTCATATACTCACTATTATGTTGCTACTTAAACTTAGCATTGTCCTAATTGTTCTATATCATATTGCTATGATTGTATCGTACTGCAATGTATTGTTTTGCTCGTCTAACAAGTATTTGTAGACATGCAGTAAGCATGATCAAACCAGGATATATGCAATGAAGAATTAATGATGGGTCAAAGACGGTGTCATACAAGAAGAATTCTCTGAACCGCCTAGCGACCTATCCGGGGCCTCGTATCGGGGGTTCCGCTGTCCGGTTAGCAGACAGGGGTCGAGGAGGCAGCGTCCCCCGTGGTGGTTCGGGGACGAAGCCCCAAAAGGTATTCAGATTTTCAGATCTGTTTATCTTTGGACGACTGTTGTCAAGGAAAAAGACGTCTTCAGGTCTGCTCAAATATCAGAAGAAAGGCGTCATCAAAGGGCTCTTGGTTTTCCTATCTTGTACTCAGTCTGTAATCTTCAATTTATTGAGTCTAGGAACATGTACATTGAGTCACACCGAGTCATGTCAACCCCTAGACTTACTTTTCCAAGCTCCACCAAACAAAACAAAACAATCCCTGAACCAAACCAAACCAATCTAGCCCATATAGACTTTCTGGCCCAAAGTAGAAAGAATTCGGGCCGAACTCTGCCTTAGGCAGAACTCGGGCCGAACTCTGGCCCCTAAATTTCAGGAACCTAATTTTTAGGAATACCCTGCTTCAAGCTGTCCAACGTTCAAATTTTTAAATATTTGAGACAGAATTTTGGCCGAACTCTGCCTCCCCTGACTAGTATAAATAGGGCTTGACTTCTCTCATTTCAAATCATCTCTCACTTTCAATCTTCTAAGCCTTATACATTCTAAGCCTTACTCTTCCAATCTACTAGCCACCAAACTTTCTAAGCCCCAAGATGCTCAAGTGCGATTCAGCTAGAAGTTCTGTGCAAGAGTTGAAAAGAAGTCACTTGGACAATTTCAAGTTTCGCCTCTGCGAAGTTGTAAGAAGTTGGCGTGCTCTTCTGAGTAAAGGCACGTGTGTGTACCCTATTTCACAAATAGTGGATTTCAATCCTGAGCGAGAGTTCTCAGGCCTGGACTAGTCCTCCACGAGGGAAATCAGGTTATATCGTTATGTTTGTGTATGCTCTTCTGATCTGTCTTAATTTCCGCATTACTACTCTGATTATATATTTTCTTGGTAGTTGCTTCTGGACTTGGCATACAGTTGAATTTTTAATTGGTTATTTTTGACACAAACTCTATTCACCCCCTCTCTAGAGTTGCCTACACGTTACTTCATCATGAAAGTTCTTTCGTACATCCGCATCTTCGAGCAAAGTAAGTCCATGTGCGATGTATGCCGTCGAAGGTCCACAACATCCCTTGAACTATGTGAATAGAGATGTATCCGTTGTCTCTAATGTCGTCTGTGCTACATGATCTCCTTTTCGGCTTCGAATTGATGAAACCATCGTCGATCCAACAAGCTTCGACACTCCTTTGGCGACGAACACAGATTCATAGAGCAACTCCTACCTAGAGATCGACCAATTGTCATGGTACCGTCATGATATTAACAATTTGATCTTCAAGACCTGACACAACTCCATTAGTCGTTATCCTAGACAAACCAAATCCTTCATTGTGTCAAATTTTTCTTGAAGGACTTTTTCGACAACCCCCTGTCGATCACGAATACTATGTCGTACACCCATTGAGCCCTGATCTGATGCCTGCAACTCTCTTGTACTCCTTTACAGTTTGAGCCTGTACATGTCGCAGTATGTAACCCATTGATCCAATAGCTGGAACCTTTTGTAAGCATCCAATTCATGTTCTCGAACATACTGTGGCAACTATCATCAACCACTCTCCCAACTGACACCAAGTTGAGGCACAAACTCGACACGTGTTGAATCCCTTAAGGATAAGCTTCTTTCCAAGTTTGCTCATATCCCCAATGTCCATAACCGCCATTGTCCTCTTGTCACCTATCTTTATCTCTTCTCTCTTCTAAATCCGACGCTCTGATATGTTGTTAAGACCTTTCATGGAGAAGCGTGTTAAGATGCGTTTGTGTCCAACATCTAGCCATGTGCATGACGCATGCTACAAGAGTCCAGTGCCTCGGTCGCTGCGATGATGAGATTTCTATCGATTAAGGCCGTCAAATCAAAAAATATTTTCTTTTTTGTTCTTCTGCAATCCCTTTTACAATACTCTTTTTTTTCCATAATGATACCAGACTTCTTTGCGATCTACCCTCACAAGATCCCATAACTCTCTCCCGTTCTCGCCTGTGATTTGGCCTTCCATTCCTTTCAGAAGCAATCAACGTGGATTCCAACTGCGATATTTCATATTTCTTACGCTAGATTTCTTTGTTAAACATATGTTTTTGACCAACTCCATCTTGACAACTCCTCTTGGGCGGAGTTGCTTATCGGTATCACCGTCTGCTAACTGTATGACGGAGAACTCAAGAACAACAAGGCGTGAAGCTTATCGTCACTCGTCATCTTCATTGCCAACAACTGAATAATGATGCCATGAACCTCATTTAGATGTTGCGCCCCTAGACACACTGTGTATTTCGAGTTGACGAGCAGATGAATAAGAAACATCTTGTTGTTAGCCGTCTTATGTTCGTACAATGAGTCCAACTTCTCCATAGCTTCTTTAACTCTCCGTAGAGGTCCAATGATCTTCTGATCCAATGGTCTGCTGATCCACCTTCCGGCCAATAGTAGACATGTCTTTTGGCTTGGCATTTCGCCTCCCAAAGGACCATGCAAGTCCATGCAATATAGTAGATCCTCCATTGTTGACGTCCAAATCATCTAGTTTCCCCTATGAATGTTACCATACACGAATTGATCTTCTCCATAGCCATGATTGTGCCTTTGTCCCTCTCGAATCGACAACTCTGATACCACTTTGTTGGGGTTCAAAGACGTGCATGACGGAAATAGAAAGCGATGTCGGAACGTACAAAGAAAACACGAATCACACCAGGACAAGTCCCAACCTTTTATTAGATGAAAATTACATACAATAATGTTGACTCTCTTATCTCAAGAGTCCAGATAGAAAATTTGACAGAATTTTGGTCCCATTGATTTTGTCATGTTTGACCTCAGCCCGTCGTCTTCCACGGACGCTCCATACTGTCCATCCACCTCGAAATTAGACTGAATTCTCAACGGAGATGTGTGTCTGGGTCACGGACACAACCCCCCTATGTATGTGGGTGTGGTGTGTGTTTGAGGAAGAAGGGGGGGGGGGGGGTTTGGATAAGGTGAGAAAGATTACTTCTTGATCCTTCCCTCACCTTGCATCAGTGGGATCCTTTGTGGCACATGGATGAATAGGTAATCAATTACGGTAAGAAGTTGTAGGCTACATTTATTAAGTTGTACTTGTAGTCTTGATATAATAATCAGATCCAATAGTTACATTACCTTTTTTATAATTGTATGTAGGAGCACCCAATCTCTTTATCCCAATTAAAAGCTTTAGGATTTTAATGGGTTTTAATAACTTTTGTGCATTTAATTTATCTTTTATTTTTGAATACTGAGAAATTGAAGGCATAGTTCAATCTCACTAATTATTGTTATTTTTTTTTTTACTTTTAATTCATTTTCTTACCTTTGTTTTGTAGTATAACAGGACTTTGTAGTATCCAATTTTTGGTACGTCCTTGCTCGATCGTGAATCACGGTGATTGAACATATGTATATTTGGTCATCAATCATGATGATTGGGACATATGTAGATTTGGTTCTCCTGTTTCGCTCTAATCCATTTTGTGTTTATATTGGAATGTCATTTCTTTTTATATTCTTTCTTTTTGGAGTTTTTAATTTTTTTACGTGCGTCATGTTTTTAATTTAATAGTAGTTGGTCTTATTTTTTATTTTTTTCCTGATCAACAATAATGATTTCACAAGTGGAGGGTGTCACTTGGCACAACCGTAAGGCTCGACTCTTAGCATCTTTGAGGATGCGGGTTCAAATTGCTGTAATTCTTGAAAGTTGCATCCTGGAGGATACAGTTTCGAATCCTAGAAATAGCATTTCCATATTTGGGGTAAGACTGTAATGATTAGTCGTGAAACTTGCATCCTGAAGGATGCATGTTTGAGTTGCATAGACGGTCTTTCCATGTATTATGGGAAAGACTGCATAATCGTAAGGCTTAGCAGTTAGCATACATCCTATGCGGCTTCGATTCACGGAAATAGAATGTCCACTTATTGGGAGGAAGACTGTAAATGTAAGGCTTGACACTTGCAACCTGTAGGATGTGGGGTTTGGGTCACAGAAACTGCTTCCCTGTTTACTTGTAGGTGGGTGGGCTAGACTGCGTACATATTGATCCTCCCATGACCTTGCATTAGTGGGAACCTTCGTGCTCACTTAGGTTAAAAATTTATGAAATAAGCTGTATATGGTAGTTGGATTTACTAATTTCTATTTCAATGAATAATCATAATCAATAATAACATCACTTTGATATACTTGTACCAACTTTATATCTCAAACATAATTTAAGGATTTTAATGAAGTTTACTAATTTAGGATGTGCGTTAGTTTTGTTTTTGAGTTTGAATTATATTACTCGTACATGGACACGGATACGGATAAAGACACGATACAAATACTAGATGTAGACATTTTTCAAGTAGGTATAGTGTAGTCATCTATATTGTATGAATACGGACATAAATACGCAATACAGGTGCGGGCACCATTTTCCTGTTTCTGTGCAACATAGGTTTTGAATGATGAAAAAGGCATGGTGTTGTCTCCCTGATTATTTCTTTTACCAAAATTTATGTATGTCCCTTATGTTTTCTAATAATCATTGTTATCATCTTCCAAGTCTTCTTCCATCAGAATGGTGTCGGCCATAGGGCTCAACAAAAATTTATGATTGCCAACCTAACGTCAACTCAACTCTCTTGTTGTTGTGCTAAATTTCTAGCCAAAGTAGCTAGAGCAAGATACTGCCATAAAATTTACTAGTCAAGTTGGTGGGTAGATAAACCTAACCTTTTTGGTCATTCAATTTAAACTAATGACACAAAGGAGCACCCTCCAACTTCCCTATACCGGTAAAGAGTCGGATGAAGATGTAAACCAATATGATTTTGCTATAGGTAAATTACATCCATCTCCGTGGCACGTCAAGCCAAAGAGCGTCAAGGAATGAAATTTCCAACACGATACAGTTTTATATGTGATTTACTTAGCAATTTGTTATCTTCCGTAATCTTTGGTTATTTCATTTTTTTTTACCATTGGAACATCCTGTAATATGAATTTGTGACATAGTTCATTGTTCGATTGGGGCTAATTTTCACTTAAATATTCTGAAATATCAACTTTTGACACTTAAATATCCTATTCTTTTTGGCATATAGATACCTTAGATTTTATATTTTTGCTTTAATAACTTAAACTATCACTCCTTTTGCAGTTAAAAGTAATCGTACACACAAAAAACCATAATGCCCTAAACACAACCTTAATAGGTAAATTATTTAATTTAGAGTTGATTGAAAAAAGAAATAAATAATAAAATCATCATCGTCTATATCTAAAATAATCAAATGCTAACCCTAACACTAGCCTCCTCCCCAACTCCCTTCTCCAACCCGTTATAGCCGCTCTCCCAATCTCTGTCCGTCGTTGGAATCGGAGAACTGCCCGATGCCCCTCCCTCTGCTACCGCCGAGTAGCAAGAGGGGCTTGGCGGCAACGGGGAGAGGCAGAGGGTAGTCGGGCGGTTCTCTAGTGTCGACATTGGGCACATAGTGGAGCAACATGTTGAGTGTAAGATGGATGATAGTTTGATGTTATTTCCCTTTTTCTTGAAATAATATCTTATTTAAATAAAACTTTAAATTGTTAAGGGGTAAAAATGTTCCAAATGGTCACGTGCAAAGCACATGACCATTAAGTGAAGGGAAGGAGTAATTTGCCAAAACTTGGAAAGTTTAAGGGTATTAATTTGTCCAATAAATTGGTTTAAGGTAGTAAAGTGCCAAAAGTTGATACCTCAGGGTATTTAAGTGCAAATTAGCCTTTGATTGGTTATTTTTTAAGATGAAAAGGGTCTTGCATTGGGTACATATAGTTGCTAGATTTGTAGTCTCATTATTTCCCTCTTTATGTCCTAATTACCGATTCACCTACATTAAACTGTGGATTATATGAGGTTTATACCTCACTAATTTATAAAAATTAGTATGCAAATTATTTATTATTGTAAAAGGGAAATAGTGGGATAACCTTTTATTGATACGAGAGACTACATATATATAGGAGATGACTAGCCTTCTCACTATTCTTTACCTAATGTAGGACTAAACTAATACTCAACACCCTTTCCCAAGTTGGAGCATAAATATCAATCATGTCCAGCTTGTTACAAAGAAACTGAATACGAGGGCCTAAAAGAGACTTTGTAAAAATATCAACTATCTGATTGTCGGTTCTCACGTGGCAAAATGTTATTACCCCTTTTGATATTTATCACTGACGAGTAGATATCAATCTCATTGTGTTTCGTCCTTTCATAGAAAACAAAATTCGTAGCAATATGAATATCAGATTGGTTATCACACCACATATCTGTTGTTTCAGATACTGCTTCTTCTTCCAACTCCTTTAGAAGATGCTCAGATATAACACCTCTGCTATGTCATGAGCAATAGCTCGGTATTCTGCTTCTGAACTGGATCGTGAGACCACACTCTGCTTCTTGCTCTTTCACGACACTAAGTTACCGAGTAGCCAGATATAGACCGTCTATCCGTAAGACTTGGACCACAGTCATCATCTGTAAAGCACTCAAGACAAGTATGTCCCTAATTCTCCATCCGAATTTCTTTCTCCGGATTTTGAGCTAGATAGCGCAGGATTCTGAGTACTGCCTGCCAATGTGGAACTCGTGGAGAAGCTATAAATCTGCTCGAGACACTTACAACAAAGGAAATGCTTGGACGAGTTATGATTGCCAAGTAGTTGAGTTTTCCAACCATCCGACGATACTGATCAGGATTGTTTATCAGTATCCCCTCATCGGGAAGTAACTTTACTCTTGGATCCATTGATGAGGTTACTACCTTAGTTTGCATCATTCCTGTTTCACTTAGGATGTCAAACACATATTTTTGCTGAGACATTGCAATGTCTTGTTTTCTCTTGTGACTTCAATGTCCAAGAAGTACTTCAACGATCGTTTATCTTTGGTTAGAAATTTCTCGCCTAGAAACTTTTTCATCCCTGTAATACCCTTATTGTCGTCTCTCGTTATCACAATGTCATCAACATAGACACCAAGTAATATCCGTCTAGCTGATGTCTGTCGGTAAAATATCGAATGATCTTTCTTTGATTGGCACATGCCAAACTGGGTAATGACATGTGTAAATCGACCAAGCCAAGCACGAGGTAATCGTTTGAGATCGCGAGCGCCTTTCACAAATGACATACTTTATCCTCCCTTGCAACGAACCCAGGAGGTTGCAACACATACACTTCCTTTCAAGGTCCCCGTGGAGAAAGGATGGGATAACCTTTTATTGATATGAGAGACTACATATATATAGGAGATGACTAGCCTTCTTACTATTCTCTACCTGATGTGGGACTAAACAAGTAATACTCAACAATTATCAACTTCGGGAAAGGGCTCTAATTCTGTGAAAGATGACTTAACATCAACTTGCTGAGAATAGAGGGGCTTGCAGTTACCTACATTACCAATTGACTGGTAGAAAGCTACTCGTTTGGAGGTTTAAGTCCAGTCAACCTTCATCCTAGAGTTTCAGTTCATGAACTCCAGGGGTCAGCCTGCAAAGTTCTCCAAGCCACAAAAGATAACAAAAAAAAAATGCAATGTTTGCTGAAGGGGATTTCATTATTTGAAAAGGCACATTATTATGTGATGCATGAACTTTTATGCTTTCCTAACTTATGGTTGCCATGCCTGTTGGTGGGCTAGTGTGCTTTGTCCCCCAGAGGTAGAAGTGCTATAGTATTTATGTTTAGCCGGGTGTTCTGTATTCGATCTTACCCCCACAATCACATCCTTGATCACATGACCCCAAATATGGTGCATTTTCATGATCTGGATAACGTAAAGAGGCGATCCCGACTTAGAAGATGTTAAATTTTTTCAAATAGATCGATCAAACGGGTAGAAAGGACAATAAGATCAATTATTGTTAAAATATGACATATCATTGTAGTATTTGGTATGAATTTCTTTCCTGACAGATGCAAATTTACAAATCCACTTGCCTATCTATCTTGGTCTGATTGGTACCCATTGATGATATACACTCTTTTAGTTGTAGGACTCGCCATATTCAAATGACCAACTCTTAGGGGGCGTTCGGTTCAAGTTTTTGTGGCTTAGGAATGGGTTTTGAATTCCTTACCCATGTTTGGTATGTTAGGATTGAGAATAAGGAGGGAATAGGAGGGGCTTAGGAGGGCTATTCCCATTAACTTGGTAAAGCTATTCCCAAGCCCTCCCTTGGAAATAGATTTGCTTTCCTAGGAATGATGCTTGACTATTTTGTTTGGACGGTTATACCCTCTTTTTATTTTCAAATTTTCAACTTCTATCCCAAACATGTAAATCATCATGAAATTAATGAAAGGGTATTAAAGGAAAACTAAATAAATTAATTTCTATATCCCTTTGTAAACCAAACATGGAGATAAAAATTTTAAAATTTTTGAACTATCTATTCCCAACCTAACCAAACATGGGTATGGGAATGTTGAATTCCTTTCCCATGGGAAAGGAATTGAAAACCTATTCCTAGGAATACAAAAACTTGATCCAAATGCCCTTAGTGGAATAATGTGATGTGATACGTGTTTTGTGCAGGTACAGGTTCAACATTCGAGTTATACAAAATACGTTTACCAAGAAGCAGAATTAATTTCGGCATTTGATTTTATGGAAGATGATGTAGAAAATTATTGTGACATGATGATTAATATGCATGTAATTAACTCAAAGTCAAATAATCTTTCGAAAAATATTGTAATCCAAATGCTATATTTTTAGGACAATTCTAAGATTAATATGGAAATAGTTGTTTGTGTCATTTCAAGCATAATTATTCTCTCAATATTTGTGGACAACAAGAATTAATAATAGATTAGAGATTTTCTTTTAGAGATGGATGGTTACTAACAATATTCAATAATTTGAAAAGAGAAAAGTACATTGCACTTGGTAGAAATCCGACCGTCGATTGATGTTGGTGGTGAAGGAGGTAGTCGACAGCGACGGAGGCAAGCGACGACAACGACGATGATATGCGACGAATAGAATTTCAACGATGTTGAAGGTGGCGAGGTCGACAAATGATGTTGGTTTATCTTTTGTGGGAAGAGAATAAAATATATTGAACTAGGGCAGGGTTCACCCTCCGTACCTAGGTTGGATTGGGCATCACACCTCAATCACAACAAACGCACCAAAATTTGCTAAAGCAAAAATCATGCATTTATTATTTCAATATTTTATAAGTTGTCATTCTATAATAGACCGCCTCCCTTTATATAGGAGGCAAAACTGAAAAGAAAACTACAACTTCCGATGTGGGACTAAAAAAAGAAGTAAAATCCAACTAAAGCATAGCTACTAACAAACTTAGAGCTTATCCAAATAAAATAACATAAAGTAGAATTTCAATATCAAAGCCAAATCTGGTTGGTGGTGGGGTTCACCGTACCCAGTGTTCTAAATGGCGCCCGCCTAGGCGGTAGGCGGTCTCTCTCTCCGCACTGCTTTTAGGTAGGTGGTGGAGTAGGCGGCCGGCGGAGGTTGGCAGCATATGCGGAGGTGAGGTGGCGTAGGCGAATGCCTAGGCGGAGTAATATCTAACAAGATATTTTGGCCAAAAAGAATTTGTAAGCATTATGGGCCTATGGTTCACTTTTACAAAACTAAAACTTTATAAATCTTTGTTCTACAACTTAGTTATGCATGGAACATCTTAAAATATGCATGTTATGCAAAAAATAGTGGTAACATAGTAAAAAATGTTCAAAATGTGTCGACCGTCTAGGCGGCGCCTAGGCGGTAAGCGGACTCTCTCCGCCGCGCACCCGCCTACCGCCGTTTAGAACCTTGACCGTACCACGTCTTCTGCGTCTCGTGTACACACGCCAAGGGTGACGGGTGTGCGTCTCGATGTCCTCACCATTCTCCACTGGTGGGAAAGAAATCGACCCTGTTGAGTGTAGGTCTTTGTTGCTCTCATACTGTTCCAAGATGGCGGGATCTATGCGCTGGAGTTCATCTCGATCAAGCCAGTATCATCAGAATCTGGCCTTCCTTTCCAACGTACCAAATATCGTTGGATTCCACCATCTCTAGTAGATATGATCTCGTCATCTAAAATATTATTAATTTCATCTGCTGTAGGTGGGATATTTGGAAGTGGAGGTAAGGAGGGTATCTCAAAAGTAGGCTACGGGTCAGGCTCATCAACAAATAGATTTTTAGGTTTAAAATCTGGACCTTTATAAGCTACTAGATCTTCAATATTAAAAGTAGGTTTGATGCCAAAATGATCTGGAAGATCTAGAACTTAAGCATTAGCATTAATTTTTCTTAAGATTTTAAAAGGACCTGAACCACGAGCATGCAACATCTTTATAGTTCCTGAAGGGAACCGCTCCTGACGTATCCGGACCATCACATAGTCTACTACATCGAATTCTTTATATCATCTGCTTAGATCAGCTCGAGCTTTATAATTAGTGTTACTTTGTTCAATTTGTTTGCTGATTTTCTTGTGTAGATCATGTATGTGTGATGCAAATGCAGACGCGGATTGTGACATTCTATGGTAATGTGTCACAGGAACAAGATCTATAGGTTGTCTAGGTTTGTACCCATATACTAGCTCAGCTGTTCTCATGCCTATTGTCCTATTGATCGAATTGTTGTATGCAAACTCAGCGATATACAACCGTAGATCCCAATTCTTTAAGTTTTTACCAACGAGCGTTCTTAACAAGTTTCCTAAACTTCGATTGACAACTTTGGTCTGACCATCAGTTCGAGGATGAAAAGCAGTAGACAATTGAAGTTTAGTGTTCATCATGTGCCAAAGGGTTTTCCAAAAATAGCTAGTGAATTTTACATCCCTATCAGATACAATGGTTTTAGGCAAGCCATGTAATCTAACGACTCCGTCAAAATAAAGTTTTGCGACTCTTGATGCATCGGAAGTCTTAGAACATGCTATAAAGTCAGACATTTTTGAAAATCGATCCACCACAACGAAAATGGAATCATGCTTCCGAAGTATCTTTGGAAGACCTAGCACAAAATTCATGCTAACATCCTGCCAAGGACAATTTGGTACTGGTAGGGGCGTGTAGAGGCCAGTATTTTGTTTTCATTGTTTAGCTAACTGACAAGTGTGACACCGACCAATAAGTTTAACGTGTTGTTCAAACTTGGTCAATAAAATCGATACTCAACAACCTCAATAGTTTTGCCTTTGTCCAAAATGACCTGCGAGACCGCCAGAATGCAATTCCCAAACGAAAGTCTCTCAAAGAGGTACGGGGAATGCACAGCTTGCGAAGTCGAAATAATTTACCATCCTGTAGGACAAAACCATCTATCTCATGAGTGATGCCAATGTTTAACAAAGTAAAAATCTCACCAAAATCAGGACACGACTCGTACTCAGTTTTAATCCTTCCAAAGCTAATTACCTCTGCGCTCATTTCAACAATGAGTGTCATGCGGCGACTAAGCGCATCAGCGGCTTTGTTCTCAACTCCCGCCTTATGCTTGAGGGTGTAGGTATAACCCTAAAGGAACTCAGCCCATCCCTCACATTTAATTTCTTTTGGGAGTTTATGTATCGAAGGGTCTCATGGTCTGAGTAAATAACGAATTCTTACGGAAGCAAATAATGTCGCAAATAGCGTAGAGACTGAATTACCGCAAAGAACTCCTTATCATAGGTGGAATATCGTTTCCTAATATCCTCCAACTTTTTACTAAAGTAGGCAACTGGTGTCCTTCTTGAGATAGGATCCCACCTATACGAATGCCAGAAGTATCACAAGCTATTTCAAAGACTTTAGAGAAATCGAAAAGAGGCATGATTGGAACTTCTACCATTCTCTGTTTAATTTCCTTGAATGCTTTGGCAACGGATTTTGATCATTCAAATTCACCTTTTTTTAAGACAATTGGTTATTGGGGGCAATAATGATACTAAATCCCTTAATAAACCGACGATAAAAGGTAGCGAGCCCGTGAAAACTCCTTACATCCCTAATGTTACGGGGCTCTGGCCATTCTTCGATAGCACATATCTTCTCGGGGTCGGCAGAGACTCCTTCAGAAGAGACTACAAACCCTAGGAAGATAATCTTATTGGTGAAGAAAATACATTTTTTGGGATTGGCATACAATTGTTCTTTCCTTAACACGACACAGACCTGATGCAGGTGGTCCAAGTGTTGCTCCTTAGATCGACTGTAGATTAAGATGTCATCAAAGTATACGACTAAATTGTTTCCTATGAAAGGTTGGAGTACTTGTGTCATCACTCGCATAAATGTGCTAGGAGCATTATTTAACCCAAAGGGTATAACCATCCATTCATACAGACAATCTTTCGTCTTAAAAGCTGTCTTCCATTCATCTCCTGGACGGATACAAATTTAATGGTAGCCACTCTTCAAATCGATTTTGGAAAATATGGTGACTCCCATCATCATATCGAGCATATCGTCTAAACGAGGAATAGGAAAATGGTACTTTACTGTGATCTTATTTATTGCATGGCTATCAACACATATACGCCAAGATCCATCCTTTTTGGGCGTCAATAATGCAGGTACCACACAAGGACTAAGGCCCTCTTTAATAAAGCCTTTACTTAACGGCTCACCAACTTGCCTTTTTAATTTTGCATGTTCTATAGGATTCATTCTATAGTGGGACAAGTTGGGAAGACTAGCTCCCAGGACAAAATCAATTGCATGTTGTATGTCACACATCGGGGGTAAAGAATCTGTGAGGTCCTCAGGGAAGACATCGGTAAATTCATGGGTCACACGAAGGGCCTCAAGGAGGATTGAATCGTTGGATGCCTTAGGGACTTCTTGAGCAGCAATGGCAAGAATGAGAGTCCCCTTGGCTATTTCACAATCCATCTCTTTGGCAATGATCAAGTGAATTTTCGTAGTCTGTTTGGTTGCGACTGGTTTCTTCTCTACTTGCTCCACCTTCAGTTGCGAGGGAAGAAGTTTTATTTTTTACCCTCGTGTTCAAACATACATATATTTGAGCGACAATAGATTAGCACGTCCTTGTCAAACAACCAAGGTCGTCCAAGAATAATGTGACCCACATCCATAGCTAACACATTGCACCAAATTTTGTTCTTGTAGATGCCAAACTCAACTGGCACAAGGCACCTTTCCTTTACGTGAAGTGCTGTAGCATTGATCCATGGAACCTTGTAAGGTTGGGGATATGGTTCGACTTTCAAACCAACTTTGGACAAAATTGACGATGAGACTGCATTGATGCAGTTTCCACTATCAACAATCACCTTGCAACTCTTGTTGTCAAGTTTTATAAAGGTGTGGAAAATTACAGTGCGTCTCCAGTCGTCAATAACCTTAGGCTTAGGCTGAAAAAATGTACACCTAACAACAAACAATCTAGTGGACTCCAAGTTTCTAACACAACCTATGGCAGTTTCTTCAGCCTCACTTCATCTGACAAGTTTCCATCGTTCCAGTACTCAAAGTAAGAATCTTCATTTTCAGCCTCGACATCGATGGGTTCCTCTATAAGGGTAACCTTGAACGGACTTCCACATTGGGACGCAACGTGTCTATACCCTTGATACCTATAACACTTAGTAGTAGGTCCCACCTTTGAGTAACCTTGCTACACCCTTGCCTTTGTCTTTGTGTTCTACTTTAGGCTGGGAAGAGCTATGCATAGACTTAAATTGTGCTGATTTGACGATTTACTTGGGTACTGACTCTATGACTTACCTTGATATTGATTTGAAAATGGTTTATCATTACGACTCCTAAAATCGTGACTCTTAAAAGTATGACCTGACCTGACTTCCTCTAAATCCTGAACTAAACGGTAAGCTTTTTCTAGGGTCCCTATTTGTCGAGCAAAAAGTTTGGCTCGAAGATCGTTCTCGTAAGCCTGCTCTAAATCTTGAGAGAACATGATCTGGACTCACAGATCCACGTATGCTACATCTCACTAAGAATTCATCAAACTTAGCAACGTACTCTTTTACAGAATTATTGCCTCGAGTAAACTGGTTCCACTTATCTAACATTCGAAGGTAAAAAGTGGGTGTCAAGTACTTCTTTTGTAATTCTCTTTTCATTTCTTGCCAAGTTTGGATGTACTCCTGCCATCGATTTTGTCTCAACAATTCAATATTGGACCAGTCTTTACTCGCTTGTTTAGTTAGCTTCATACTAGCAAATTGAATCTTCCTCGCATCGGGAATGTCATACCACTTAAAGTAGTTGTCCATTCCTCTAATCCAATCTAGAAAGTATTGCGGATCGGGATGACCATCAAAAGATGGAGCATCAATCTTGATACTTTTTAGATATCGTTCATCGGGATCAAAATTATTTTTTCGATAATTCGGCCGACGATTTGGAGATCACGAATCGTCACGGTCTGTATAATGATGATAATCATTACGAGGGTTATGAAAATCATTACGATGATCACAGAAATCATTACGAAGAGGACTGCCTACGAGGAGGAAACTTTGTCCTCGAGGACGATGGCTTTGTCTCAGGGGAAGACTTTACCTCTTTTGTATGTCTACCCTATGAAGTCTTTCTCGGATCTATGTTTGGAAGTCTTGGATTTCCTTTTTGAAGCCAGTGAGGGTATCATTTAAAATAGCAAGTTGGTCAGTTATCTTTAGTAAATTGGGATCTATGTTGTCACCCATGTTATCGCTCAAGTCGTTTAACGAAAAAGAGAGTCCGCTACGAGTGGGCATGTACTGAATGACCCTAGTCTATATGTGATTGGAAAAAAATCCTAATGCAATCCTATTATAAAATATAATCTATATGTTGCAATCAATTGGTTGTTATCTTGAGTTTGTGAAGGATATTTTTTTAAGAATTAACCTAAGTTGATTAGACAAACTAGACTAGCTCCTGAACTTTTTCGGATTAAGTTAATGGACCTCTTCAGTGGCACGAGACTCACTGATATCAGATCACACCATAACCGCTTTCTTCAAAGTCCTTATGGGCTTCGTCTGGTCGGCAACCCCGAGGCACTGACACCAGAAATCCTTAAGGTCAATGTCTAAATAAATTTTAACTTTAGTTCTATGTGATTTTTTGGGCTATGGATAGGTGATGAAATCCCAACCATCTCTTACAATGTCGACAGAATGTGTGCTAAAAATAGAACATTTGGATAGGTGATTAGCATGCATGTAATTCAAATAATCTTTACGAAAAATATTGTAATCCAAATGTTCTATTTTTAGCACAATTCTAAGATTAATATTTAATATGGAAATAGTTGTTTGTCATTTCAAGCATAATTATTCTCTCAATATTTGCGGATAGCAGGAATTAATAATAGATTGGAGATTTTCTTTTAGAGATGGATGGTTGCTAACAATATTTAATAAGTTGAAAAAGAAAAAGTATATTGCACCTTGCAGAAACCCGACCGTCGATTGATGTTGGTGGCGAAGGAGGTAGTTGACGGCAACGGAGGCAAACAACGACGACGATGGCAAGCGACAACGACGATGATAAGCGATGAATAGAATTCCAAGGATGGTGAAGGTGGCGAGGTCGACAGCGGCTTCGGACAAATGTGTAGAAACCCTAAAAGGGGGTGAATAGGGTCAAGCTAACTAATCAAGCACTTAGCACAAGCTAATTGGAAATTTAAAAATATAAGTGCAAGAGAAGAAGCAACAACAATACCGACACACAATATATCTTGGTATCCTCCCAAGGGGCACTCCAGTCCCGGAACTCTCTTCGGCTTTAAATAGTTACACACGAGTTTGGATCCGAAGAACTCGTCAACTTCAACACAAGTTTGGATCCGAAGAACTCGCCAACTTCTTACATAAGAACTTTAGTCCGAAGGCCTCTCCGACTTCAACCGAGAGTTTGGATACGAAGACTCTCCAACTTCAACCTTTCACAATAGGTTTTGATCTCCTTATACAACAAGATGAAGATCTTACTTTTCAACTCAATAACTCTAACACAATTTGTGGATGGCAAATGAAAGCTTTGTAGAGTTGTTTGTGGATAGGCTTTGGTGGTTTAGAAATTTTTAGGCTCAAAGCATCAACCTTGAATGAATGGGTTCAAGGCTATTTATAACCAAAGCATTGAAAAGAGCTCAAAGGCAACTTTTCAGTCAGCGATCGGTATACCGTCGGTACGAACCAGTATACCGTCGGAATACCGGTCTGGAATTGCAACTGCTAGAAATATAGCCGTTGGGATCTTTAAATGTTTAAAATCCGACCGTTGGATCTTCAACGTTACTGAATCGGTATACCGTCGGTATAGATCGGTATTCTGTCGGTATGCCGATTTTGTAGACAGAAACTTTCTGTAAACAAAAATCGGTATACCGTCGGTATAGACCGGTATACCGTCGGCATGCCGATTTTCATCTGAAAATGATCCTGGACTAATTTTTATCCTATCTTTCGATTTTGCCATCCATTTCTTGTGTTTATAATAGTTCCTAAGACTCATTACAGACGCCAGATGTACTGTAGCAGGTGCAGGCTTCTTCAGAGTCTTGAAATGATGATGGCATGGCATGGCTTCTTTCCTTGATAGATGTTGACTTCTTCATTGACGGCAGCTGTCCAAAGATATCCAGTTTGTGAAAACTGAATACCTTTCGGGGGCTTCGCCCCCGAACCCCCGACGAGGGACGCTGTCCCCTCGACCCCCGTCCGCTGACCGGGCAGCGGAACCCCTGAGTGCGTGGCTCCAGAGATGTCGTCGGGTGGTTCAGAAAAATCTTGTGGGAGACCATCGTCTTTGGCTCATCTTGATTTCTTCAAGCATATGTCCATGTTTGATCTTGCTTATTGCTTTTCTGCAAATACATGTTAGCCGAACAATGCAATGTACAATGTAGCAAGTTTTAAGCACATTAGGACAATAATGAGTTTAAGTAAAAGAGCTATAGTGATAGCATAAGTATTAGTGATATCATAATGTTAAACTTAATTGAATAACCATAAACAAAGACATAGTTTTGATTTGGGCAACTCGATTAATTTTAAGATAGATATAATGAATGCTCATATTATTAATATGTAAAATAATAAGCACATATCACCAAAGGTACAAGTATAAGTAGAAAAGCTATAGTGATAGTATGAAGATTAGTGATAATGAAATGCTAAACTTAATAGATTAACCATATTCAAAAACATGATACAATCATTGGGCCAATAAAATGATGGTGGTTGATTTTTGTGGGAAGAGAGCATAAAATATATTGAACTAGGGCAGGGTTCACCCTCCGCACCTAGGTTGGATTGGACATCACACCTCAATCACAACAAACGCACCAAAATTTGCTAAAGCAAAAATCATGCATTTATTATTTCAATATTTTATAAGTTGTCCTTCTACAATAGACCAGCCCCCTTTATATAGGAGGATCAACTGAAAAAAAAAACTACAACTTTCGATGTGGGACTAAAAAAAGAAGTAAAATCCATCTAAATCATAGCTACTAATAAACTTAGAGCTTATCCAAATAAAATAACATAAAGTAGAATCTCAATATCAAAACCAAATCTGGTTGGTGGTGGAGTTCACCATGCCACGTCTTTTGCGTCTCGTGTACACACTCCAAGGGTGACGGGTGTGCGTCTCGATGTCCTCATCAATGGGTGCAAGAAATGCATCGGTTTTACCCTTGTATCATGCCCGGTGAAAGTATTGTACGTTGTACCTGTACACCACCTAGGTAACATTGGTTTAGCACACTGGCTCAGTTATTGAGAATCTTGAGATTAGAGATGTTTAATATGACCGGAGAATATCTTGGATTTCTCACACATTGTCCTGCTTATGCTAAACATAGTGCGATCATAACCACATGTTTCCAGAAAATCTGCAATAGATGCTTTTCTTTTCTTTCTATGTTTTTCTTTTTTAATCATATAAAACTATCTTGATCATGATTGCAGGTCTATTTTGACACAGAGTCTGGGAAGGAATTCATACTGTGTGAGTACAACAGAGATGCTGATTCATATAGGTAAATAGGCAAACAGGAACCAAATTAGGAAATAAAATGAAGAAAAATAAACCGAGTATTTGCATTCTTCACATATTTCTTCATCTGTTCTTAGACATAATATGAGTTTTCTTCTTCTGTGGACCATATTTGATATTTATGCAGGTCTCCTTGGTCAAACATATATTACCCACCCTTGGAAGATGGACCAATTCCTTCTCCCCATCTAAGGAAACTTGAAGTTGAAGCAAATGATGTTTTTGCTGTTTACCGTGACCAGTGAGGTCCTTATCTTCAACTGTTTTTTGTCATTGTGATTCTGTTTGATGTTCAACAGAATCAACTATCTTTCTTTCTTTTATCTTATTTAAGATGAGAAACATATCTTTTCTATTTCAAGCTTTGATGAGTTTTATCATTTTTACTGGGAGCTAATTGCAAACCCTTTATTCTTTGTCATTAGGTATTACGAGGGGGGTGTCTCATCAGTGTACATGTGGGAAGATGATAACGAGGGGTTCGTTTCATGCTTCTTAATTAAGAAAGGTCCTTTCTTTAATGGCAAGCTGGCTTCTTTCTTTGACTAAAATGTTATTTTTAAGTGCATTGATTTTCAACTGTCATTTGGTATAAAGACGGGTCAAGGAAGGCAGATGGAAGAAGAGGTTATTTGCAAGAGGGTGCATGGGAAGCTGTTCATGTCATTGAGGTAAATAATAGTTTGTTTTGTGATGGAAGTCCTACACTTCCTTGGCCTGTTTGGCAAATGGAAAGTTAAAGGGAAACTAGGAAAGTAATGGAAATTAGTGCTGTAAAACCAAATGGTAAGTGTATTATGAAACTTGTAGGGCTCCCCACTAAAATGGAAACTAAAGTGGAAACTATCCCAATGGATGGAAAGTCATGGAAACTCGTGTGTAGCAATTATGACCCATTTATTGATTATGTTTATATTTTTCAAAATCAAACACCCACCTATAAGTCTCTCTCTCCCTCTCTCTCTCTCTCTCTCCATTTTCTATTATTACATATCATTAATGACAATTTTCTAGTTTCTAATTTCTAGCAACCAAACAACGTTTTTAGTTGGACACTTAATTTTCTTAATAAGTTTCTTATGGTTTCCAGAAACCAAAAGAAATAGTTTCAAAAAGTTTCCATTTGTCAAACAGACCCTTAAGCGATTGAATTTTCTTACATTTTATCTGGTTGCATGTCTTCACTCATTTCTTCTGACAAAATAACCTTTACTCTATTAATAGGTTGACCAGGAAAAGGAAACAGCTCATTACTGCTTAACCAGCACGGTGATGCTATCATTGACTACTGAAAACAAGCCATCAGGAACCTTCAATTTGTCAGGATCAATCAGAAGACAGGTACTTTGAAATAAGGCATTAACATATTTTTTCCATTTCCCAGCATACCATGGCTTTTTGGTTGTAAACCACATCTTTTTGACGCAAAAATGGAAGTAAGAAGTTTATGTAGGTTTCTCCATTGTTTGAAGACAAGGTCTTGTTTAATCTGACAATCTCTTAATACTTCATGAATCAATACCTTATAATTGGTGGGTTTCTGCATAATCTGTGGACACAGTGCTGCCTACATCATCTGTTTCGTGCTTTATTGATACATTTGGAAAACCGAGAGCCATATTATTTAAGAATCATTATCTTATCATGTTATGTGGTTTCTCTCTTTCACACATTGTTGAAACAGCTATATATTCATTATTCCAAAGGTTTCTGAATTTGGGCTGGCCATGCTAGGTATCAGACATAGGGATATGCTGTGTTTAATCCCCATTAGTTATGCGAAACGAATCAAATTGGTTATTCTCAAGTTGCTCAAATTTGTGTCTTAATATGAGAAAATCTTCAACCATGCTGACTTAAACTTCCTAGTAATAGTTACAAACAAAAAGTAAATTAAACCATGCCTATCAGTTGATTAAGATTTTAAATAATATATTTTAAAACTATTACCTTAACATGATTTATCTGAATTTATATATTACTTAATGAGCAGTTTATCAAGCTTGTATCCCAAAATAAGTTCCGACCTAGATTATGACACTCTTATCATATATTTAAGCCAAGATGTCTAGGTATGATTTGCGCAAACTTCCTTCAAATTTCAAGTTAGGCTAACAATGACTACCTGATTATACTCATTAACTTACAACTTTGTAAGCTTTAATCCATAGAA